>CM046954.1:93494260-93887280 GCA_025698515.1 Gossypium sturtianum | reverse complement strand
CAGTATGCTTCGTTCGATTACGTATTGCTATCAATAAAGCTATTCGTCTATTAAAAGTTTAGCATAAGTTACACGCCTTTGCCAACCACGGCGATATATTGCCCAAGATTTCCGACCCTTGCCTGCAACGTCGATAGCACCTACATAACACTATGTTGAGAATCGGTGTCATTACAAGATGAGCCATTGCTGGCGAATATCCATCATCTCCTTACCTTGGATTAACCGAAACCGAGCGATCTCTACAATCCCCAATCGTCAACTACAAGAAGCGAAATCACCTCATTCAAGATTTGGCACGAGAAGGTAAGAGAGTTGAATTCCTAAAATCGGTTAATCTAAAAGGATAATAAAAAGCGATTGATAGATAATCATTACACAGAAATCTGGAATTGATTTACCCTTACTTGAACTATAAAAGGACTAAACTTTAACAGATTAAAAGAAGAGAAACTAGTGATTTCGACTTTATGAAAAGAAAAGATGGTATGGTAGTTTCGAAATATGATGGTTTGAAGTTTTTAACAAAAAGAAAAAAAAAAGAAAAATGGTGAAAAAGTATAGGATAGTTTGGCTATGAAAGAAAGAAGAGAAAGAGAATGAAAAGCAGAAAATATAAGAAATGAAATGCTTTTGGTGATAGAATGAATTGGCACTAGAGAAAGAAAAGAAATGATAAATGTCTTCAAAAGTAGCAATGTTTTAGTACCAAAGAAGTAAAACTTGAGAGGAAAAGAAGAAATAAAAAAAATACCAATTTGGTCAAAAAATGTAATGGCCAAAACAAAGCAAAGTTTTTACAAATGCAATTGACAATTTCGGCTAAGAGAAAATATTTGGACAAAGGAAAAGATGCACAAATTGACAACTTTTGGTCAACTAACACCTCCCTAATCCATACCATATTCGGTCAACACATTTAGCCAACACAATCCCCCTTTTTCCTCTCGAATTCTTCCTATCCAACCCGCCTTAATCTTACGTCCCAGATTAAACCAACCCCGCTTGCAGCCCCCATGCGGAGTCTAGATTCATGGTCAAATGACCATGGAAAAGCTTCAAAACATCATCCACTCTTCAAACCTTTTTGTCCCTAAACCTTCCATAACTTTAAGATTCTTATCCCTATTTCAAGCTTTCCTTAAACCAATATTCAACCTACCAAAAACTTAAGGTCCAACCTATCATAATTAGAGTTTGTAGTCCATCAATCTTAGGATACAAAAAAAATAAAGTCTTCAAAATGCTTTCCAAGCAACTCAGAACCACTTCCCTCAAGTAACCTTTCAGCTCCTTATCCACTATGTATACTAACTCCTCATGTGTTAGAATTTAACACTTAAATTAACTTAAGTGCTAAAGCTCACTTAATCCACTTTACATTAAATAAACCATACTAAAAATTATCTAACTTCCTAAATAAAATCAAGCCTTCCACAGAGACTATGCTAACACACAAAATTCCTACCAGAGCCAACACAAAAATAATACTCAAATTTTTCCCTAAAAGCTCAAGGCCCAATCCTACTAGGCCCAATTTAGGGATATTCTGCAGGCAATTGGCTTACGAGGGGCATTCCACAAAGTGTAGAAGTCAATTAAATTCCCTTTCCCTATCAAGGGTATTATTCGGTAATTCCTCGGAAACACATCTTCAAAATCCCCATACGATTCTAACTCCCTTTAACACCTTCTTCCTTTGCATCCATCACGCACTAATGAAAATCAAGAAAGCCTTGCACCCTTCTACAGACCATCTTTACGACCTTAAATGCGAAACTCGTTGAACAAGTAGTTTCTCCTTTCTTACTCCTATCATGACTATCGCCCGTCCTCACAGGGTCCTTAACTCCATTAAGCTTAGTTGCCACGAGTCCAACCGCGACCCGATGTTCCCACTAGCCAATCCATACCAAAGTATAAGATCGAATTCCTCGAAGGGTAGTTCCATTAAGTCGGCGAGGAAAGTTCACTCCACGAATCTCAGAAATTACACTCCAAAAGATTTTATTCACCACTACAGTTTTGGCCTAGAGGGCTTACTCTGATCATCTCACTATCGAGAAAGTTCCAAGGCTATGTCTAGAGTTTCCAACTACTACACATGCAACATAAGAATGGGTCGAGCCCACATCAATCGGAGCAACATAGGTTTACAAAAATAAGAAGCGTCTGGTTATAACGTCCGGTGCGTTTCCATCCCTCCACCGGCGAACCGCGTACACTAGGCACATTTGTCTTGCCTCGATATTACTACGCTTTTCGGCCCGATGTTCCTGCGTCCTCTGCGATGCAATTACCTCTACTATTCGGACCACGACCTCGGCCCGAAGTGCTGGCATCCACCTCTGGCTTTGATTAATATTACGCGTTGAAGCGACTCCGTCAATCTTAATGGGGCGATCCTTAATCATATGGTCATTAGACTGCGCGCCAAAGCATCCGCCCGTCTTCTTCAACACTCTAAATGCATCTTCCCCTGCCCGATAACATGTACGTCGCCTCGTACCCGACTACGGCGTGCGACCACGCGGGCCCTCGGCTCTAGGCCTCTTTTGAACATTTCCGGCGATCTTGTGATCCAAAACCTCTTTTACGCTTATTTCAATCCGAGTTACGCCTTACGGTGTTCTTGATTCAGCCCGGCCACCTTAGCCTTCTCTACCAGCGCGGCAAACTCACGTTCTTGATGTAGAGGCTATCGGTAACCTCCGGATCATCCCTTAGTCCGTCTTCAAATCCGGACACACCGTTCATGCTCTGTAGCCACCACTCCTCGAGCATGCAGGTTCAACCTCGAAATTAAACCGTTACTCCGCCACGGACTTGTTCCCTTGAACCGGCCACAGAAAAAGCCTTTCTCTGTTCATCGGTATATAACGTGTGCCGACATACTTTTACGATCGCAGCCTTCACGTACTCCCGTGTGGATCCTCGGTTGTGGCGCCATCCCGACTGTTAACCACCAGTATGCCTCATCGTAATAATAAGCCACCATTCCTTTCAACTTCTCCTCGAAGTCAAGTCGGGCTCATCCATAATTCGCTCTGTGGCCTCAACCAATACTCGGTATCTGGGTGCCACACGAATCGCCACGGAATACCTCAGCTCAGTTGGCTCGAAGATACGGCTTCGAAGTCTGGAACTTTCGAGTTCCCATATTTCCCTGCTCCAGATACCATTTCCGAACTTCGCGACCGACTGCGATACAACATCATCCGTCGATCTTGCATTTCACGCACCAACAGCGAGGCGATGGTGGTGGCGGTGGTACCTCATTTTGAGAACCTTGACTCGACCTAACGGGTTCGACCACGGTCATTACGGCCTCGGCGGCGTCCTGCGTACATTACGACCCACGTCCCCTAGAAGCTCATTTCTACTATCGTGCTTTAATCGATTAAGAAATTTTATGAATTAGTCCTTGTTTCACTTTGATTATTCGCGAAGATTTTTTTGAATAGAAGTTCAATAGTGGTTCTTTACGATCAATCAAAGTTTCAAGTCTTCTATCCTTATTGGAGAAACACATTCATTCAATATTCCTACCACACATTCATTATTCAAACCTTTTGATCTATTCCTATCCGAGGTATTTTCGTCATTTGTCCTATAGGGTATTTTGGTGATAAGCCAGGTCAATTTGAAAATATTAATAAATCAAGAAATTATTTTCTAAAATTTGCAAAACTTGGAGTTCTTTTTGAAATTTGTTTTCCAAATCGGTGTTGTTCTGGGGAATTTTGAAAATCGGGGTCATTTTGGTAATTTTGTAAAACAAAGGGTAATTTATTAAAATTTCCAAATTGAAGTATTTTAATATTTTGCAAAAATAGAGTTTTTGAACATTTTATAAAGTAAGGAAATTTTAATGAAAGCTGTGAGTAGTATGGACATTTTATAAACTAAGGGCATTTTGTAATTTTATAGCCAATTTAGTAATTTGTAAATCGGAAATATTTTGGAAAAATTTTCAAGCTAAAGTCTGCTACCACTAAAAGGTAATTTGGTGATTTAAAACTGAAGTTTTTATGAAAATACAACTAATCCCTTTGGGTTTTAGTTATTGAGTTTAGCTTTATGGCGGAGTCCTCTTGGTTAGGGTGAGCAGGAAGCTACGCAGGTAGGATTCCAGTGAAGAGGAGGTGAGTCACGAGGTGCTTAAGTACCAAGCTCTTAGGATCCAATCCTAGACATGCGCACAAAGGTTGCCACACCACTAACTCGTGACTTAGTTCACGAGGTTTGTTTAATTAGGCACTTAAGTCTTATGTGATTGTTGGGGTAAACTAGCCCTAGGGTTTAAGTACCTATCATGCTATTCTCGTTCCATTTCTACCCTTCTACAGTTCATGCTATAAATCACCCAAATGAAATAGAGTACTTACAGGTGGACTTGAATTCGGAGACTTGGGTGCCATGCTGAAAACACTGCTCTTTTGAGAAAAGTTTTCTCAAGACTTGTTTGGGCCTTATTTTAAAAACATTTTGAGCTTTATACCCAAGGCCGAGTTTAAACCTTTCTCTGATGCAAAGTGAAACACACCCAAACCCGGCCCACGAGCCTTAATGGATAGTATGTTCCTCAAGTAAAGCAGTTCAAAACTTTTGAGCACTTTAGAAAAATTCGGTTGGTTTGAAAAAAATTTTAAATTTGTGTTAGGCTCGAGTTGAAATCAAGTTTATCTATTTGAAATCTAGGTTTTGTAAAACTATATTACTCCATTTCAAAATTTGTCCTAAATAAAAAAATTCATTTGAGTTCAATTAAATAAAATCGTATCAAAATAAGATAACTTAAAGACATGCATCAACAGTTTAATATCGGTGGCCTTATTACAAGCGAAAACAATACCCAAAATAACTCCAAAAATATAAAATATAAAAGTCCCAAAATTAAATAAAACTTCAAAAAGTGAGCATGGCCACCACTAAACTCCATGACCAGGTCCATCAACGATCGTCACACGAAAGAAAATGTTCCCCAGCAGGAGTGAGTCAAACTTGAGACTCAATGTGTAACCAACACTAGACCTCAATAATTCAGGCATATCATATTAATTCATAAATATATATAGCAGATAAAAGTAGTGATGCAAACCAGACCCAATCCTAGATACCATCAGCTACACATCACCCGTACCAGCTTTGCACACCGTGAGGACTAATAAGTCAACCCTCCATCATACTACATCATCATCCAGGCGATCAGCTGCAGGCGACATGCTCATCGCCCTTATAAATTCGTGGCATAGCCACGGATAATTATTATGTGGCCAAGTCACCACATTCGAGATAATGTGGTAGAGGTCACCACATTCACTTCCCTTTCATAATCACCGATATGCCCATGTCATACATATCATGCAAAAATCATGCCTTATTTCACATTCTTATCATGTTCACATATGCCATATCGGTTCATTTCATACTCATAGTAGGAGTAGGAAAGCGTGCACAGGTACTTTGTACCATTGCATGGTACTTTAGCCACATTCACATTATTATAAGCATACATATTAATTTAAGCCGTAATCTAATAGAGTTTAGTGTGGGGTACACACGATATATAACAAATTCGGCTGAAAGCCCAAAAATCTGAAAAATCCCGAACTAGGGACAAACGGCGTGTCGGCCGGAGTCCTCACGTGTAACTCTGCGAGTAGGGTCACATGGCGTGTCACACACCCGTGTCTGGGGCCATTTAACTCTCTGAGTTGCCCCACTGCGTCCGTGTGCGGGCCGTGTGTTAGGTCGTGTAACTCAGCGGCTTGCATACAAAGGAACCCTCGGATGACCCACGGTGTCATCGCGATCAGTGTGCCACCTGCGATCGTGTCGCCCGGTAGTGTGCCACACATGGCTAAGTCACATGCCAATGTCTCGAGCCGTAAGGACATAAATTTGCCTAAAATCAAGTCATTTCCTATACTAATTCATGCATAACCATTTGAACCATATGTGCACACCAACAAGGCATCAAACAATACCTAAACATATATATATATGTACCATTTCAAGACCCTAATTCAACTAAACAATATGCTATTCATAGGCACCTCAAACATACATAATAATACTTACCTAAACATGCATATTTTGCCACATTTCAATTATCAACAACTAGATCAAAACTTACCAAACATACCACAAATTAACCATTATCATACCAATTCAAAACAGACCACATGAGCCATTCCAAACATGCATAACAATGTAACCAAAATGACACAAACCAACAAGGTATCAAATGGTACCAACCAAGATAACTTATACAACTTATACATACCAAATCATTTATTAAGCATTCAACTAAACATTACTATAAGTCCACCTATACATTCCATTATAACCTTGGCCAAAACATTCCAAAAACTACAGATATTTTTGTGGATAGTGTGATAGATCTCAAACGAGCTTAGATAATATATAAAACATAAGAGAGAAACTACGTAAGCAAATAATGCTTAGTGCGTTAAGTAGAAAATGAAACATAAATTACCATTTCATTTACTTAACCATAAGAATAAGCATAATGTAACTCAAACCGCAAACTTGGCACAAGCCTAAGCATCATCATAAATACACAAGTTATTGCATTTATACATAACTCATTTGCATTAACCATATGATAAGTCATTTTCATATGAAAATACATCATTGATTCATACATATTTTCCATGAGAATATATAAAATTCCACTTAGAAACTTACTATTTCAATCTCTTTTTCTTGCCAGTTGAACCATCTAGAATATCATCGGATGCTGGGAAGCTCACCACAGTGTGCTTCAACATATAAACGTAACCTTTCCTTTACATCATTGCTCACCACGAGCTATGGATCGAAATATAAGCTACATGATGCTACTCACACAAGTTGTGGAGTATATGCAACAAAAATGCGGGGACCTCGACCATCGGTAGGACATTCAAAGGCAGACACACAGAGCAAAAATCCTAATGACATGTCATTTGTATACTATGAATTCCTAAGGTTCGACCAGGACTCGATAACCACCATAGTATTGATTTGGATATACATAATTCAATTACATTACGAATATATAATAAAATACATTTGACTAACATTAATACAAAAGCCATTATACGAACTTACCTCGATGACTAGGGGCGTAGAAGCGAAGTCGAACTAATCCAAGGCTTTAGCTTTTCCCCGATCTAGATCTGTACGTGGTCTATCTTTATCTAAATAGAAAATTTCAATCCATTTAATACCTCTAGCATTCAATTTAGTCACATTTCATATTTTGAATTTATGCAAAATTACTATTTTACCCTAACATTTTAACTTTTCACAATTTAGTCCTTAAGCTCATAAATTGAAATATCAACATTTAATCCCCATTCAAGCTAACCAAATTCTATAGGGACTTAAACTAATCAAGACCAATCATAATTTCATAAATTTAACATGAACTTTTACTATTTTACAAATTAATCCCTAAATGCATATTTCATCAACATTCACTTTACAAAACTTGTTTATTCATCAACAAGGACTCATAATCTACCATTAAACATCAAGAACCATACAAGAACATACGACATAACCCTCACTCTTTAATAGTTTTACAAATTGACCCCAGGGCTAGCTAGATTAAGCTAAAACAACCTCAAAAACATAAAAATAATTAAAAGCAGGGCTCGAAAACACTTACATGCAAGAGAAAGCTAAGCGAATGCTCAAACCCTAAAATGACTTCTTTTGCTTTAGAATTTGGTGAAGAAGATGGAAGAAGATCACGATAAATTTAGTTTAATTTATTTTAACCTTATTTAGACATTTACTTTTTAACCTTTAATTAATATCAAAATTTCATCAAAACCATATCATGAACATCCACTAACCACACAAGTGGTCTAAATTACCATTTAAGTCTACTTGGTTTCATTTCCATAGCCTTTTAGCCCTTTTAACTAATAGAACTCCACTTTTACACTTTTTACGATTTAGTCTTTTCACATAATTAATCATGCAAACATCAAAAGTTCTTAACGAAATTTTAATACAACCTTAGTAACATCCCATAGATATTAAAATAATATTAAAATAAAAATTTACTCGTCGAATTTGTGGTCCCGAAACAACTATTTTGATTTCATTGAAAGCGAGCTATTACACAACAACGATTTTAGACAAATTGAAACAACTCAAACACAAACCATGCAAGCGATGAAATATCAACGATCACCCAAGCGTGAAACACTGAGAAACTCACTTGAACTCCTTTATCCTTGTCGGCTTACAGCTTTTCCAAATGTCAAAGCCTCCATCGTCCTAGCGGCTAAGCACGATAACCACATATAGGTTAAATCGAAGGTATTCAAACCTTAAAAACCTAGAATGTAACACCCCTAACACGTATTCATCATTTGAAATAAGGTTACAAAGCATTACAGAACTTATTACTTAAATAATCATACATTTCTCATACATTTTTCATATAAAAATAAAATTCATTCACAATCAATCATATTGTCCCTAATCACGAGCCCTCGAGGCTCCAAATCAAACATTATAATTGGTTGAGGACTAAGCCGAGAACTCAAGAAATTTTTGGAAAAACATAGAAAATTTTCAAAGTCACGAGGACACACGCATGTGTGGCGGCCGTGTGTCTCCTGCGGCCAAAGACACGCTGTGTCACGCAGTGTCGTGTGGACATTCGAAATGGGATCACATGGTAGTGTCCCGGCCCGTGTCGACCCGTATAACTCCACGACTTGGGTCACGGCCAACCACATGCCAGTGTACCCTTGGAATGGCCTCACATGCCCGTGTGCTGGGCGTGTGCTGAAACCATGCTAAAGCGTAGGGTATCTTGACTTATGCCACGGCGGTCGTAACATCCAGAAATTGGGCCTAGTAGAATTGGGCCCAATGGGCCTTGAGCATAGAAGCGTTTTAAAATTTTGAGAACAAAGAGACGACATTATTTCAAGTTGGACTTATTAAGAAGGTAATTTTGGAAAGTTCTGAGGTTTTTATGAAGTTAGGGTTCAAGTTGGGCCTTAGTAAAATTTTGTGTTTAAGCCTATTAAGGAGAGATAGTAAGTGGCATCAAGGCTTATGGAAATAAAAGAGTAAATTACTAGCATAAATGAGCAATTGGTAAAGGGTTATGGCACCACATGTAGTACCTTGAGGAAGAGGTTCGAATCACTTGTGTGCAAATTTTGACTTATATTTTTGCACCCTTTCCTTAAGTGTCGGCCAAGAGGCATTCATGGTAAGGTTGACTTCATTATTTTGGTAAGGTGGCTATATGAATAAGGCAAGGTTGAAGTTGGGAAAAGGAATCAAGGGAAATAGGAAAGAAAGGGGACATGAGGCTTATTTCGTGGGTGATGTTTTGGAAAGCTTGGGTGGCCAAACTCTTATCCTAGGGGATGCATGTGGGCGGTTTTGGGGAGAATAGGTAGCTGAATTTTTAGTTGGCATTTGGTAAAGACTTAGTAGTGTTTTGGCAAAAAAATTCCCTTTGGCAACTTTGTGTCATTTCTCCCAATTTGCAACCCTCCTTGCCAGAAACATATTAGCACAATAGTGCATTGTTTCTATATTTTGTTTGGTCACATACTCATTTTCTTTCCACCTTCCTTGATAGCCAAATTCTCCTTTGCCTTTTGATTGAATTTTTGGTGCTTGTTAGGCCAAAACCTTTCTCTTTGCACTATTTGGTATTCTCCAAATTTCTTTCTACCTTGTCAGAAATTACAAGCCACTAAAGAACATATTTTCTTCCTCCTTTCTTCTTGTTGCAGATGTACCCAAACCATTGAGACCAAAATTTGTTCATTCACCTCTTCTTTATCTTTTTCTCAAGTGGGTTGACATTCTTTCTTGATTAAATCGGTAAGTGAATTCTTTTCTATGATCATATTTTTTTCTCTTTAGCTTGAATAAGTATTTCTCACTATTCGGTTGTAAATACGTGATAAATGTCGAAAATGGTGTTATCCTCCACTTCTTCATGTCTTAATCACTCTCTTTTATGCGATGCTTTTAGTAGGAGGCCGTGTATTGTTCTAGCGAGAAGTCAAATGGTGGAAATTGGATCCAATATCGATAAGGTAAGAGGTTCATTTTGGATTTTTCGTTATATCTCTATTTGGCTATGTTGCAAATCGGATTGAAGTTTTGACTAATCAATTATGTTTTAGATATGAAACCACTCGATATATCCTATTTGCAAATCCTTCGGATATAGTGGGTCAGCGAAGAGTGGTTCTTTAGGGAATCCTAATCAAGGTGTGTAATCCCGTACCTTACGAATACATGTTTGATATGGTGTGTAATCTCACATATCTCTGAAAGTTTGTATGATATGTTCTGTGATTTGGTCAAAATACTGAAGAAAATCGAAAGGCATCAAGTGATCACTTTCGGGCGTGCGTATGATCGTAGTGGTAATCGTATTTTGTAATAAAGCAGTTTTGGTTAAAAGCGATGGCGTGTTTTTGAAAAATCACGAAAAATAGGAGAAAGGGAATTAGATAGTGAATAAGATATCGAATTAAATCTTACTGTGTCTATTTTGATAAGGAAGAAGCGGAGAAGAAAAGGAATTCTATAGTCTGAGATATATCTTAATTTTAGTGAGGCTGGTTCTAAATGACTTCGTGGATCACGATCTGTCTTGAAAAAATCTTATAAAATTGTACAAAGTGAATTATGAGTTATAGTTTATATGTACAGATTCCTTAGTGAGTCTATTTTCAATAGAAACAAGTGGGAGCAACATATGAAAAGCTGTACAGTGAGATATTTGAATTTTGGGTAAGAGAGTCAGAGATCGTTAGTCGATGAAACAAGGGAATCTTTAAGGAATAAAAGCTGTACTAAATGGCTAAGTCAAAATTCTGGAAAAATTATAGTAAGATGATATATGAGTCTAGTCTAAAGGAAAATTTACGGAGTTAGATTTGAGATTCCTAACTCAAGTTATAGTCAATTTAGTTAGTGCGCATGAGATGGAGCGGTTTAGATTTTATGCTCAACATTAGTAGTTAAGTCTAGGTTGCGAAATTTCCAAAATACCCTTAGGTTGTGAGATTACTTGAATTACCCTTAGTGGGTAAATTATAAAAATTACGAAAATGCCCCTATGGGTTGAAATTACAAAAATGCCCTATGGGTGAAATTACGAAAATGCCCCTAAAGAGCGAATTACGAGAAAATTGTTATATGGGCCAATGTGATATTTTGATAAATGGGCCAATTTGATATTTTGATAAATGGGCCAATTTGATATTTTTGATAAATGGGCCAATCGATATTTTTGATAAATGGGCGATCGATATTTTGATAAATGGGCCAATTTGATATTTTGATAAATGGGCCAATCGATATTTTTATAAATGGGCGATCGATATTTTGCTATATGGGCCAATCGATATTTTGCTTAATGGGCCTTTTGATTAATTGTTGTAATGGGCCATAATTTTGTAATAAATATATGAATAAATTGTTGTGAATGGCTATGCATTATATACATCATTTGCATGGGATGGGATAATGATGAAGAGAAGTTACGGTAGCTCTGCTACATAGTGCAGTAGCTCTGCCCCAAATATGAAAAATGGAGATGCAGTGTAAATTCTGTTGTCTGGTGGCTTGTCCACAAATTTGATATAATCGGCTTAATGCCTACATTTGGTGTGTTGGCGGGGTGGGTGACTAAAGCTCCCCACGGGTGTCTTTGGTTAGTACGGGTGGTGTGTAGCGGATGGAAAACTAGGTTTGGTTTGGGAATTGCATATCATATGCATATTATATTTGATACATTATTGTTGTTGTAAATGGGCTTAGGCCCAAAATATTGCTAATTGGGTTCCGGCCCAATGAATAGCATAAGGGGATTTCTGCTGAGTTCTTGTAACTCACCCCCTTTCTCTTAAACCTTGTAGGTAGCAGCTTGATGGTATGGACTTGGGCTATGGATGACTCGAGGAGGCCATACTTGAGAAATAGTTTATTTGGATGTAGACTTCTTTCGTTTATTTTATTACTCTACTATTTTTGGTTAAATGTTGTAATAAGGCCTGCTGGACTATTTTGATTTTGCTTTATGGTTGGGATGTTTTATTTTTATTTTTTTATTTTTATTTTTTTAAATTGTTTAGAAAGGAATTTTACGAAAACTTAAATAATGGTTTCCAAAATTGAATAACAAATGAATTTTCAAAATAAACTTTTACAAATATTTTTAACACGGATATTTACTCTTTTGAATTTTCAAGCGTCGTTTTCAAAAGTCACGGTTTTATAAGATCATTAGTTCAAATTTATCGATTTATCAATCAAATCTTGAGAGTTAGTAGTATTTTATCAAATCAAACTTGTTTTCTTGATTTTAACAAAGCAATATTTTTAGTACGAATAAAAAGGGTTTAACATGTTTTGCTCGTGTGACATGCCAAATCCGCTCATAGCATGGGCGGGTTTGGGGTGTTACAAGGTCTGCCTTGCGTGTCTTTGGCCCGTGTGGAGCTCTTGACTTGATTTCTAAATAAGTACCAAGGGACACCACGACCGAGTCATCTAACCATGTATCACACCACGGTGACACACACGCCCGGTGTCTCTGCCGTGTGGACAAAAATAGGCTATTTTCCAAGCCAACTTTCTCACCCAATTTTGCATCCACCTAAACATGTCAAATGACATATAACATAGCATCAATATGCACTCAAACCAATCTCAAGTAAGGCTAAATCATACTATTTCAATACCAACAACTATAATGCTCATAACATCATAATTTGCCAATCTAAAACATGCCAATATCACCTTCAAGAATTCACCTAATTGATCACTTTCAAACATGCATTATTTTCCTATAACCACATGCATACCATATCTCAAAATGCAACCCCTTTGGTACTCAAAATACCAATTCACAACAAGCATTCACATAGCAATTATAAACCACATAACAAAAGGCCATTTACACACATATACATCACCAAGTATACCAAAATAAGCCAAATAACATGGCTATACCCATAACCAAAACATACATCACTTATAAGCCAAATCAATTGGCTATGTACATTACAAACTTATAGGCCATATTAACCACAACTCCTATACATGCCATATAACAAAATACACAAGTTCAAAAGTACCAAAATGGCAATTGGATAGTGTGATGAGATCTCGACAACTCCCAATCCGAGCAAGCTTTGAAATCACTATAAGACAACTTTGAAAAGTAAACAGACTAAGCTATAAAGCTTAGTAAGATCGTTATGATTAATAAATATAACTTACCATTCATTCACAAATTAAGTTATCTATCATAAAACACTACAATTTAACTTAATCACAAAGCTAATATGTGTTCATCCACATAGTAGATCATGTACTCTAAACTTCATATATTCAATGCTTATATAGTTTATGTACATACACTGCACTAATACGTATCAATCTCTTACCCTTTCATATCTTCAATATACTGTTGAACCATTTGGAATAATATCGGATACTCGGGAATCTCGCACCATAAGTGCCAATACATGGTCGAAACCATCTCAATCTCATATCTCATATGTAAAAGTTCATCTCAAGCTATCACTTTGATCTGCTCACACAAGGTGAAACACCCCAAACCCGACCCCACGAGCCTTGGCCAGGATCAGTATGTTCCTCAAGTAAAGCAGTTCAAAACTTTTGAGCACTTTAGAAAAATTCGGTTGGTTTTGAAAGAAAATTTTTAATTTGTGTTAGGCTCGAGTTGAAATCAAGTTTATCTATTTGAAATCTAGGTTTTGTAAAACTATATTACTCCATTTCAAAATTTGTCCTAAATAAAAAAAAAAATTCATTTGAGTTCAATTAAATAAAATCGTATCAAAATAAGATAACTTAAAGACATGCATCAACGATTTAATATCGGTGGCCTTATTACAAGCGAAAACAATACCCAAAATAACTCCAAAATATAAAATATAAAAGTCCCAAAATTAAATAAAACTTCAAAGTGAGCATGGCCACCACTAAACTCCAGCGAGGCAGGTCCATCAGCGTCGTCACACGAAGAAAATGTTCCCCAGCAGAAATAAGTCAACAGACTCAATGTGTAACCAACACTAGACCTCAATAATTCAGGCATATCATATTAATTCATAAATATATATAACGAGATAAAAGTAGTGATGCAAACCCGGGCAATCCTAGATACCATCATTACACATCAGTAGTACCAACTTTGCTGCAGTAGGGACTACTAAGTTAACCCTCCATCAGCTACACATCATCGAAGCGATCAGCTGCGGGCGACATGCTCATCGCCCTTATAAATTCGTGGCATAGCCACGGATAATTATTATGTGACCAAGAAGTCACCACATTGAATAATGTGGTGAGGTCACCACATTCACTTCCTTTCATAATCACCCATATGCCCATGTCATACATATCATGCAAAAATCATGCCTTATTTCACATTCTTATCATGTTCACATATGCCATATCAGTTCATTTCATACTCATAGTAGGAGTAGGAAAAGCGTGCACAGGTACTTTGTACCATTGCATGGTACTTTAGCCACATTCACATTATTATAAGCATACATATTAATTTAAGTCGTAATCTAATAGAGTTTAGTGTGGGGTACACACACGATATATAACAAATTAAGCTAAAAGCCCCAAAAAATCCCAAAAAATCCGATCTACTACTTTAGATCCTTGATTCCTATATTCGGCCAACACTTAGATCAATATCATAGGCCATTCGACCAACAACAAACCTTAGTCTCAAAAGCCTTGACTTTTCAACCACTAAAGAATAATGAACTAACATAGATCCTTACCACTTGATTTACCAAAATTGATTGTCAAAGAAAAGAAACTTAGATTGTTTGCTTCCAAAGTCTTGAAGAACCTAGGAGAAATTGATTCCTATGAATGGTTAGAATCTTGCTAACAATTGCCCAAAAATCGGCTTTTGCTCACATGAAAATCGGCGGAGAAAGAATAAATGAACAAAGAAATTCGGCCAACACTACTTACCCTTCTCAAAACCGATTGAAGAAGAACCCAAAGAGATTAACCCTTGTTGATATTACGTAAGACAAATCAAAAGGAAAATGGGAAATTTCGGTAAAGTGGTTGAGTGATGAAGGAGTTTAGGCTATGGTTGATTAAAGATAACAAATAGAATTCGGCTAGAGTGAAAAAGAAAGAAAAATAAAATGGAAGAGAGATAGGAGGTTTAAGGTGTTGCGGCAATGGTTGGATTGGGAGAGAAAAGTTTCAGCCTTAGCAAGGTAAAGAGAAGAAGATGCACAAATGGTTTTGGCTTTAGGTCAAGAAAGAAAATAGTGCACAAGTGATCTCTATTTGGTTTCCAAAGAAAAACACACAAGCTTTCTAGACAACTAAATTGCACAAAAGAATGCCCAAACCTCACTATGCATATTCGGCCAGAGGAAAGATGAGAGAAACACTATTGCTTTTGGGAGAGCAAAAAGGCCAAAATGAAATTTCTCCCAAGCTACCAACTTTTCCCAAAACTTACCACAAAAAATCGGCTCCTCCTTAGTCCACAAAATCATCCATGTTCATGGACAAAATGCCATTAAAAAGTTTCCAAACCTCATCCCTTAATCCATGCCTTATGTCCCCTTATCATTCCAAAAGCTTAGGATTTCATTCCTTAAGTTAATCACTTGCCTTTTTCCCTTAGTCTACTATCCATAAAAGAAAATAGTCAACCTTACCTTAATTAGAGTTGACCGAGAGCACATGCCATACACATGCAAAAATAAAAGTCACCTTATTACCATCCATGGGATTCGAACCTCTTCCCTCATGCAATTACTCATGCGCCAACACCACTTTACTACTAGCTCATTTATGCTAACATTAGACACTTAAATTTACTTAAGTGTCAAGATCATAATCCACTTCACTAAATTTTCAATACTAAAAAAAATTATTCTAACTTCATTAATAATTCCAAGCCTTCACTAGACTATATTAAACACACAATAAAATCATACACAGCTAACACAAGTAACAAGATGATACTCAAATTTTTAGGATATTACACAAGGTGGCGGCCAAGGCGTAGCTACTGGTCTTGCTCACACAAGGTGGCGAGAATCCACAACATATCACCGAAAAACTCATTACCACTTTGGTAGAGCGTGCGGACCAGGCACCCAAAATACAATAACCTCTAATGACATGTCATTTGTTTCCTATCTATTCTAATGTTCATTGGGATTTTCACATTGCCAAATCTTAAATCGAACATTTTTCGTAAGGTTGTATTCATTAACAATACAATTGTAAAGCATTTAAGACATAATTACATTAATGCTTATTAACATCGAACTTACCTTAGATTTATCTTTGAAAGAATCGAGCTATCAATCCACTATTTTGTTTTTCTCGATCTAATTACGAACTTAACTTTTCTTGATCTATAAATAATCAAATTTAAATTGTTTAATTATCATTCTATTCAATTTAATCCAAAAATCATATTATGGCAAAATTACACTTTTGCCCCTTAAATTTCAACTTCTTTACAATTTAGTCTTTAGGCTCGTAAAATGAAATTCATTCAATTTTATCCCTACCCAAGTCTAGCCGAATATTAAACATACTTATAGCAGCCCATATATTTCATATATTCACACATTTACTACACAATTTATCACATTTCTCAATTTAATCCCTAATTTGCAATTTCATTCAAAATCACTTAACAAATGTTGTTTATCTAACAACAACCATTCATTTTCTATCATCAAACATCAAAACACATACATATTCATCCACGGTAAAACCCTAAACCTTTAACAGTTTTTCAAATTAGTCCCTGGGCTACCTAGATTAAGCTACAACAACTCTGAAAACATAGAAATCATTAAAAATCGAATAAAAAATCACTTACATGCACTAGATGAACTTGGCCAAATGTCTAGCCTTAACTATGGCTTTCTTCTTCATCAATTTTTGGTGGAAATAAAAGTTAAAGAAGATTGTAACTAGCCCAATTTGCCCGGGCCCATAAGCAAAATAAATACAATAAACCAAAATAATAAAAACAGTCTAATTTTTATTAAAGCCCAAACCCAACTAACCCAAACCTAGCCCAAACTAACAAAACCCTAACCCAATGACCAAGCCCATAACCTAAACAAAAATCAGTAAAAAAAAAGCTAGCTTCTTGACCATTGCCGCCTCCGTCGTCCCCCCACCGCTGCGCCACCACTGCCTCTGTACACATTGACTAGCCTCCATACACAAATAGGATGAACGACCTGACAAAGAAAAACAAATATTGTATATTTTTTTATTTGAAATCCGACTATAAATCTAAAAAGAAGGCCTTTGTAATTTTTACCTACATACAGAAAATCAATACGAAAAATCACAAGCGGATACCAATGGTTTTTCTTTTCTTTAGTTTTCTTTCTTTTTCTACTTTTTTAGCTAGTATATACATACAAAGATTTTATTTTTATTTTTAAACTATATATATCTATATTAAAATAGTGAAAAAAGAAGAAAAAAATGTACTTGAGAAGTCCAGACTATCGCGCCTGCCCAGGGTGTGACGATGAGCAGGGCCCAGACCACTGCAGTCGGGCCAAAGGGAGAGGGGAGAGAAATCGATTTTTTTTAGAGTAGTTTGAAAATGATTTTTAAATGCTTTTTATTATTTATAGCGCGAAGCAAAGCGGCGTCGTTTGCTTTGGCCATTAAGTGCCAAAATGGCCTTTGTTTCAAAATGACCGTCGGACCCAGACCAGAATGCCCTCGGGATCAGTGTGTTTGTGCGGAAGGGTCTATTTGCGCATTTGGCCCTTTTCGTATTTTACCATTTTTAGATCAATTTTTTTACATTTTCCTATAAATTTTCTTCTATTTTAATTTAGTCCGTGCAAGCGGCAGCGTTTTGGAGGCGGGGTTAATTTCCTATTGGTCCTTCCATGTTATTCGACGTTCAAATGGGCCCTTTTCTTTTTATTTATTTGCGGATTTGCCCCAAATTCTGTTTTAAGTTCAAATTAGTCCTTTTTGTTATTTTTTCTATTAAATTAATTAATTTTAATATTATTACCATTATTTTTACTATTATTATTATTATTTTTAATATTACTATCACTATTATTGTATTTATTATTATTATTACTTTCCTTATTATTATTATTATTATTATTATTACTATTATTAATAATATTATTATTACTATTACTATTACTTTTATTGTTACTAGTATTATTATTATTATTACTATTATTTTAATATTATTATTACTATTATTATATTTATTTTTATTATTTCTTTCCTTACTATTAACTTTGTTGTTATTACTATTATTTCCATAATATTTATTTGCTTAATATTTTTAAATACACTTATTCATTTATCAGTTTATTACTTATTTATTTATATCTTTCTATATATTTTAAAACTTCAAAAAAAATTTATTATTATTAATGCCACTATCTGTTTATTTTAGTTATATTATGGTTTCATACATATGTGTCATCATTTTATTATCATGCCATGAGCCGTAATTTATTTTTATACATTTTACTATAAATCGTGTTATGTTAATCCTTGCCCCATACATAAAATACCATTTTTTTAAAATAAGCAACTTTTTGTAATTCGAGAGTCGAAAAGTCGTACCCTAACTTACTGGGTTTCGAATTTTCTCGTCAAGTCTAAAGAACCAATTATTTTTTAAAAAAAAAATCAAAGCATATAACTTAAATAAAAGCTTATTCTCGGGAATTCAAAAATGTTGTGTCTAACTCACTTTGGATGTGACATTTTGTTATCTCGAGTAAGGATTTCTAAAAATAAAGGTAATATTACGTATTTGGAATTTTGAGAAATTGTGCCTAACTTACTTTGGGTTTGATTTTCATTTGACCCAAATAAGCGAATATCCTTCTTAAACTTAAATGCATGAGTTTTAAAATTCAAAAGACAAGATTAGTTTCGAGGATTTAAAATGTCGTATCCTAACTCACTGTGCGTGACATTTTACTTCTTTGAAATAAGAGGGTCTTAGCATCCAATTTAATTTATTCAAGTTTTCTTTTAAAGAGGATCATATTTTAAAATCTTTTCAAAATTTTCGACATTAAGGCGTTAATTAATCAATTAGGTACCAATTTTGGGCGTTACGAGGGTGCTAATCCTTCCTCGTGCATAACCGACTCCCGAACCTATTTTCTCGAATTTTGTAGGCCAAAACCATTATTTTAATAAATCAAAATACTTTAATGATCAATCTCAAGGTGATCCGATCACACCTCGAAAAAAGATTGGTGGCGACTCCATTTTCCTTTTTAAAGTCGACCAGTTTTCAACGAAAAAAATAGTTTAAACGACTTGGCGACTCCTTGAGGACCAATAAGAGAGTCAAGCCGTAAAATAATTATTTTACGTCTTGTTGTCGAAAATTGAAAATCGACTTGAAAAATTCGATCCTTTTATTGCATTTGTTTGTGTTATTTCATATGATTCTTTGTGGTTTGAGTCTCGTAGAATATTTTAGCATCATATTGTATAAGGACCATTTGGTTTTACCTCTTTTAAGTGGGAGTGAGAAGCTACTCCTTCGTGAGGTTTTCACCTCCGTGCGGGATAGTGGATCGCTTTGAGATACATCCGTACCTATGTCTTAGTGAGATTTTCATCTCAGTGCGACCATAGGGAAATGTATTCCCACAGAGCTGAACTTTCGGTCCGTATGAGCCTATAATGGGTGAGGATCGAGGAATCTGCTGGTTGGGTACCTTAACTTTAGAACCAAACCGCATGTAGAAGACCTGGAGCCCACCTAGATAGTCTTTGCGAGAAACCTAGCGGTTACTGGATAGGTGCTTGATTCTCTTTTAATTACTTTGAGTTTTGTTTTTGTATGTTGTTACGACTTATTGTGTTTTTGCTATGTTTGCATGTCATTTCATATTGAAGAAAGAGTGTCGATTCGAGTTCGATTACTAAATTAGAGAGCTTGTCATGGAGAGCGAATTTCTTGATAAAGTGGAAGATAATCTTTGCTTTGTCAGTATGTGGTCGGAGAAAACACAATTAGAGAAAGGAGATAGTCTAGCAGAGGGTACACATCGAATTATGGGACTACACATGTCGGTGTGACGCAAAATAGCCTTCAAGAAATAAAAAAATATGGGATCGGTGGAGCGATGAGACCAGCGATTATTCTCTTTTGTAATTATGAGGATTTTCCGTATCTACTCGACATCAAGGTAGGCGAGCATTTATTCGAGGCCTCGCTCGATGTTGGAACCACTGCATACGGTTGCTTTACCTTTGGGAGGGTCGATTTAGTGCCCACCGTGGAAGAATATACAGCCCTACTACGTTGTCCAAAGGTTCAAGCCGATAAAGCTTATTCTAGAACTGCTTATGTCCCGACCTTTTGGAAGAAATTGATGAACATTACAGGAATGAGCGAACAGTGGATTACAGCTAGGACCAAACAAAAAGGTGAGTGTAAGTGCATCCCATGGAAGAATTTGAGAGATTTGATTCTAGCGCATCCTAATACGAAAAAGAGAATCGATGTGTTTGCTTTGAACATCTACGGACTGATGATCTTCCCTAGGGCATTTGGGCATGTAGATGAGGCGGTCTTAGATCTTTTTGATCGACTTGATAAAGGGGTCACACCTATTCCTGCAATCTTGGCCGAGACATTTAGATCTCTGAATGCAAGTAGGAGAGCCGGTGAGGGCAGATTTATAGGGTGCGTGCAGTTGTTGTTAGCTTGGTTCCACAGTCATTTCTAGAAGGTGGATAAGGTTTCTTATCGGGTTTTCTCTGGGAATTACTCCCCATTAAAGGAGATAGTGGCCACATCAAGAAGGGATGACATATCAGAGGAAAATTGGATAGCGCTCCTCCAAAATCTATAGGAAGAATATGTCGAGTGGAGAGCTCCTTGGTTGATTCCCGACGAAATTCTTTACCGATGTGGAAGTTTTGACTGGGCCCCTTTTGTAACACCCCAAACCCGGCCTAAACACCACGACCGGATCTGGCATGTCACTAAGAAGACTTTATAAAACATGTCGCGTTTTGTTTTGTTTTAAAAACATAGTTTTGGCGTTTATACGGGAAAAACTTAATAGGTTGATAAATTGTAAAAGAAATAAATTTTATTTAATGCCTTAATTAATATAAAACTAGAATTTTCCTTTGATTTTTATCGTTTCAATACATGCCTTAGTTTAACCTTTTACGTAGGATTTTAGATGTCCAAAAACCCGAAAACCCAAAAAAAAAACATAAAAGAATTATAATAACCGGTGGCCTTATTACAATAAAATATAAACCAACTAATTAAAAATATTAAAATTAATTAAACTAGTAAAGTCTTTTGCTGAATCAAAATAATCCCTCGCATGGCCACCTTGCGCTCCTCTCCCAACCGGTCCGATGCACTAGGTGCTACACGAAAGATGTTAAATAAAAGGGTGAGTCGCGAGACTCGGTGTGCAACCCTCGTGCACCATCAGTTGGGCCTTATCCCCAGAATAGATAGCAGTATAATGTAGCGAAAAAATATGCAAAACCCAACCCAATCCTAGGTTTCCATCCTTTACACACCACCCTTACACCAATCACACCATTGGGGATTTCTACAATCAACCCACACAGCTACACACCATCGATGGCGGTCATCTTGCTCATCGTCGGATCATGGCGTAGCCACTACAATGAGTCATGGCAAAAGCCACTACAGCGGTCACGGCAAAAGCGCTACAGCAGTCACGGCAAAGCCGCTACAGCGAGAACACTTCCCTTTTCTTCAAACCCAACCCCATGCAATCACGAAATCGGCATACTTATCACACATATCATCTTAACGGGAACATTCACTTAGGAATGACGAGAGATCACTAACACGGTGATTAGCTTTTACCCTCCTTGGGTTTCAACCACTATCTTGGGATTTGGCATTTATCAAAATATAACGATTTGTAAACAAATTTTAACGAGGCAATCTAAATGGTGTGGAAGTGTTACACACACGATATCGCGTGGTTTTACACCCTTAGTCAATATCCTTACTATACGGATCTACAACCCCTAGTCTAAAACCTTGCTCAAAAGCGGAAGAACACGAAGATTTGGGCTCCCCTATATTCGGCCAAGGGTTAGCAAATCCGAATTTTCACGTTAAAAATAATAGATCTCCTTACCTTGAAATCCCGAAAGTAACACGATTAGTGTGTTCTTGAACTCGACTTAGAGATCAAAGCAAATGAATCCCCCTTCAAATCTCGGAATGCATGAAAACAAAATATTAGTCCCATATAGCCATTCGGCTATGGCCTCCAAAAAGCCGAAAAAGAATCAAAATAAAACCCAAATCATTACTTACCTAAAGAAGATTTGGCTATCCCTTGTAGAAAGATTAAACAGCTGTAGAAGATTAGAGATCTAGGAGTTTCGGCTCTTTAAGGAAAAATCCGGAAAGATGATCGCGTGTTTTTAGGCTTTTGAAAGAACTAAGAATTGAAGAGATGGCCAAGAGAGATTCGGCCAATGAATATTAAGGAGAGAAAGGGTGGTTGGCGGGATTTCGGCAATTGATGAGACTTTAGGGTTTTAGGTTTCTATGAAAAAGAAAAGAAGAGATGATTCGAAAGAGAGAAAAACTAAAGGCTATTCGCGAGAGAAAATAAATGAAAATTCGGAACACCTTTAGCCTATACTCAGCCGATTTTCCCCCGTCTCCTGTGTTTGATTTTATTAACTCTAGCCTCTGGATGAGCTCTCATCTTTTCCCTTATCTTGATCTATTGATTCCTCAAAAATAGCCTAATTAGCACCAACTCCTCCCTTCTTTATCTGCTTATATCCTCATAATTAAAACATTAAAATCTCTAAATAATAGCCTTGTGTGCGTCCCCTCTAGTCCCCTTTTAAGTGCTGAAATTTGGCCCTATAACTTGGGCTTCAAGCAGCAAAATTTGGGCCCTCCTCATGCACTAGTGGCGCCACCCTTTCCCTTCCTTGTGGCGCCACCTAATCTTTGGGCAACAAGCCCATTTGTAATTTAAAACACAGATAACTTCCTTTTAAAATGCTAGAGTGTCTCTGAGAGATTTATTCAAGGCCTCGGCCCATTCTTGAGCCCAATTAGTACCTAAATTCTCAATTTAACACATTAAATGCATCCACACCCTAAGCGCATAGGCCCAAAAATTCGGGATGTTCTGATTCTACCGCCTTAAAATAAATTTCATCCTCGAAATTTCCAATTAACTATTAATGTCATTACTACCCAAGTCTCACCACTATGCTTTATTTGCGCCCTCTAATTCTAAAGTCAAAAGAAACACTTAGTATACTATGGTAGAAATGCGCACTGCAGGTATTCGCATCTAGTGCGTCCTCGTCCCCTTAGCGGCGTCTTTGCATAGACCAAAGTGGTTTGCCTCGCCTCGAGTATAACCTACACCTTCACGACCATGTCCTATGCCATTGCCACCATTGACTTGACCACGGCCCCTTGAGTGCTTGGTGACCACCTCTCGGCTGATCGGAACCTCGTCCGGTGTTTGCCTGATCATACGTGGATAGTCCCTAATCATATGCTCAGTGGATCCACACTGGAAGCATCCACCGGTTCTCCTTGCACTCCCCATAATGTACCTTCCCACCACGAAGGACATGGCGGTCCCGACTTCGTCGAACACGACACAGCCCATCGAGTCCTAGGCCTTTTACGAAAATTTCGGATGATCTCGGCGGCCCAAAATTTCTCTCATTCCTATTTGATCCTTATCCTTATTACGTTTCTCGATCCGCTTAACCTCCTCGGATATCTTAGCTTTCTCAACCAAAGCGCAAAGTCTCTCTCTCATTGCGGTGCTATCAAAACCCTTAACTCATTCCATGATCCATCCTCGAACCGTACACAGCGTTCATATTCGATTGCTACCATTCCTCAAGCGTGGCGGCTCAAGCTGCCAGAACTCGCCTCATATTCGACCACGGTTTGCTTCCTGCACCAAATTCGAAATGCCTTCCTCTGCATCCACATAGTGGCCCCAACATACTTTCCTTGGAATGACTCCTTAAAGAAATCCCAATCAATCCGGTCTGCGATGGTACCCTCCTTTCTGCGTGAGCCACCAGCTGGTAAGCCTCGTCTCGAAGAAGAACCACGACCCCTTTTAACTTCTCCTCCACCGTGAAGTCCGGGTCATCCATTATGCGCTCGGTTGCTTCTAACGATTACTCGGTGTGTTAGGGGCTACGCCCGAAAATACCCTAAACATCTCCACTCAGTTGACTCGGTCGTTTGACATAGATTTACGGGCTCCGAACCCGTGCACGCCCGATAACTCTTTGAGGACCCATAACATCGCTGAATCTTGCATCATCTCTGGCGCTGATCGAAAATTCTCCTCTCTGGTGGCGGATCAGGCATCTCGTCTCTGACCCGTGGCGGACCTGCTTGGCTCGACACGGTCATCCTACCTACGGCGTCCCGCGGCGGGCGTCCTTGACCCCTTGTACTCATTCTTCCGATTGGCGTTTATCGATTAAAATTTTATGAATCATTAATTCTTCCCATTTGATTAACCACGAGCAGTCTTATGAATAGAAATTTTAAAGGTAGTTCTTTCAATTCGAACCTATCTCTGATTTGATCTCAAGTTTACCTCTAAATTTAAGGAAGCACACACATTCAATCATTAAACATTAGCATACAAGTACATCCACGAACCTACATTCTTTGGGTAGGGTATTTTTAAATCATTTCACTATCGAGGGTATTTTAGTAATTTATCCTCTGAGGGTATTTTAAGTAATTTATCCTACATGGGTATTTTGTAATTTTCCAAAATAGGGTTCCTTGGTGATTTTGTGAAAGAGGTATTTTGGTAATTTTGCAATCACAGGGGTATTTAGGTAATTTTACAAATCGAGGATATTTTGGTCATTTATAAATTAGGGGTAATTTAGTAGTTTTACAAAATAGAGTGGCTGGTCCCTTTCGGGTTTTAAATTATTAATTTTGGCCCGTCAGCAAATCCTCGTGGCTAGGGTGAGCAGTCACTACGCTGCAGAGTAGGATTCAGCGAAGAGGAGGTGAGTCACTAGGGGGGCTTAAGTACCGAGCTCTTAGGATCAATCCTGAACATGCGCATGCTGTTGCCACACCTAGTCTTGCGACTTGTCTGAGTTTGTTCGGTTGGATTAAGTCTTATGCAATTGAGAGTTGTTTAACTAAGCCTAAGGTCCATCAAGCTCTAATTAAAATAATCTCGTCCTTAAAGCCCATCGAGCCCACATATATATATATAACACCACGATGTAAGTTACGAATACTTACAGCGGACTTGAAATTTGGAGGCAGAGTGCCATGCAGAAAACCCTCTGTGTTATTTATAAACATGCATGTTTCAAAACACATCTTTAGAAAATGTTTTGAGCCCAAATACCCCAAAGTGAGTTTTGAATCGGGCTCGATGCCAATTTGTAACACCCCAAACCCGGCCCAAACACCACGACCAGGATCGGCATGTCACTAAGAAGACTTTATAAAACATGTCGCGTTTTGTTTGGTTTTAAAAACATAGTTTTAGGCGTTTATCTGGGAAAAACTTAATAGGTTGATAAATTGTAAAGAAATAAATTTTATTTAATGCCTTAATTAATATAAAGCGGAATTTTCCTTTGATTTTTATCGTTTGGTATTACATGCATTAGTTTAACCTTTTACGTAGGATTTTAGATGTCCAAAAACCCGAAAATCCAAAAGAAAACATAAAAAATTATAATAACAGGTGGCCTTATTACAATAAAATATAAACCAACTAATTAAAAATATTAAAATTAATTAAACTAGTAAAGTCTTTTCTTTGAATCAAAATAATCCCTCGCATGGCCACCTTGCGCTCCTCTCGACTGGTCAGATGCACTAGGTGCTACGAAATATGTTAAATAAAAGGGTGAGTCGCGAGACTCGAGTGTGCAACCCTCGTGCACCATCAGTTGGGCCTTAGCCCCACGAGCAGAATAACGAGTATAATATAACGAGAAAATATGCAAAACCCAACCCAATCCTAGGTTTCCATCGCTACACACCACCCTTACACGCCAATCACACCATTGGGGATTTCTACAATCAACCCACACACGCTACACACCATCGATGGCGGTCATGCGCTCATCGTCGGATCATGGCGTAGCCACTACAGCGAGTCATGGCAAAAGCCACTACAATAGGTCACGGCAAAAGCCGCTACAACATGTCACGGCAAAAGCGCTACAGCAGTCACGGCAAAGCGCTACTGAGAACACTTCCCTTTCTTCGAACCCAACCCCATGCAATCACAAAAATTGGCATACATATAAAGCATATCTTCTTAGCGAAACATTCACTTTAGAAATGACGAGAGATCACTAACACGGTGATTAAGCTTTTACCCTCCTCGGGTTTCAACCATTATCTTAGGGATTTGGCATTTATCAAAATATAACAGATTTGTAAACAAATTTTAACAAGCAATCTAAATGGTGTGGAAGTGTTACACACACGATGTCGCGTAGTTTTACACCCTTAGTCAATATCCTTACTATACGGATCTACAACCCCTAGTCTAAAACCTTGCTCAAAAGCGGAAGAACACAAAGATTTGGGCTCCCCTACATTCGAGCCAAGGGTTAGCAAATCCCGAATTTTCACGTTAAAAACAATAGATCTCCTTACCTTGAAATCCAGAAAGTAACACGATTAGTGTGTTCTTGAACTCGACTTAGAGATCTAAGCAAATGAATCCCCCTTCAAATCCGAATCATGCAAAAGAAAACAAAATATTAGTCCCATATAGCCATTCGGCTATGGCCTCCAAAAAGCGGGAAAAGAATCAAAAGAAAACCCAAATCATTACTTACCCTACAGAAAATTTCAGCTATCCCTTGTAGAAAGATTAAACAGCTGTAGAAGATTAGAGATCTAGGAGTTTCGGCTCTCTAAGGAAAAATCCGGAAAGATGATCGACATGTTTTAGGCTTTTGAGAAACTAAGAATTGAAGAGATGGCCAAGAGAGATTCGGCCAATGAATATTAAGGAGAGGAAAAGGTGGTTGGCGAGGATTTGGAAATTGATGAGACTTGAGGGGTTTGATTTACGTGAGAAAAGAAAAAGAAGAAGAGATGATTCGAAAGAGAAAAAAACTAAAGGCTATTCGCGAGAAAACAAATGAAAATTCGGCACACCTTTAGCCTATACTCAACGATTTTTCCCCCTCTCCTGTGTTTGATTTTCAGCCAACTCTAGCCTCTGGATGAGCTCTCATCTTTTCCCTTATCTGATCTATTGATTCCTCAAAAATAGCCTAATTAGCATCAACTCCTCCCTTCTTTATCTGCTTATTATCCTCATAATTAAAACATTAAAATCTCTAAATAATAGCCTTGTGCCGTCCCTCCTAGTCCCCTTTTAAGTGCGAAATTTGGCCTATAACTTGGGCTTCAAGCAGCCAAAATTTGGGCCCTCCTCATGCACTAGTGGCGCCACCCTCTCCCTTCCTTGTGGCGCCACCTAATCTTTGGGCAACAAGCCCATTTTTCATTTAAAACACAGATAACTTCCTTTTAAAATGCTAGAGTGTCTCTGTGAGAGATTTAGTCAAGGCCTCGGCCCATTCTTGAGCCCAATTAGTACCTAAATTCTCAATTTAACACATTAAGCATCATCCACACCATAAGCACGCATAGCCCCAAAAATTCAGGATGTTACACCTTTGCTTGGGATTTGAGGAGCTGTTGGGTATGCTCCTTTGCTCGTATTGAAGCAATATAGATCAAGGCAATTCATACCGCCAACACATGGGCTAGCTCAATGTGAGTTTTCGTACAGGGGAGATAACTACAAGAAGAGGGTAAAGGAGATTTCTAACGCTTGGAATCAGACTCATTGAATGAAAAGGCTGGCCGTAGTGTAACACCTCTAACCCGTATCTGTCGCCGATTAGGGTTACGAGGCATTACTCGCCTAACCACAAACCAGCACACTCATATAAATATTAATACATTAATATATGCATAAATAATTCATGATATCACAATCAAACATATACTTTCGTCTTTAATATTAAAACGTTAATAACATATCACAAATAATATCATTAACATCATTTAAAACTAATTTCATTCAAATAGCAAAACACTATTCATTTGGTCATTTTTAAAGAAAATGACACTATAATGAATATGCATGCTTACCTTTATTCAATTTATACAAATAAAATAACTATGTTTATTCAATCATATACGCACCATTACTAGATGTTCCCCACATTAATTTAATACTTTGAATCTCATGACCATAAACATATAAGCGTCAATGAAAAATATGAACTCCAAACTAAGACAATGCCATGGCCAAATATTTACAAGTGAATATACTCCAATTTGATCAATATTATATAACATTCAATTACCATGTACATAAAATATGACCTAATCTTTTCATAACTTGTTTATTAAGTGCATACAAATCAGCAAAAAATATTTCCATCAACCAAAATGCACTATAACCCTTATTCAAACCAACTTCATATACTCGAATATTACCATATAATAATATGAAATAACTTTCAAGTTAAGCTTATAAGTCATACATGAAATATTCATTTGTAACATATAGATAATTTACCTTTCATAATTTTCATGAAACACACACATACTAGGACAAGTTCATATTATGGCCGAATATGCACAAACATATACAACATCTCAAGCATATTCAACCAATTTAAGCATAGAAATAAAGCCATATTGGCATGGCATTTATATACATACATATATACATCATTTGAGTCAATTCAAAAAAATAGTTTAGCCTATACATGCCATAGACATTTAAGTTCATTCACAAAAAGGTACCAAAGATAGTTGATAGTGTGATTGACTTTCACGATGGTTCCCGAGCTCGAGCTTAGACTTCAAGATCTATAAAATAGTCAAATAAACATATAAAGTAAGCTAACATAGCTTAGTAAGTTATAAGCAGTGGTAATATATACAATTAATCATTATTCAAATTTAATCAATCCAACTTGATCATCAACTAACTCATAACCGCAATTATATGTAACATGTCACCATTCAACAAATACAATATTTAATAGGTCATCAAAACCGGATGCTCATGTACCATTTATCTTTTTCGAACAAGCTCAAAGATTAATGATCACATCTCATTTCTATAATTTCATAAACAAAAACAACTTACCTCATTAGTGCTAGTTACTCAACTATTATGCAACACTTACCTATGTTTCACCTCTTGTTTATCTCCATTCATTTGTATATGTCTTTGAAGGATCAAGTAAACCCTTTACATAGTGTAATTCATGTAACGTGTCGCACATTAGTGCCGTTACTTTGATAAAGAGCACACATAGTGCGATTTACGATGTGTATCGCACACCTAGTGCCATTACTTATTTTCCGCACAATTAGTGCGGGCGACCGATTTACACACACGGTGCTCGGTATTTAAACTTCGCACACATAGTGCCCCTTAAGCGATCCTTTTCTTCATTCGTGTAAACACATGTGATTTCATTTTCATTCATATCTATCCACAATTATATGCACATGTTAAAAAAACACAACTCATTCCTCCTTCTCAATACCATCATATTCGGCAATCTTCAATATACATATATATATCCACCTATTCGAAAATAATCATATCTCCTATCATTTTCACATTTAAATTTCTCTTAACACATATATAATCATCCAACTCACATGATCAAGACTTGTATTTATATATATATAGATTCCAACTTTACATTAAACCAATACATATTAAATTCAATATCACATTCGGCAATTTGAAATTAAACATACTTACTATCCTTTAACATATGCACATTAATATAGACTACAATTTAATTCTATCCAATTGCTTAAAAACTTACCTCGAAAATTGACGGTTTACGTTTTCCGGCTATTCGTTCAACTTAGCTTTTCCCGATCAATCCGTTTCTTTTTGTTCTTGATCTAATCATTTCAAAATGAGCTCATTCAAATAAATTTCATTCATTTTAGCCCAAAACACATAATTGAACAATTTACCAATTTTATCCCTAACATTTTGCACTTTTACAAATTAATCCAATTTTCACAAAACACAAAATATGCTAAATTTGCATATATTAAGCTAGGGCCAAATGTTCACTAGGCTTACACAAGTCTCCATATTTCATAAATTTCACAATCTAGCCCATCAATTTACTATTTTTGAAATTTAGTCCTAAATTCTCAATTTAATCAAAATTTCTAATACAAAATTTAATAATCTAACACATATATTTTATTTAAAGTCATCAACCATCACAAACACAAATTTCCATCCATGGCGAAAAATCACACATACATCAAAATAAAAAATTCTAACATGGGTGGGATAGCATTGAAAACAACGATCTCAAAAACGTTAAAATTATCAAAAAGCGAGCTAATTACATACCTTAATTTAAGCTTAGAATGGCGAACCAAGCTTTGTCTATTTCTCTCTTTTTATTGCATGTATTAGGTCAAAGGAACAAGATGAACAAACATGCTTTCATTTTATGTTTTATTAACATATATATTAACTTATTATTTAATTACTTTTATAACCTTTGTTATAATTAAATAGAACATTATACTATAAGGTTATTTAAGTACATGGCCGGCCACTATCATTAAGATGGCCTTTTTGCATTTTAAAAGCTTCCAATTAAAAAGACATCCACATTTTGGCCCTACATATTAAACCATCAAGTTTTAACTTTACGCGATTAAACCCATTTTAATAATTCGACTCTCAAACGATAAAATTAAAGCACGAAAATTCCACACATAGTAATTCACACATAAATAACTCAGAAAATAATATTTAAAAAAATTCCGACTCGGATTCGTGGTCCCGAAACCACCGTTCCGATTAGGGCTAAAATCAAACTGTTACAACTCTCCCCCTTAAGGGATTTTCGTCCCCGAAAATCTTACCGATGAATAAATGTGGGTAGCATTCTTTCATTGAATCTTCAAGTTCCCAAGTTGCTTCCTCAACCCCGTGCTTATGCCACATACCTTTAACTAACAAGATTTTTTTATTTCGTAACTCTTTCACTTCCACGAGCTAAGATGCGAATCGGTTCTTCCTCATAAGTCAAGTTAAATTTGAATCTCAATCTCGGCCGGGCTAATCACATGAGAAGGATCGGATGCGTATCGTCGAAGCATCGATACATGAAAAACATTATGAATTTTGTCTAACTTTCGGATGGCAACATCAATCTATCACATAGCATTTATCGCTCAATAACCCGTGCGGTCCAATAAATCTCGGACTCATCTTTCCTTCTGACCAAATCTAATTATCTTCTTCCACGGCGAGACTTTCAAAAATACTCGGTCACCCACGAAACTCTATATCTTTACGTTTCAAGTCCGCATATGACTTTTAGCGATCGGCGTGGCCTTTAAACTTTCTCGAATCACTTTTACTTTCTTGATCTCTTTAATTAAGTCAAATCCGTGTATCTTGCTTTCACTCATTTCGATCCAATATAAAGGTGTCGACACTTACGACCAGTACAAAGCTTCATAGGGTGCCATTTTGATACTCGATTGAAAAATTTGTTATTATCATAAATTCAATCAAAGGTAAATATCGTTCCCATGGACCCTCAAACTCAAGAACACAACATCTCATCATATCTTTGAGTATTTGAATAACACGTTTGGATTGACCATCCGATTGAGGGTGGAAGCGATCTTGAAGTGCAATTTAGTACCTAGAGCATGTTGCAATTTCTTCCAAAACCGCGATGTGAACCTCGAATATCTATCTGAAACAATAGAAATAGGTACTCCATGCAATCATTACAATCCCGAGCAATGTACAATTCAACTAACTTATCAAGTGAAAATCCATTAGTTCGAGAATAAAATGGGCGATTTAGTCAATCTATCAACAATCACCCAGATTGAATCTTTCTTGCTCGGTGTCAAAGGTAGCGCAGATACAAAATCCATCGTGACTCGTTCCCATTTCCACTCAGGTATCATAATCGGTTGAAGTAATCCCGATGGTACCTGATGCTCAGCTTTTACTTGTTGACATATCAAACATTTACGACACAAAATCACGCAATATCTCGTTTCATCTTGTGTGCCACGATAATCTTTGTCTCAAGTTATTATACATCTTCGTACTACCCGGGTGGATTGACAGTCTACTATTATGAGCTTCATTACAAATCATTTGAATCAATTCAGGATTCTTAGGCACACATATTCGGTTTCTGAACCATAGACATCCTTCAGTGTCAATCTGAAATTCTGAATCAGTACTCGAACCACAATGATTCCTTTTTGTCAATAAATCATTATCAACCTTTTGAGCTTCGCAAATTTGTTGGATGAATAAGGGTCTCGCTTTCAATTCTGCCATAATCGCACCATCATCAGTCATAGCTATATTCGCATTCATTGCATGTAGAGCAAATAGTGATTTTTGGCTTAGTGCATCAGTAACCACATTATCTTTTACCGGGTGATAATCAATCACGAGCTCGTAATCTTTTACTTGATTCCAACCACGTCATTGTCTCAAATTCAAATCATACGAGTCATTAAGTACTTTAGACTCTTGTGATCGAAGTAGACATGACATTTTCACCAAATAAATAATGGCGCCATATTTTTAAAGCAAAAACTATGGCGGCTAACTCGAATCGTATGTCGAGATAGTTCTTTTAAATGCGGCTTCAAGCGTCTCGAGGCGTGAGCTACAACTTTACCCTCACTGCATCAAAACCTGGCCTAAACCATTTAAGGATGCATCGCTGAAAATAACGAACTCTTTACTCGACTTTGGCTGAACAAGCCTTTGGAGCTTAGTTAACAAGGTTTTTAGTTGATCAAAACTCTTACGGCACCTCTCTTACCACTCGAACTTGACATCTTTTTGCATGACTTTGTCGCCAATTTGCAATCATTGAAAACCCTTTCACAAAGCGTCTATAGTAACCAGCAAGTCGAAAGCTCTAAACTTCAAAAACATTTTGCGAGGGTTTCCAATCAAGTATAGCCAGAGATTTTACTCGGGTCAGCGAATGCACGATCTTTGAAACACCATGCCCGAAACTAACTTCATTCAACGAACTCACATTTGCTAAATTTACGCGTGCAAGCTGCTTATCACGCGAATCGTAACACAAGTCTCAAGTGTTCGGGCATGCTCTGCTTCATCAGCGAATAGATCGAGAATGTCATCTATGAATACAACCACGAGCCATCTAAATATGGTGCGAATACCCGATTCATCAAATCCATGAAAGCAATGGGGGCATTTGTGAGTCAAAGCGACATCACCAAAAACTTCGAAATGGCGTACCTGCGTCCGAAAAGTGGTCTTAGGTACATCGAGTCTCTAACTCATGATTGATAATAACTGATCTCGAGATCAATCTTTAAAAATACCGAGGCTCCTTTAAGCTGATCAAATAAATCATCGATGCGTGGCAATGGATATTTATTCTTTACGGTCACTTTATTGAGTTTTCGGTAGTCGATGCACATTCTCAAAGTTCCATCCTTCTTTTTCACAAATAGAACTGGCGCACCCTAGGGAGAGAAACTCGGTCGAGCAAAACCTCTATCCGTCAATTCTTGCAACTGCGCTTTCAACTCTTTTAATTCGGTCGGTGCCATTCTATACGGGGCTATCGAGATCGGAGTCGTCCCTGGTATTGTTCAATACCAAACTCTACTTCTCGAACAGGTGGCGATCCCGGTAATTCTTTCGAGAATACATCCGGATACTCACGTACAACCGATACAGATTCAATCTTCTTTTCGGTTACTTTGCTATCAATCACATAAGCAAAGTAAACTTATAACCCTTTCTCAAATCTTTGTTGAGCCAACATCGAGGATATCAACTGCTTTGGTATCCCATTCAAATCTCTTGATTCAATTCGAATTATCTCATTATTCTAACACTTGCGGATCAATAGTCTTTCGTGCGCAATTTACTACCGCATCATGCCTTTGTTAGCCAATCCATACCGAGGATAATATTGAATTCATCAAATGGAAGCAACATCAAATCGTAGAAAACATTAGTCTCGAATCATTAAAGGCAATTCTTGCACACTCTCATCAACTAACACACACCGGCCGGGGTTGAAACCCGAATCACAAACTCAATAGACTCAGCGGTAGAGTCTTCTTTGGATACTAATGTTTCACACACATAAGAATGAGTTGAACCGGGATCAATCGAGCAATTACACTAGTATCGAAGAGAGTGAATATCTGGGTGATGACATGCGGAGATGAAGCCTCCTCTGCAGTACAGAATGGCATAGGCTCTAGTTGGAACATGGGCCTCTGATTGAATAGCTGCATCAGAAGTCCCTCTCTGAGTGCCGCTCCTACCTTCCACATTACGAGATAGTCTACCTCTAGCTGCAGTACTGCTCGGTCTTGTACTCTGAGCACTATCCTTTTCAGCTGTCTCCGAGCAATCCTGAATAAAATGATCCTGCGAACCACACTTGTAGCAAGTGCGATTGTTAGATTTTCCCCAACATTCACCAAAATGCGATCTACCACCTTTGACACTTGGGCTTGGAAAGCATGAGGTCGATGTGCCAACACTAACAATCGAGGTAGCCGTGAACTCAGCGGTGAGTGGTTCTCGTATAGAGATCCCTGTGTTAGCTTTGGATCGGCTACTATCATTTTTGAACTTCTTTGATGACGTTTGAGGAAATTTACCCGCTGATCTCTTACGAAAATCTCTAGCTTCAAACTCAGCTTTCCGTTTTTCTTTCCCTAGCTCTTCGGCTTTACAAGCTCGCTCAATAAGTACTACGAACTCATTTATTTCAAGTATGCCAACCAGTAGTTTTATATCTTCGTTTAACCCTTCTTCGAATCTTCGACACATAGTAGCCTCAGATGAAACACACTCACGGGCATAGCGACTAAGACTCACAAACTTGCGCTCGTACTCAGATACGGTCATACGACCCTGTTTGAGCTCGAGAAATTCCTTGTGTTTTGAATCTATAAATCGCTGGCTGATGTATTTCTTACGAAACTCCGTCTGAAAGAAGTCCCAAGTAACTCGTTCCTTAGGAACAACCGATACGAGAGTGTTTCACCAATAGTAGGCAGAATCCCGTAATAAAGATATGGCACACTTCAGGCACTCATCAGGTGTGCAAGATAGTTCATCGAAAGCTCGAATGGTATTATCGAGCCAAAATTCAGCTCGTTCAGCATCATCATCATTTTCGGCTCTAAACTCTTGAGCCCCATGTTTTCTAATTCTATCAATAGGAGGCTTATTTACTCTCTCAGGATTAACGATCGAGGGTACCACCGGTACTGCAGGTGGAGTATTTGGGTTCGAGGGTTGTTGAACAGCCGGATTGATCTGAATATATTGGCTGAACCAATCATTCATTATGCTAAAGAAGGCTTGTTTAGCCCCTCGTCGGGGATTACTCGTGGTGGTGAGATTCATCGGCGTGCTCCCTTCTTGTGAGAGCAGCGCCACACTCTCGACATCGTCGGCTAGAGCTCGCTCGGGATCGGGATCCATTTACTATACGAAAGAAGAAAACACGTTTCAACATCGAAGTCATCACACTATCACATTATAAAATATGGCATGTATAGCTAGACTCACCAGCGCTCGTTAGTCAGAAACCAGCTAAACCGTAGCTCTCGATTTATAACACCCCAAACCCGACCCATGAGCCACGGCCGGATCGGTATGTCACGAGTAAAAAAATGGTTTGAAATATTTACGATTAATCGGTGAAAATCTGAAAAATTGTTGAGGTTATAAAGCGGTGTCCATTAAAAACTTCGGATGGGTTGATTTTCTAACCATGGTTGAGTTGAAACCTTTTCCTTTTAAAAAATATTTGATCATATAAATTTTTTAGAAAACATCGATGTTATTGATAACTTGGTGAATTTAGTTTTTCTATCCAGGGTAACACTTTTGAAAACTAAGTAAAAGTACTTATTTTGAAAGCGTCACTTTTAAGCGATTCATTTAACAATTTATAAAATCATTAGTAATATAGTAGAAGTAAAGTAAAAACAAGCTGCTTGAACATCCAAAATAATAACTAAGCGGCCTTATTACAACCCAAACCTAAAATTTAGTAAATAATAAACTTTAAGCTGTGCTAAATAAAATTTCAAATCCAAGGAACAAGCATGGCGCCTCGAGTCCTCTCAGGCTCCATCTCCATGATCTACTCATCTGCAAAATGATATGAGAAGGGTGAGTCACCAAGACTCGATGTATAAATCCCCAACCGGAAGTGCAAACTCATACACAAAATATTAGTAAGTAATACAAAACATACAACCCCAAAACTAGCCATCCATACTCCTTTAACTACCCAGTGTGGTCAAAACCCTTTGGTGGTCAAAACCAACGGTGACCAGGAGTCACAAATCAAGTGATGGGGCCAACCCATCGTGTGGTCAAAACCACTTGATGACCATAGGTCACAATTATCAATATGTGGTCAAAACCACTAGTGGTACCAAACCAGCGGGACTTAGTCACGATTTATATCAGCGATGTGGTCAAAACCCTTGGTGACCAGAAGTCACAATCAAGGTGATGGGGCCAACCCATCTTGTGGTCAAAACCAGCGGTGACAGTCCATAGAGAATATTCCCCCTCCTCTCTTTAATCCCGTTACCAACATGCTCATATCATGCTTAACATATTATCATAAAACATACATATAAGTCATGGCATAATATCTTACCCATCATGTCATTCACATAACATAGTTAAAGTCATAAGCAACTTACAGGGATCCATGCTCATGCCACAAGGCAAATCACCATCACAATAGTTAGCCGCGAAGTGGAAGGCACACGGTCTCCTCCCACAGGCGTGTCTCCTGTATTTTAGAAAAGTTTCAACTTTTCATGAAATTTTATATGTGTTTGGTTTAGTCAGACTCGGTTTATAAGCATGCTTAGGGTCTTGATGACTCATTTAAGGGACACTATGATTGTAATTGAGCGTGATTGACTTTGTGTGCGTAAATTTTAGATGTTAAATATTACGATTGATCGGAAATACCTCTTAACCCCTTTTAGCGGCAGATCTCGGGTTAGGGTGTTACATTTTATTGGTATCAGAGCTACGGTTTAGTCGATTCTAAGACTAACGTAGCACGTGTGAGTCTAGCTATACATGCCATATATGAAATTGCGATAGTGTGATGAATGTTGTGAGTTTAAAATGTGTTTTCTTATAGTAATGGATCCGTCGAGCGATTCTTGATGGCGTAGAGAAATAATCGCTGCTCCGCTCATGGGGCAGCGCAGGCCACATCTAGGCGAATGAAGGTAGTGAGGAGGAGAGGCTAAGCAAGCCTTCTTCCGTATGATGAGTGAATGGTTTACGAGTTCGTTCGAATGAATCAGGTGCTCCACAACCTCCACCCCCACAAGTACTGTTGTGCCACAAGTTGTAGACCCAATCAGTTGAATAAACCACACAGTAGATAAGATTCGAAAATACGGGGCCGAGGTTTATGGCCACATCGATGGCGATCTTTGGCGAGCGAGTTTTGGCTTGAGAATACAATCAGTATTCGATGAGATGTCATTAAATCTTGATGAGTGCATTAAGTGTGCGATTTCCTTGTTGAGAGACACGACTTATAAGCGGTGGAAAACATTGATATCTGTGTAGTTCAGAGAGAGAGTCACACAGGACTTCTTCCAAGTTGAGCTCGAGAAAGAAATATATTAGTCGACATTTCATTGATCGAAATGTAAAGAGTTTCTAGAGTTGAAACAGGGCCGTTTATGCATTCTTGAGTATGAATGGGAATTTGTAAGATTGAGTCGATGCATTGAGGAATGTGTTTGACCAAAGCTACTATGTGCAAAGCGTTTCATAGAGGATTGAATAAAGACATTAAATTGTTGGTTGGGATACTTGATATAAATGAATTTGTTGTGTTAGTCGAAATAGCATGTAAAAATGTGAGCTCGATAAAGAGAAGAAGAAAGGCGATTAGAGGCTCGTGATGAAAGAAAGAGATCGATGAATAAGTTCTCTCAACCTTCAATAAAGAGATATAGAGATGAAAGAAATCGTTCAAATTTTTAGTTTGGGACATACAAGTAGAGATCGTTCGAGACAAAATCTTTGGTTTCACAATTCAAGCTCAGAATGAACCAAGTGTTGGTAGTGTTAAGAGTAACAAACACAGGTGCGAGACAGTGTGGAAGGCGACATGTGGGAGAGTGTTGGGGCAAGTACAACAATAGAGTTTGTTATAAATGTGGATCTCGAGATCATTTTATTCGAGATTGCCCAAAGATGGTCGAAGAGGAGAATGTTCGAGAATGAAAGACCAAGTAATGTGGCGACTAGAGGTAGACCACCCGAAACAACGAGAAATGTGGCGCAAGTCAAAGGGGACAAGCGACACGGTTTGTGAGGTCAAGCGAGAACACACTGCCCGAGCCTATGCTATCTGCGCCGCGAGAGGAAGCATCATCTCGAGGCGTCATCACGGTACTTTCACTTTATTTGATATTGATGTCGTTGCATTGATAGATCTGGATCAACCTATTCCTATGTGTGTATGAACTTAGTATTGAATAAGACTTTACTGTTGAGTCTACTAAATTTGTGATTAGAGTATCGAACCCCTTATGCAAGTGTGTTTTGGTGGATAAGGTGTGCAAGAATTGCCCATTGATGTTTAAGTGATTTATGTTTTCCGGTCAATTTGATGTTACTACCATTCAATGAGTTTGACATAGTGCAGGTATGGATTGGCTTACTGCGCATAACGCCATCGTCAATTGTAAAAGAAAAGTATTGAGTTGAAGAGTCGAATGGTGATATAGTTGAATTGAATCAATGATATGAAAGGATTACCGGTTGTTGTATCTGCGATGAAAGCTATGAACTATGTGAGAAAAGGTTGTGAAGCTTATTTGGCGTGCGTGATTGATACAAAGGTATCGAAAAGAAAGTTGAATGCGTATGCATGGTTTGTGATTTTCGGATGTATTTCTGAAGAGTTACCAAGATTACCTCCAATTCGAGAGGTGGAATTTGGTATTGATTTAGTGTCGGAAGCTGCTCCTATTTAGATAACTCCTTACAGAATGGCTAGCAAGATTGAAAGAGTTAAAATCATAGTTGCAGAATTAAGCCAGCGGAGGTTTTGCAAGACCAGGTTTTTCACTACCTGGGAGCTCTGTGTAATTTGTGAAAAGAAAGAGCGGAACTATGAGAATGTGTATTGATTATCGGCAGTTGAATAAAGTGACAATAAAGAACAAATACCCGTTGCCTCATATCGGTGATTTGTTTGATCAGGTGAAGAACTCTGATGTTTTCTAAAATAGATTTGAGATCGAGTTACTATCGGTTAAGAGTTAAAAAGTCGGCGTCTGAAAGCGCTTTGGAGCGAGTGCGGACATTCACGAATTCTTAGTCTTTGCCTTTCGGATTAACAAATGCTCTGCGGTGTTTATGGATCGATGAATCGGATATTGGACCGTATTTGGATCGTTTTGTTGTGGTATTTATTGATGATATTTTGATCTATTCGCGAGATGAGGCGCGACATGCCGTACATTTGAAGCAGTGCTACAAACACTCGTGAGAAATAGTTGTATGCAAAGTTTAGCAAATGTGAATTTTGGTTGCATGAAATTCGGTTTTAGGGGCATATTGTATCAAGCTATTTGGGATATGAGTTGACCGAGTAAAATCTCTGCTATTTTAGAATGGAAGCCTCTGAGGAATGTGTCTAAAGTCAAGTAGTTTTTAGGGAATAGCGGGATATTATAGAGCGATTTGTGAAAGGCTTCTCGATGATTGCAACTCCAACAAAGTTGTTACAAAAGAATGTTAGATTCGAGTGGTGAGAAAATTGCCGCGAGTTTTGAAGCGATTGAAAGTGTTGTTACTTGAAGCACGATTTTGATTCAACTGAATCGGGCAAAGAGATTCATAGTTTACGATGATGCATCATTGAATGGTTTGGGCTGTGTCTTTGATGCAAGAAGGAAAGTCATTGCTTACGCTTCAAGGCGAGTTAAAACCGCATGAAAAAACTACCCAATGCATGATCTTGAATTGGCTGCGATTGTGTTCGCATTGAAGATTTAGCGTCACTATCTATTCGAGGAGAAATTTCACATCTATCTTGATCATAAGAGTTTAAAGTACTTGATGACTCAAAAAGACTTGAACTTGCGACGGAGAAGATGGTTAGAGTTATTAAAAGATTACGAACTTGTGATAGATTACCATCGGGTAAGGCTAATGTTGTGGCGATGCCTTAAGCCGAAAATCGTTATATGCTTTGCGAGCTCGAGTGTCGGATAGATCTATGTGATGATGGTGTGGTTGTAGCTGAATTGAAAGTAAAGCGGATGTTTGTCTGACAAATTAGTGATGCTCGGAAAAATGATGTTGAAATGATGGCTAAAGCGAACTCAATGTGAATTGAATGTTGAATCGAATTTTCGAGTTGATAGTGATGATTGTTTGAGATTGGAGAGATCGGTTGTGTTCCAAGAAATTGGGAGTTGATTCAAGCGATTTTGAATGAAGCTCACAATAGTCATTTGGTGTGCATCCGGAGAATGCGAAAATGTATAATGATTTGAAGTAATTCTATTGGTGGCATGGCATGAAAAGAGACATTTCTAATTTTATATCGAAATGTTTAGTTTGTCGACAAGTCAAAGCTGAACATCAAGTTCCATACAGGTTGTTACAACCGATTATGATTCCTAAGTGGAAATGGGAGAAATTACGATGGACTTTGTGTCGAGGTTTGCCCTTATCTCAGAGTAAGAAAGATGCAATCTGGGTGATAGTAGACAGTTAACGAAATCGACTCATTTTGTTCGGTGAGAACCGATTATTCTTTAGATAAGTTAGGTGAAGCTGTATATTGATGAGATTGTGAGATTTCATGGAGTCTTTGTAATTTATAGTGTCAGTGAGAGATCAGAGATTTACCTCGCGATTTTGGAAGAAATTGCAAGATGCTTTAGGCACTAAATTCCATATCGATCTTGCTTTTCATCCATGCAAATGGATGGTCAATCTGAGCGAATCATTTAGATTCTCGAAGACATCTTTGAGATGTTGCATACTTGAATTTGAAAGCACGTGGGAAAAGCATTTATCATTGATTGAGTTTGCATATAACAATAGTTATCAATCTAGTATCAAAAATGGCACCATATGAGGCTCTTCATGGTGAAAAGTGTCGAACTCCATTGTATTGGTGAGTGAGTGAGAATAAGATTCACGGGGTTGATCGATAAAAGAAGTGACGAGAGAAAGTGAAAGTGATTCGTGATAGTTTGAAAGCGACCTCGGATCGTCGGAAGTCTTATGCGGATCTGAAGCGAAAGATATCGAATTTGAGTTCGGTAATAAAGTGTTTTGAAAGTGTCTCAGTGGAAGAAAATACTCAGATTTGGCGAAAGAGCAAAGTGAGTCAGGTTCATCGGGCCGTGCGAGATTATTGAGCGAGTTGGGCGGTTGCTTATAGATTGAAATTGCCATCTGAGTTAGAAAAGACTCATAACGTGTTTCATGTGTCAATGCTTCGGCCAGTGCGGATCAAATCAGTCTCATGTGATTGCTCCTCTTTGAAGTTGAGATTTAGTCGGACTTGTCGTATAGTGAAGAAGCCGATCCGAATTTTTGTACGAGAGACTAAAGAGTTGAGAAATAAGAAAATTTCTTTAGTGAAAGTATTATGGCACAAACACGGAATTGAAGAGGCTACGTAGGAGCACGAGAGCGTTATGAGAGAGCAACATCCAAAACTATTCAACTTTGGTAAGATTTTGGGGCGAAAATCCTAGAGGAGGAGTTGTAACATCCGGTTTAGACCCTAGTTGAAGCAGATGGTTCGATACCACAAATCAGGGTTGTAAAAATATTTTAATGATATTTTACGTGTGAATATTATGTGACTTAGCTTTGTGTGAAAATTTTGTGTGATAATTTGATCGTTTGTGTGCTTAGAATTAAGAGAAAGGGCTTAATTGCATAGAGTGTAAAATGTTGTGTGTTGATTTGTGAGTACTTAATTGTTGTTGGCTTTTAAAGGTGGAGGCCTTATGAGGCAATTTAACCTTTTTAATGATAGTGGATATTAAATGGACAAATATGCCATTAATGTATATTTGTTATTTAATGTTTAGTAAAAGGGATAGTATGGTAAAATGAATATTATTATGTTGTAATAAACAAAGAAAAAGATGAACATTATCATCTTACTTTGGGAGTCTTAGAAAGTAAAAGAAAAATAAAAGGTTAAGCTTGTTCTTTCGGCCATGGTTCAAGCATAAATCGAGTATGTGTTTTTCGATCGGTTTTGATAATTTTTACGTTTTGCAATCGTTGCTTTGAGAGCTACAAAACCCATGTTTTGATTTTGTGAAATGATGATGTTTACTGTGAGATGCCATTGATGATATGTCAAACTTTTGATGATTTTGGTGTTAAATGAAAGATATGAAATAGATGAACATGTTTTGTTCTTGAATTTTTGATGAATTTAGCTAAATAGGGTTAAAGCGAGAAAATCGTAGATTGATGGACTAAATTACAAATTTGATGAAAAATGTGAGTTTGTATGTGATGTATAAGAATTCGGCTAAGCACATGTATATTGAAATTTTGAGTATTTGATGATTTTGTGAGATAGGGACTAAAGTGTCGAAATGTGAAAATGTGAGGCTATTTTGTAAAATGCCCTAAATGTGTGTGTGTGTGGACTAAATTGAATCGATTAGTGATTAAATGGACTGAATTTGAATGTGTATAGACCAAGAGAGAGCGGTTCGGATCGAGATCGAGGCAAAGAAAAGTACTCGATTAATCGGCCGTTTGGTATTTTGACATCAGAGTAAGTTAAGTATTTAATACATGTTATTAACATATGTTTTTGTATTATGAAATGAATGTGTATATGTGTATGAAATTGAGATGCTATGTGCGGGATTTAGTTAAGGGCACTAAGTGTGCGATATTAAAATCGAAATAGAAAAGAATAGCCTTTGTGTGGGCGATGTTATAAAAGCTTGACATAGAATTGTACTTGTGTGTGCATTACCGAGATAAGTCGGTTGGAAAATTTGTCACTAAGTGTGCGCTGACTGATATGTACCGACCATGTATTAGTGTGCGAATAAGTTGATTGAATATTAAAGGATGACCAACAAGTAATATTGAGCATTGAGTAGCTTGGAAATTGAATAACTATGTGTTAGCCAAGGTATGTCTTGAACCTTTGTGGTTGATGAATTTATAGATAAAGTTATAGATGGATGAATGAGTATCTTGACTAGGGATGATATAGTATGGATAAGAGAGAAATGATCTATGTGATGGTTATTGATTATATTGGTATGGTTTAATGACACGATTATATTGTATATCGAACTTACTAAGCTATAGAAAGCGTCTTTGTGTGAATTCTTTCTACGCTGCGAGTGTCGATAAAGCTAGCTCGGATCAGGGATCGTCGACATCTCGATCACACTATCGAGCAATCTATTTTGGGTATTTTGGAAAGATGTACATAGTTAAAATATGGCATGTATAGGCTTGGTCATTTGAATCATGTTTGATGTTTGTAAATAGCCATGAGATGTGGCTAGATATGTGCTACTCTTAACATGAATGAATTTGATATATGTGATGCATCTTTTGGCATGATTTGTGGGTTGAGAAATTGACTATTGAATGGTAACTTTGTGTTGGTAAAATGCTAGTAGGAATTAGTGAAATTGAGAAGGAATGATGTTTGGTATTGAATGTATTATACTTGTGATGAGATAGATTTTGGTATTGAATTTGTTATGATTGGAATGGGAATTGAATGCATAGATTGGATAGTCATATTGGTAAGTTTTTGGTTGCCTTATGTGCATGATATGTTTTGGTATGTGTTGCTTGTAGGTTTGACCAAAGTGGGTGGCATGTTGGCCTTGCAAAATGGCCTATAATGTAACGAGTCAAGGCACCTGCAGGCGTGCCTCTGGTGTGGGTGGGTGATTGGCGGTCTGACTTAGTAGCACACGGCCTCGACACGAGTGTCGGCTAACCCTAGTGTTCAAGTCGATAGCTAGCTAAGAGCACCACGGCCATGGCACGGGCGTGCTTGGTGGCGTGGTGGGAAAAGGCGATATAGGACCACGGTCGGGACACACGGCGTGCACGGTGGCGTGGGGACCAAAATCGATATATAGACACGGAAGGACACGGGGTGTCTAGAAGCGTGGAAGGCACGGTCTCCTCCCGCAGGCGTGTCTCCACATGTATTTTAGAAAAGTTTCAAATTTTCATGAAATTTTATATGTGTTTGGTTTAGTCCCGGCTTCGGTTTATAAGCATGCTTAGGGTCTTGATGACTCATTTAAGGGACACTATGATTGTAATTGAGCGTGATTGACTTTGTGTCGTAAATTCTAGATGTTAAATGTTACGATTGATCGGTAATACCTCTTAACCCCTTTAGCGATAGTCTTGGTTAGGGTGTTCTGATGTCTCGTAGTGTGAAATGCACCTATTTTATGAAAAATTATGGAAATTAAATCGACCACACGGCCTAGCACGGGCATATGGCACGTCAGTGTGGCATAAGTCGAGAAACACCCTATTTTGAACACGGCACATGTAGCAGGCGTGTTTAAAGTCCTGAGGCGTGTCCCTTGGACCACACGGGCCTTTGAGCCCTGTAACATGAAAAATTTTCTAAGTTTTGTAAAATTTTCTAAAGTCCTCGGTTTAGTCCCAAACCACTTCCAAAACATGTATTGAGCCTCGTAGGCTCATTTTAGGGACAATATGATAGTGTATGAAAAGATTTTAATTTGAATGGAAATTTATGACTCGGAAATGTATGTTTGCTTGTGTTTATGTCTGGTAATGCCTCGTACCCTGTTCCGACGTTGAATATGGGTAAGTAGTGTTACATTCTTAACGTTCAAATCAGTGAGTTATATGGCCTAGCACACGGCCTGGCACACAGGCGTGTGACATGGCGTGTGACCCTACTCAGTGAGTTACACGGGTGAAGACACGGGCTGGGACACAGCCGTGTGTCCCTAGTTCAAAAGTTACACGGCCTGGGGTTATGTCACATAGCCTAGCCACATGGCCGTCTGACCCCTGTTTTGTAATTTTTGTATATTTTTCTTAAACTTTCCAATTTGTTTCAAAATAGTCCCAAATTGCTTCTAAGTTATTTCTAGGGCCTCGAGGGCTTGGTTTAGGGTCAAAATGTATGAGAATGAATGGTTTATAATATATTTAGATTATTGAATGTTATGATTTTTAAATGTTTTCAATTGTACGGTAATGCTCTGTAACGTTAATCCGATGACGGAGATAGGTTAGAGGTGTTACATTTAGTGGTATCAGAGCTACAGTTTAGTCGATCCTAGGACTAGCGTAGCGGAGTAGATTTTAGTATATAAATGCCACATATACCCTGTGATAGTGTGATGTTTTTTATCTGCTCTAATATTATATTTTCTTATAGATTCAGGATGTCGGCTGAGTCGAACAGGGCTGTAGTTAATGAATATGAAAGTAATGTTCAAGCTTCAAACCCTGAAGCAAGTAATAGTGCGTTGATTTCGTAGTCTTTTGGTGATGAAATGAAAAATGTGTTTCTCGAAATGATGAACTAGTGGTTCAATGAATTCAAAAAAATAAAACCTTACAACTCCGTCACCTCTACCCCTACTGTGCCTCCTCTAGCACCCCTCGGTTCTCAAAATCCTGTACCTGTGACAGTTACTCGAGCATCTGTGGATAAAATCAGAAAATGTGGAGCAGAAGAATTTAGAGGCAAGGTGGATGATGATCCTGCAAAAGTCGAGTACTAGTTGAATACAAAGAGAGTCTTCGTGGAATTGATGTGCACTCCTGAAGATTGTTTGAGATGTGTTGTGTCGTTACTAAAATATGAAGCATATTTATGGTGGGACACTTTGATGGCGATGACATCAAATGATCGTATTAATTGGAATTTATTTGAGATTGAATTCATGAAGAAATATGTTAGTCGGATGTTTATTGACAAAAAGAAAAAATTTCTTGAGTTAAAACAAGAGAATCGGTTTGTGGTGAGTATGAGCAGAATTTGTGCGATTAAGCAAGTATGCAGTAATATAGTATCAAATGAGGAGAAATGTGTATTAGATTTGAGAAGGTTGAATGATGATATCCGTATGGCTGTGGCAGCACTAAACTTACGGGAATTTGTAGAACTTTCAGAACAGACTCAGAAAATTGAAGAAATTTGCAAAAGTAAATGACAGTCAGATTTGAAATTTCGAGATTTTAACAAAATTGGGTCGTTCGAGCCTACTCAAAAATCTCCATCGAAGAAATTTAGAAATGACACAAGTCGATCGGCAGCCCCTTTAGAGTTCACTGGTAGAGAAAAACCGAGGCAAAATAATTTCTAGTCTGTTAATTCTCCAGCGGCTAGTGTTAGAATTGTAAGAAATGTTGAAAGAACCGTTCATGTTTATGATGATTGCAACAAAAGGAATTTTTGTGAGTGTCGATCAAAGCCAGGAGCTTGTTTCCGTTGTGGATCTACTAACCATTTCCTTCGTGATTGTCCGAAAAGGCAGAATGATTTTGGCAATCAATCAAACAAGCATGAAACAACCTCACGAGAGAGGTAGAGCGATTTGGAAACGCTAGAAACACTACTCACAGTGAGGGAAGAATAGAGATGAATGAACTATACGAGTGAGAACACCGGCTAGAACCTATAGACTCGAGCTCGTGAGGAAGCTACTACCCCAGACGTTATTGCGGGTACTTTTTCTCTCTTTGATATTAATTTATATGCATTGATTGATTCTAGATCAACTCACTTTCGTATATATGTATTGTATTAGTAGACAAAAGAAATTACTGTTGAGTTCACTTGAATATCTTTGTCAAAGTTACAAATCCTTTGGAGTCGGTGTGTTTTAGTTAATCTTATATGTAAATTGTGTCCACTTTGAAAGTTAGGGATTCTGATTTTCTGCTAGTTTGATGTTGTTACCTTTTGATTATTTTGATATCATTAGGAATGGATTGGTTATCGAGCATGATGCTATAGTGAGTTCTTTGAAAGAGCGCAAAATTAGTTTAAAGCGTCCAGAATGGTGAATTTATTTGTGTTAGGGCGGATGGGGTCAATTGTATTACAAATGCACGGTTTGGCACTATCGGGTTTAAAATTGATTAAAAAGTGATGTGGAAGCTAATTTTGCCTACGTTCTTAATTCGAAAGTGGTTGAATCAAAATTTGAGCAAGTGTTGATAGTCAAAAAGTATGTTGATGTTTTTCCTGAAGAACTGCCCGAGTTGCCACCAACTGAAGAAGTAGAATCTGTGATCGAACTTGTGCCTGGAACAGCTCCAATTCCGGTAACGCCATACAGGATGGCCCCTACAGAATTGAAAGAATTAAAAGTTCAATTAAAAGAGTTGTTAGATCACGGATTTATTCGACGTGCCGTGTCACCTTGGGGTGCTACAGTTTTGTTCGTGAAGAAGAAAGATGGGTTAATGAGACTATGTATAGATTATCGACAGTTGAATAGAGCCAGCATTAAGAATAAATACTTATTACCTCATATTGATGATTTATTCGATCAGTTAAAAGGAGCTACAGTGCTTTCAAAAATCGACTTGAGTTTCGGATATTATCAGTTGCGAGTTAAAAAGCATGATGTACCGAAAACTACATTCAGAACTAGATATGGTCACTATGAATTTCTAGTGATGCCCATGCGAGTGTTTCAGCCATATTTAGATCGGTTTGTTGTGGTATTCATTGATTACATTCTGATTTATTCACTAAACGAGTCAGATCATGCCGAACATTTAAGAGTTGTGATGCAAATCTTGCATGAAAAAAAACTATATGCAAAATTCAATAATTGTAAATTCTAGCTACGAGAAATTGATTTTCTGGGACATGTTATTTCTGTTGATGGAATCAGGGTTGATCTGAATAAAGTATTTGCGATTTTTGATTGGAAAATTTCGAAGAATGTTTCTGTCGTTTGAAGTTTCTTGGGATTAGCTGGATACTATCGGCGATTCGTTAAAAACTTCTCAATCATTGCTTCACCTATGACCAAGTTATTACAGAAAAACATTGAATTTGTTTGATGCGATAAGTGTCAGCGAGTTTTGATCAATTTGAACAACATGTTATGAAGCTCGATGTTAACTCAACTTTGAATGCGGAATGGCATATGTTGTTTACAGTGATGCGTCTCTCAATGGTTTAGGTTGCGTGTTAACGCAATTAGGGAAAGTCGAACCTTATGCTTCTCGACAGGTAAAGCCGTTTTGAAAAAATATTATCCTACTCACGATCTTGAGCTGGCTGCGGTTGTCTTCGCTTTGAAGATATAGAGGCATTATTTATACGGCGAGAAATGTCACGTGTATACTAATCATAAAAGCTTAAAATATTTAATGACCAGAAATGGCGAATACGAGGCGGTGGCGGCTTATTAGAGCTACTAAAAGATTATAATTTGGTTATTGATTACCATCAGAAAGGCTAATGTGGTTGCGAGATGCATGAGCGAGAAAGTCATCATTGTTTGCAGTTCGAGCATTGAGCGCTCATTTGGCTTTGAATGCAGATGGTTACGTATTGGAAAATTTAAAGACTAAACCCTTGTTTCTACAACAAATTCGGGAGTTTCAAAATGGCGATCGAAGTTGATAATGAAACAAAACTTAGTCGGAGTTAATTTGACTAGAAAATACATTATTGGTGATGATGGTACATTGCATTACCAGATAAAATTTGTTTTTACGAATAATTTTAATTTGAAGCGTGATATCTTGTCAAAGGCTCACAGTAGTACATATTCCATTCATCCTGATAGCACAAAGATGTATTGTGATTTGAAACATATGTACTGGTGGTCAGGTATGAAACATGAGATTTGTGAGTTCGTAGCCAAATGTTTGATTTGTCAGCAGATAAAGCAGAACATCAGTTGTCGTCGGGATTATTACAACCTATTATGATTCCTGAGTGGAAGTGGAGCAAGTCACAATGGATTTCATATATGGTTTACCTGTAACTCCAAAAAAGAAAGATTCAATCTGAGTGATTGTTGATAGATTGACTAAGTCGACCCATTTTATTCCAGTCAGAGCAAATTACTCACCCGGGAGGCTAAGCGGAATTATATGTGTCGAAGATTGTGAGATTACGAGTTTAGACATCTATTATTTTTATCGTGATCGTGGTTTACATTAAGATATTGGAGTAAACTTCATGAGGCTTTGGATACCAAACTCAATTTTAGTCTGACGTTTCATCCTCAAGCGGACGGGCAATCAAAGCGAGTACTTTAGATTTTAGAAGACAAGCTACGATGTTTTATTCTTGAGTTTGTGATGGCGGAAAAATATCTCTTTGTTGGTGAGTTAAACATATAATAACAGATTATCAAGCGATATTAAAAAGCCACCGTTTGAATCTTTATCGGAAGAAAATGTAAAACACCATTTTATTCATCAGATTTGGCGAATCCAAAATGGTAGGGATTGACTTGATTCGAAAAGTAAGACAAAGTTGGAATTATTCGAGATTGTTTAAAAGTGGCATTTGATCGTCGAAAGTTGTATGCGAATTTGAAAAGAAAAGATATAAATTTGTTGTTGATGATGGGGTGTTTTTAAAAGTTTCTCTATGGAAGAAAGTGCTACGTTTAGAAAATAAAGGAAAGTTGAGTGCGAGATTTATCGGGCCATCGAGATTATCGAAAGAATCGGTTCTGTAGCTTCAGTTAGCTTTACCTCTGAACTAGAAAATTCATAATGTTTTCCACAATTCAATGTTAATACTGTACAGATCTGATCCTTCACACGTGATTCATCATAGTGAGATTGAATTACAGTCTGATTTGATGTATTCTAAAAAACTAGTGAAAATTTTGGCTCGGGAAGTCAAAGAACTTGGAAATAAAAGTGTATCGTTAGTAAAATTTTTGCAGCATTGTCATGGTAATGAAGAAACTACAGGAAGCCGAGGAATCAATGAAACTCTGATGTCAGAATCTATTCTCGGGTAACAATTTTGAGGACGAAATTTCCTAGGGGAGTTATAGCATCTGTTTTTTTAGGTGGTGGCCAGAGCAGTGGTTTCAGGACCACAAATTTCTATCGTATTGGCCATAAATATTATTTATAGAATATTTACGAAGTCATAAGTGTCGTATTAAATTTTGGTTAAGAAATTTTAACGTTTAGATAACTAATTAAGGAAAAAGGACTAAATTGTAAAAGTTGTAAAACTTGTTAATTATAAATTAAGATGATCAAATAGTTTAATTATGAAATGAGGAGGACTCATATGGTAATTGGACCATAGTAAAAGTAGATGGACCAATTTGGACTTTGAATTCATTAAAGTACATGATAATTTAAAGAGGCAAAGTTGTAATTTGTTAAATAAAACTTAAGTAAAAATAAAATAACAAAGTTATCATCTTCCTAAAAGGGAACCACCGAAAATTAGGGTGTTAAAACACCATTTTTATCAAGCTTGAAGTTCGGCTATGTCATTGGCTTGCATGTAAGTAATTTCCAACCCGTTTCTTGTTATTTTTAAGTTTTTGAGGTCGTTGCAACAAGGTCCAGTTAGCCCGTACCTCTATTTTTGAATCTTTTAAAAATTTTAGAAGTTGCCATTGATGAATCTTGAATGTTTTTTTATGATAACTATGGGTTTGAAGCTTTAATTGTGGTATTTAGTTGTTTTGTGAAGTGATTTTCATTAGATTTTGATTTAAGGATTAAATTGTTAAAATGTAAAATTTTCAATGTCTGATAGTGAATTTGATGTTTAATAGGGACTTTTAAGGAGCCTAGAATATTTGGCTATAAATTGGTTCTTAGAAAATGGTCAATTTGATGAATAACGGGTTAGAGGACTAAATTGTAAAAGCTGTAAAGTTTTGGGAAAATGTGTAATTAATGAAAATTTAAGGGTCATATGCATTGAATGGAATGTGAAATATGTATGAGATTAATATACTGTATTTAATTACTATAAAGATCAAAACTTGGATCAAAAAGACTAATCGAGGAAAAAGAAAAATAGTGAATTAGTCCCTACATGTTGATTGGCATTAAATAGTTGGTAAGTTCATAGTGTTTCAATACGTAAATGAATTTTTACTTGTATTATTATATTATAATTCTTTAATTAAATGCTTATAGTTAATTATTGAATGAATGCACAAACGTGCCCCTATTTTTACTTCGGTACCCCTGAATGCACATACGTGCCCCTAATTGTACTTCGATACCCCTAAATGCACATACGTGCCCCTGTTTCTACTCCGGTACCCCTGAATGCATTTGCGTGCCCCTATTTATACTCTGGTAACTCTGAATCATAAAGTGTAGGAATTGTATTTAATTGTATTTAGGTTAAATGTTATACTATGTCCTTACTAAGCTTTGTAAGCTTATCGGTTCCTATGGATTGTTTTGTAAATAATTGTTGCTGACATTTTGGAAGGATCATTCAACCGACTCACACTATCCATCTAAGTTGGTATTTTTTGCATCTCCTAAGGTAGTGGCAAGTATATATAGATAAATATGTTAGTTGGTACACTTTGATACTTTACCAAATTACGTCACTTGGTTATTTTAATATACTTGTAAATAAGGTTCTTTTTTGCGTGATTAGAATGGTTTGAAAATGATAATTTGCGGTATGTTTTGGTACATATTTAAACTAGGTTACTAAGCATGAAATGAGGCAATATTGAAATGTTTTGATAGTTGATGTGTTGACATAATTGTGGTGCCTTTGAATGGCACATTGGTTAGTTGACTTAAGGTGTTTAAAATGGCATGTTATTGTGGTTGTGAATGATGTTTAAGTCTCTTGGGTGCATGTTCAAATTGTTAGATTGGTTAGGTGTGAATTGTTTGTGAAATGGCTTGATTTAAGGTCAATTTTAGGTTCACGAGAGGCGTCATCGTCCTGCGACGACAGCGACACGGCCGTGTGTGTCATCTGAGAATTTCTTAGGGTTCAAGTTAGTGAGAATTTCTAAGTTATTTCTAAGGCCTCGAGGGCTCGATTTAGGGACAAAATGTATGAGAATGAATGATTAATAATATTTTTAGATTATTGAATGTTATTATGTTTAAATGTTTCTGATTGTACGGTAGTGCTCCATAACCCTAATCCGACGAGGGAGATGTGTTAGGGATGTTACAATAGTATAGATTGATAATGATAGATGAAGTCTAGGTTGATTCTTTCCTGGGTATTGTCTTGCTTCTTGGTTGTTAATCATTTAGTTTCCTAATTTGTTCTTTGTCATGTTCTTTAGTTAATTTTGGTTTCAATCAATCACTCCAATTTGTTGATTAAATAATAGAAAGACGGTAATTACTAGTACTTTTAGTCCTCGTGGGAACGATATCTTTACTCACCGTAACTATATTATTAATTGATAGGTACATTTACCTTAATCAAATTTTTAGTTTGTTTACGATTACAATCAAATGCATAATTGAGTGGTTGTTTTGCATTTTAATTTTAATTATCTGAATGTTATCTATGACTTTATAATGCGTGATTATATATATTAATCTAACAAAGAATAAAATAGAAATCGTTAGCCATCACTCTGTTAAAATACTATCCAAACTTTATTTTTTTTGACTTTTCACACCACGAATATGATATAAACATCACCTTAATCAACCAAAACCTTTTATTCATTACTGTTATAACAGGATTGATATTAAATTCTATTAAATGGAGCACTCACACAAAAACGCGTCACAGGTGTTACCGATTATCAAATTCAATTTAATTTCTCATAAATATATATATATATATATAAAGGGTAAATTATCAAAAAATACTTTTTTTAAAAAATATTTACGGAAAAAGATATTTTTTTCCAATTATTTACTGGAATGGGTCATTTTCCCCGAAAGTGCGTCCACGTCAGCGGGATGTCAGGGGATGCAGCAAGAAAACACGTCCCTGAGGGAGCGTTTTTGTCACATCAGCAGAAAACGCTTCCTTGAGGGCGCGCTTTGCTGATGTGGTAAAAACGCTCCCCCAGGGACGCGTTTTAGCCCGTGTTTTTTCTATAAAAAAAATTATTCTCGAATTAAATTTTCAAAAAAGGTTATTTTTTAGATATTATAAAAATAGACCAATTTTTTTAAAAATTTACGAGAATAAACCTTTATAAAGGCTCAAAGTGACAACACCAATTTTTTTTAAGGTGTCACCAATTAAGATGGAAATATAACTTACAAAGCAAATATTTATATAGACCCAAAGTCTCATTTCTCTTGTTTTCTTAAGTAATGTGGGATGTGAGATATGTGTATATATAGACTCATGAATAGGTTTGGAGCTTGTTCCTAAACAATGTGGGATTCCTTCCTCTTTTAACTAACAATATGAGATCTTTACAAAACAATTTTTATTTTTTTATATTTTGTTAACATTTTATCATATTATAAAATTATCTTTTGAGATCTTTAATCTTGTTGCATTTTAGAATTATTAACATATAAAAAAAAAACTATTAAAAAAAAAAAGAACAAATTGCACATATGAAACTTGTACATGCAATAATCTTCTATTCAATTTTAAATGTTTGAAGTTAATATCAATGCAATTCTAATTTTTAAAATAATTTTCCATTATTTAAATTTAGAAGTTATACTTTTAATTTTTTTATTATTTATTTTATTTTATATTATGAATGTTTGATTAATAAATAAATGGTGAGTATTTGGTACTCAAATAGTATTTTTTTGTAATTTTAAAAAATTGATATACTTTTTAAATATTTATTTATTTTTAATATTTTACTATACTAATTAATTTTTTAAATTCTAATTTTAATTTAATTTTCATCACCTAATGAATGCCGATAAATTTATTTCAGATATATTTTGACTAGATAGATAATCTATTTAAACATAGTATATAATTATGTTAAATAAGTTTTTTTATAGAAATATATAATATACATAAAATATAATAATTATTTTTCATATTTTATATCTAGATTAAATTACATTAATAGTCACTTAACTATATTTTTAGCTATTGAATTATAAAAACTTACAAAATGATCACTCAACTATTAGTAATTTTTAAATATTTATTTTTAATACTTTACCATACTCATTTTATATTTTATATTTTTTTACTTATAGAGTTTAAAAGTTTTATTTATAATGTAACAAATGTTAACTTTTGTAAAAAAATTAAACCCTAAGTAAAAAATATCAAATATAGTGTAGCCTTTAATCTCATGTTGTTAGTTAAAGAGGAAGGAATCCCACATTGTTTAGGAACAATTTGCAAAACTATTCATGAGTCTATATATACACATATCTCATATCCCACATTGCTCAAGAAAACAAGAAAATGAGACTTTGGGTCTATATAAAAATTTGCTTTGTAAGTTATATTTCCATATTAATTGGTGACACCTTAAAAAAATGGTGTTGTCACTTTGAGCCTTTATAAAGGTTTATTCTCGTAAATTTTTAAAAAAATTGGTCTATTTTTATAATATCTAAAAATGACCTTTTTTTGAAAATTTAATTAGAAAATAGTTTTTTGAAAAAACGGGCTAAAGCAGCAGCGTCCTGAGGGGCGTTTTTGCCATATCGACAAAGCGCCCTCAAGGAAGCATTTTACTGCTGATGTGGCAAAAACGCTCCCCCAGGGACGCGTTTTCCTGCTGCATCCCCTGACATCGCGCTGACGTGGACGCGCTTTCGGGGAAAATGACCCGTTCTGGTAAATAATTGGAAAAAATGTCATTTTCCGTAATTTTTTTAAAAAAAATGCATTATTTGGTAATTTACCCTTTAAATTAAGTAGAAAGTGTTAGTGGTGACAGGGCTTTTCAACTAATTTAAATTAAGTACAAAAGCAGATGACCACAATTTCCTAATTATGATATTGGCAGACTCAGCTTAAATTGTAGCTATCCATGCACCCACCCAAAATAAATCAACACTTACAATATTAACATACCCAATAAAAAGTGAAAAAGAAGTAAATAAATTACAATGCGTTACTAACAAACCAAATAAACTTACGTAGAAGAAAGAACCATATAATTCAAATGAAAAAGAAAGGTCCAACGAATCTTTGAAATCAAATTTGCATAAAACCTGTTATTGCTTTGCAGCAATTTAATAATTTTAAATTTTAAATTTTCAAGTTAAGAGTAATTTTAAAAATATGTAAAAACTGTTAATGATTTTTGGCTTACGGATTTTCAGTTTTCTTAGCCTTAAACTGTCTAGTTTTAAGCATAATACGGCCTCTATTAAGAGGAAAATAAGTTCAACCCTTATCTGACCCTAACTATAATATCACGAGACAGCAAAAAGATTATTGGTGAGACATCAATCAATCGAATTCGATTGCATTACCATTAAGTATAATAATTTTTTAACCCTTCAATTATGTATATGTATATATAATAATTTTAATTTTCTATTTAAATATTCATCTTTTTTAACCTTTGAATTTATATTTATTGTCAAATCATCTCAAAAAAAAAAATTAACGTTTGTTAAGTTTGCTGATATGATAGGCATAGATGATATGTCGATATTTAATTAACTTTTTAAAATAAAAATATTTAAAAATATTTGTTATAAAATTTATAAAATTTTAATTTTTAATTTTTATTTTTAAAATAATTATTATAATTGTTTTGAATTTTTTCAAAATTTAGAAAATTAATTAAAATTTTATGTGTCATCCGTGTATATGCCATGTCGGTAAAGTTAAAAACCTTAACTTTTTTATACATGTAAAAAACGGAAATTTAAAGATTAAAAAAACAAATAAATAGAGTATTAAAATGATCTTTTCTTTATAAAGTTGAGACTAAATAAATCATTATACCTTACCAACATCACAATGAATGATGTTGGCACGTGATAAATATAACATCTACAATTATTCATCATGATGAATTATAACAAAGAAAATAAGTTAAATTTAGGTTTAGGATTAAAAAAACAAAAGATTTTAAATGTTAAACTTTCATATAATTATCTTTAAAAGATAAGATTTAATAAATTCGAAATTTAAATTTTAATGTTTTAATTTTTTTATATGATAATGTTAAAATAAATAAATAAAAAGAGCTAGCTAGAAGAATAAGTTAAGCATACGATAAGGTTCTCAAAGCCAAAATAAAAGCAGTTGGGTTTGTGGCAAAATGTCGTCTTTGACATTAGCTGCATCGAAAGGTAAACCGGTGATGAAGACACTTTGCATTTGAATGCCAGCAGTCTAGACATGGACCCTCACATTTTAATCTCCTACCTATATATAAACATGCACTTACTCATTTCATCGCTATTTTTATAATTTACAGATCACCATGGTCTTAAAGGATGATTTTCTTTTCATTTTCTCATGTATTCTTGCAATTTCCCTCTCATCATCAATCTTGGGACGACCGGCCACCTTTCTTGAAGATTTTGGAATCACTTGGTCTGATTCCCATATTAAGCAAATCGATGGAGGGAGGGCCATCCAACTTATTCTAGAACAAAATTCAGGTTTACACTTTTCGTGGGGTCACTTTATTATTTGAAGTTAAAACCCCTTTTCTCTTTAACAAACCTTCAGTTTGTCAATCATGATTACCTGATCTTTCTTGTTCAAACTTTTTTTTTTTTTCAGGCTGTGGATTTGCTTCCAAAGGGAAGTATTTGTTCGGACATATTAGCATGAAAATTAAGCTCATCTCCGGTGACTCAGCCGGAACAGTCACCGCTTTTTATGTAATCTTCATTACCTTCATTTCTCTATTTTAAAACACTGAACCAGTTTTTTAATTGGTTTTCAGCGTAACTCGGATTGCAGATGAATTCTGATACAAATACTGTATAAGCCCAATATTTGCCCGGCCCGAAATAAACAAGCCTAAACCGACAAGGCCCAATAGGCCCATTTTTCTTTTCAGTAAGCTAGGGTTTACGAAAACCCTAGCGCCATAAAGCCTAGGGCCACTTGCCTAGCCACTTGCCTCGCCATCGGCCCACCGCCCCACGTGCCTCTGCCCTTTGCCATGACACATAAGCGGGGAAGGAAAGCGACAAACAAGTAGAAAGCGAAGCCATATTGTTTTTTTAATATTTGGTTCGGCTATAAAAGCCATTCAATGTCTGTACAAAGGAGGATTTTTGATTTTTGAATACAAAAAGAGAGATTTCAAATTCACAAACAATCAAGTGATTAAATACAAGCATAAAAGCGGAGATTAATCCCTACAAAAAAATTAGAATCAAAATAGAGGAAAGAGGTGATTTCATTTTTATTTTGAAGTTCTTTTTACTCTTTTTTTATTTTATTTTGGCATATATATAGTTTTTATTGTTTATCATTCGTTTTTAGACTAATATATATATAACTTTAAATAAAAAGAAAAAAATAAAACTTTTACCTCTTAGAAGCCACCGTCTTGTGGTGGCCATGCAACTGGCTTTACAGGCGACGGACCGTGTGGGTGAGCGGACGGAGATCGCCGGGAGACCCAAGCCTGCGAGAGGAAACAAAAAGAGAGAATCGGTTTTTTTAGAAGCGGGGAAAATGAAAAAATTTTAAAGGGTTTTTGCCTTAAATAGGCCCCGATCTGACGTCGTTTTGGGTAGGCCAATCAGAACCAAAGCGGCGTCGTTTTGGCCATGACCAGCGTGTGACCCGACCGCTCCGGAGGATTCGCGCCCTTTTTTAGGGAAGGGCTAGTGCGCTTTTAGCCCTTCCGCATTTCTATTGCTTTCAATTAAATTTTTGTTATTTCAAAATCGGCCCGACGTTTCGTTTGGCTTTCAATTTAGTCCCCCTCACTCGGCGCGTTTTGGCGAAAGGAATTATTGCGTAGCGTGGTCCCTCCGTTTCCTCCACGCGGCATACAAATGGGTCCTTTTCTCTTATTTTTATTTGAATCGACTCCAAACTTTCGTTTTAAGTTCAATTTAGCCCATTTTTATTATTTTGCAATTTTATTATTATTTAATACTTATTTTTGTCGCTATTAATTATTTATTATTTTACTACCTCATTATTACTATCACTATAATTTGTTTATCTTTTACTACCATTATTATTATTATTATTATTATTATCATACTCATTATTATTATTATATTATTATTTTTATATGTATATACTTTTATTTATTTTATATATATATTATTTAATTTATTAATTGCCATCATTACTACCGTTTTTGTATAATCATTATTATTACTATATTATTATATCATTATTATTATTATTTAGCATTTTTATCATCATCATATCATTATTACTATCACCTATTATCATTACTTAATATCTTTATTATTACTATAGTTATATTATAGTTTTCATGTATATATATATATATATATATTTGTTGTTTGTTCTTGTATATACCTTATTATTCATTTCTCAAATATTATTACCATTATTATTGCTATCATTTTATCATTCATTATTTTTTTATCACTATTCATGCATTGTGTATTATTATTAATATTTTAATATTTTCATTATCATTATATTACTATATTATTACTTTTATTATATTATCTACTTCATTATTGCTATTAGTATCATATTATTTATATATATGTAGATATGTTACTTATCTTATACATATTACCATCATTGTCTTTATATATATACTACCATTGTTATTGCTATATTTATCACCATTAATGTACGACTATTATTATAACACTCTCATATTACCACTACTTATTATCATCCGTTCATTATTATCATTATTACTCTCATCGTCGTCTCACTAAATTTTTCCAATACCTCAATCTTCATAACGATCGATATTCCATGTTAGCAATTCGAGCAAATCGAGCCCTAACTTCTTGGTTCCGAATTTTCTCATTCAAGCTAAACAACGGAAGACCCTTTTAAAACCGCAAATTCAATTTTTAAATCGACATTCCAGTATTAGCAATGCGAGTGAATCGAGCCCTAACTTCTTGGGTTACGATTTCTTCTCGTTTAAAAGCTAAACAACGGGATATCCCTTTTGAAATCGCAATCTAGATTTTAAATAAAACACTTAATCTCGGGTGTTGAAATGTGTCGCGCCTAACTTCTTTGGACTCGACATCTAGATGCTTGGATGAGTTTTTAGAGTAGAGGCAATATTCTAATTTGGACCTTGAGAGAAGACGAGCCCTAACTTACTGGGTTACGATTTCTCGTTTGTGAATGACGGAAGATCCTCTTGGATGTAAAACTAGGTTTTAAAAGCGAGCCCTAGTTTGAGTCTAAAGTATCACGCCTAACTTCTTTGGACATGATGCTTTATCTCTTGAAAATAAGAGAGTCTTAACGTCCCTCCCAATTCCTTCAAGTTTTGGAAATAAAAAGTATCTATTTCCAAACCATTTTAAAATTTTCAACATTAGGACATCAATCAGTCAATTTGGTACCGATTTGGGCGTGGCGAGGTGCTAACCCTTCCTCGCACGTAACCGACTCCGAGCCCATTTTCTCAACATTCGTAGACCAAAAATATTGTTTTAGTAAATCAAAATGTTTATTCGATCTCACCCAAATAAAGATCGGTGGCGACTCCTTCTTTTTCATTTTCAAAAATCGAGTCGACCGCGTCGTATATCTTATTCTTTTCAAAAAGTGGTTCTGACGACTTGGCGACTCCACGAGGATTTATTCGTTGAGAGTCAAGCCATAGATTGATTGATCCTTGTCCTTTTGATTAAAATTGGAAAATGGTTTGAAAATCATGCTTCTTTTAATGCACTTTCAATATTGGGTCTAAGTAAATATTTTGGCATTGCATTGCATGACCGTTGTGGTCGCACCCTTAAGTGGGAGCAAGAAGCTATGCCTTCGTGAGGTTTTCACCTCCATGCGGGCTAGTGAACTGCTTTGGGATACATCCGTACCTATGTCTTCGTGAAGTTTTCACTTCCGCATGGCCATAGGGAAATGTATTCCCACAACCAGAACTTCGGTCCGTATGAGCCTATAATGGGTAAGGATCGAGGAATCTCTTTGGTTCGGTACCTCAAACTTTAGAACTCAACCACACGTAAAGAGCCTAAGAACCCACCTGAGGTTTGAACTATGCGGACCGTAGTGGTTACCCGGATAGGTGTTTGTTTATTTTGCTTTATATTCCATGGTACTAACTTTTTGTGTTTTATTCTTTTGTGCATATCATTTCTATTTTTTAAGAAGCATCGATTCACGGTCAGTTTCTGAGTTAGAAAGCTGGTTATGGAAAGCAAATTCCTTGATAAAGTGGAGGACAATGCGGCTGCCCGCACTTGGTCAAGAGCCGGTTCCATCGCTTGGGAAAATTAAAACCTTAGGCCTTAGGGCGAAAGCATATTTATGTCTGTTTTATGTAAAGGATTTTCCTTCTAATAAAGTTTTCTAAAATGAAGTTGATCAGAATCGATGTCTTCCTCTTTGCATTCATGCATTTGCATTGCATCACATTACATGCATTTAAGTTTAAAAAAAAGGGGCCTAATTAGCTAAAATTATCAGAGAAAAAAAAAGAAAGTGAAAAGAGAAAATCTGGAAGCGGAACACGCGCTAAAACCAGGAAAATGGATCAAAGGTTCGAGCAATTCCAGAAAGAAATGCAGGAACAAATGCAAAAGCAAATGTTAAAACTTCAGCAGGAAATGAGGGACCAAATGTTGGAGGCCCAGAGAAATATGATGGCCCAAATGGCCCAAATGATGAACGAGGTAATGGATAAGGGGAAAGGGCCCATGCCGCCGGTCGAAGAGGATAGTGATGGCATCCCCCCTGATTTTACCCCACCGCACGCAAGGGCACAGCCTGAGGAATATCTCCAAAGGCCACCAGTTACAATCAGACCCCAGTAAGGGCAAGATGACACTAGACCTCCTATGAACTATCACGTAGGCTCGGGATCCCAACCAGGAGATAACTCGGCCAACCCTGTTGTGCCCGATTTAAATCACGATGAAAAATGGGGTCGAGAATGGAATCATAAAGGCAACTAGAGGACCGTTGCAAATGGCTGGAGGAAAAATTCAAGGCGTTGGAAAATTTTGATCATCATCATAGGATCGACGCGAAAGATTTAAGTCTAGTTCCGGATTTGGTACTACCCCATAAGTTTAAAATGCCTGAATTTGAAAAATACAGTGGGACTAGCTGCCCGGAGGCCCACATCACCATGTTCTGCAAGCGGATGGCTGGCTACGTGAGTAAAGATCAACTCTTAATCCATTGTTTCTAAGAAAGTTTAGTAGGTGCGGCGACGGATGGTACAACCACTTAGCCCAGGGCTAACATTAGTTCTGGAGAGACTTGGCTCAAGCATTTACGAAGCATTACAAACCACGTTACAAACATGGCACGGATAGAATTACTTTGCAAGCCATGGAGAAAAGACAAAATGAAAGTTTCAAACAGTATGCGCAAAGGTGGAGAGAGGTCGCCATGCGGTCCAACCACCCCTCTTAGAAAAAGAAACTACCATGCTCTTCATTAACACCTAAAAGCTCCTTTCATAACCCATATGATAGGGAATACCACTAAGAGCTTTGTCGACATAGTAATGGCGGGAAATGATCGAACATGCCATCGAATCACGGCAAAATTGAAGCGGGGAAACCACTAGAAGGTATACTCCTAGAAAAAATGATGGCGAGGTGAATAATACAAACATGGGGCACTCAAAGTCAATTCTTGTTGATCGGCCAAAAGCGGTGACTCACGAGTATCAAGGTTCATCAAGAAAGAACCTCGCACAAGGAAAAAGCGTTGAAAAACTCCAATTTCGCCGATCCGATGGCGTATAAGGAGTTGTATCAAAGTTTATTTGATGCATGCGTTGTGTCCCCCAATATCCAAAACCAATGCGACCTCCGTACCCAAAATGGTATGACCCAAACACTCGAGTGTGAGTATCACGCGGGGATCACAGAGCCATTCGATAGAAAATTGCCTTACTTTCAAGAAATTGGTGGAAAATCTCATCAACATGGGTGTGGTGAAGTTCGGCAGCGGAGCGGTGGTAATTGAAATTGGGGCGGGAAAATTGTGTCTCCTTGAATGAGTCATCGAAACCTAGAGATCGGGGATCGAATGCCAATGGTATGCAGAAGAGAGAACCGAGGAATAAAAGTTTTTCGAGCTTACGCCCTTATGTACTTGAGAGTGTTTTGAACAACGAGGCTGTGGAAGAAACATGTATTTTTAAAGCTAATCTAGAGTAATGTGCAAAACACACTTGTTGCTTTAAGTCTAGAAGCAATAAGATTCCTTTTTGTGAAGTAGGCTTATGTCCGAATTTTTATTTCAATAAAATGCATCTTTCTAAGTAAATACTTTCATTCTTTACATTTCATACTAAATATTTTCACTCATGACCGTATATCATACGAATAATCATCCTTAGGATCATTTATTCTTTGGATTTTCTGCTCATAATGGGTCCTCGGATATCTATGACATGAGCGCGGCCATTGCTTGACTCCTTTTTAATGAGATATGTGTCTAGAGGATCTAAGGGCTTTGAAGATGACAAAGATTGCAACTTACTTCTCAATGGTAGATTCTACCTTATGAAGTGTCAGCGGACGCTATGAACTAACGAAGGAGATGAAGATGGAAGCAACAGCCTAGCTAATCAAGAGGTTCGAGCTATTAGTTCACCAAAAAAGAAAATTGCTTCTGTTATGCCGTAAATGCCAAGTTGAGGAAGACTGTGCCTCCTCCATTTTCCTTATATGAAGCATGGATGTTAACAAACCAGTTTTATCAAAAGCTTCTAGCCCACATCGATTCATTCTCGTGGATGTCGGTTACTTCACAAAATCCCGTGGATGTCGGTTTACTTCACAAGATGGAGAAAGTCGCTTCATGTGTCAATCTTACAATGTTGTGATCATCAAATCCCACTCAAAAAAAAAAAAAAGATTTACTCTTGACAAAAAAATGCCAAAAAGAACGATGTCAAAAATTTGTAGTATGTTCAAAGATCGGACACCATATCATAGAGCAACAAAGGCAACCAAAAAGAATGGAAGCCAAAAAAAAAAAAAAAAAGAAAAAAGGAACAATAATAAAACAGGATTGCGGGAAAGATGGCGAGACTTATAAAGATTGGTACAAGGAAGTTACCTTCTATGATTGCAAGCGTTGGCGGGGTTTTTTGGGCAACCCCTTATCCATTGGTTTGGGAATGGAAGTTTTTAACCTAATCAAAGAAGAGGTTAAAAGTCATCCACCTTAGTCGAGATGATGCAAGCTTACAATAAAGGGAATTCCACGAAAGGAGAACATGATCCTTCTTTTACAAAAGATTTGAGTAAAGAAAATGCCGATCTGGAAGGACCTTATGCAACAAAGAAGGCATGTTCATGGGAAACATGGGTTATTAACTTGATTCTTGAAAAAAAAAGGGGTTTCAAAAAAACACGAAAAAGAAAATGAAGAAAAAGAAAAAGGAGAGCCAAGCGAAAACCCGCAAAGGGCGCTTTGAGACCAAAGGGCTTTGAGTTGAAAACCCAAAGGGCGGCTCAAACTTTGCTTGAAAGTGGGGCATATAATAGTTTTGCTACGCTTGAGGTAACGATGAAGAAGTATGTTATGTCTTGGGGCATCAACAAAGTACTCCAGATCCCCTGAACACATATTGAGCTTAAAATGGTCCTCAAGAAGTTTGAACAGAGAAGCTCATGCTGCGATATCTGGGGCACCTAGTTTCTATTTTACCCATTTGTAGTTATTTTCCTTGCAAAATACACTGCCAATAAGTTTCCTTCATTGCATTTGCTAGCTTTGATTAAACTTTTTGTTTGAGCTATGCTCCCAATAAATTTTCGTTTCGTCCATCATTATGATCTTTTTCAAGCATTTTGCATTGAAATAACGATTATTGGACTAATAATACTTTCATGAAAAATTTTCGCATATTACTCTGGAAGTTTCTGAAAAATACAATGACCTAAAACAAGACTATTGTTTAGAACTCACTCAGCTTAAGGTTTGAAAATATTGGAGAAAGATTATTATCTCTTTGGGCCTTTTTGGTTGAACAAAAGACAAGACATTTTGTCGGTGATACAATCTCGACGAATAACGAGCAATGTCAGCCCAAGTGTAAAAGGGGAATCATTCTCGAAAAAATGATATTCTGCATCCATGCAAATATCATGCATACGCATTTAGTTAAGTCACTCGAGGAGGATGATCAGTTGACCGAACAAATTCTGAGATCCTACGCCCTTGAGTTGCGAGTAGGATGGGTTGAAGTTGATCTGAGATCCTATAGCCATAAGTCGCGATAGGATGGTTTCAAGATAATACAAATCTTACGTCCCTAAAAATGCGGTGGAAAGGAGACTGAAGTTACAGTGGGGCAAACTTGTTGAGCAAGATATAATGGTTCCTTCAAGCTCTATCAAAATACCAGCCGAACAAGATAGAGGTATAATATGTCAGTGATAAATTCTGATGGACGACGAACAGTGACAACTCTAAACATCAAAAAGGGATCATTACATCTTGCATTCGTACATCTTCATTCAAGACGCATTTAGTTAGGAGCATTTGATTCATTCTGATCATTGCGTCTTAATCATTGAAAAAATCATTCTCATAGAATTTGGCATTCATGCAAATATCGTCCATAAGGCATTTAGTTAGGGGCATTAAGGTCCCTTCTGATCATTGCATCCTAATTGTTATACATTTAACAAAGGATCATTCTCATGACATTCTGCATTCATGCAAATGTCATCCATGGTCATTTAGTTAGGAGCGTTTGATTCACTCTGATCATTGTTCCTAACCATTGTGAAAAGACCATTCTCACGACATTCTGCATTCACGCAAGTGTCGTCCATAACACATGTAGCTTAGGAGGCTTTGAGTCATTCCGATCATAGCATCCTCATCGTTTGCACAAGCATAAGCACATAAAATTAATTCTACGAGACGAGGTTCCTCAAAGAGCGGTGCGGCAATATCAAAATTCAGATTTTGTTCCCAGATGAAAGCGGTGAAGATTGAAGTCTTCACGAAGATAGTGAGGAAGCGAGTTGGAAAGTTTAGATTTTATTTCCTCAAAGTTCCGTGGAGTAGGTTGAGATTACAAATCCCGTCTCCACTGAGTTAACAATGAGGATTAATTCTTTTTTGAAGTTTCAGTAGAGAAGATAGAGACTACGAATCTCTTCTCCTGAATTCTCATTTCTTCGACGTTCGATGGGTAGGTTGAGATTACAAATCCGTCTCCTTGAGTTAACAATGAGGATCAATCATTATTTCTTTGAAGTTTCAGCGAGAGAAGATGGAGACTACGAATCTCTTCTCCCTGAATTTTCATTTCCTCGACGTTCGGTGGAGTAGGTTGAGATTACAAATCCGTCTCCTTGAGTTAACAATGAGGATAAATTCTTATTTCTTTGAAGTTTCAGTAGAGAAGATAGAGACTACGAATCTCTTCTCCCTGAATCCTTATTTCCTCGAAGTTCCTGTGGAGTAGGTTGAGATTACAAATCCCGTCTCCCTGAGTTAACAATGAGGATCAATTCCTTTTTTGAAGTTTCAGTAGAGAAGATAGAGACTACGAATCTCTTCTCCCTGAATTCTTATCCTGAAGTCACAATGGAGCAAGTTAAAGATGAACAAATCTCATTCCCTCGAAGTTGCAGCAGGAGAAAATTGAAGCTACAGGTCCTATCTCTCTGAAGTCACAATAGAGCAGATCATTAAATCTCATATTTCAAGGCTACAGTGAAGTGGATTAAAGCAACAAGATGTGGAGGACAAGAATGAGGCTACTTGAAGAAGAGCACCTGAGAAGTCAAGACTCGCGCGGCCAAAAACATTGGCTTCTTTAAGTCTTTGCTCTATTCCCATACACGATAATGAGCAAAGAGGGCAGTGTATAAGCCCAATATTTACCCGACCCAAATAAACAAGCCCAAACCGACAAGGCCCAATAGGCCCATTTTTCTTTTCGATGAAGCTAGGGTTTACAAAAACCCTAGCGCCCATAAGCCTAGGGCCACTTGCCTAGCCACTTGCCTCTGCCATCGGCCACCGCCCCACGTGCCTCTCTGCCATTGCCATGACTTTAAATGAGAAGGAAATAGCAAACAAGTAGAAACGAAGCCATATTGTTTTTATATTTTGGTTCGGCTATAAAAGCCATTCAATGTCTGTACAAAGGAGGATTTTTATTTTGAATACAAAAAAGAGAGAGATTTCAAATTCACAAACAATCAAGTGATTAAATACAAACGCAAAAGCGAGAGATTAATCCTACAAAAAATTAGAATCAAAATAGAGGAAAGAGGTGATTTCATTTTTATTTTGAAGTTCTTTTTACTCTTTTTATTTTTATTTTACGGCATATATATAGTTTTTATTGTTTATCATTCGTTTTTAGACTAATATATATAACTTTAAATAAAAAGAAAAAAAATAAAACTTTTACCTCTTTACGGCCACCGTGCGCGGTGGCAGCACGGCACTGACGAGCGACGGACCGTGTGGGCGACGGACGGAGATGCGCCGGAGACCCAAGCCTGCGGAGGAAACAAAAAGAGAGAATCAGTTTTTTTTTAGAGCGGGAGAAAATGAAAAATTTTTAAAGGGTTTTTGCCTTAAATAGGCCCCGATCGACGTCGTTTTTGGGTAGGCCAATCAGTACCAAAGCGGCGTCGTTTTGGCCATGACCAGCGTGTGACCCGACCCGCTCCAGAGGATCCGCGCCCTTTTTAGGAAGGGCTAATTGCGCTTTTAGCCCTTCCGCATTTCTATTGCTTTCAATTAAATTTTTGTTATTTCAAAATCTGGCCCGAACGTTTCGTTTGGCTTTCAATTTAGTCCCCCTCGCTCTGACGCGTTTTGGCCGAAAGGAATTATTGCGCGCGTGGTCCCTCCGTTTCCTCCACGCGTACAAATAGGTCCTTTTCTCTTATTTTTATTTCGAATTGACTCCAAACTTTCGTTTTAAGTTCAATTTAGCCCATTTTTAATTATTTTGCAATTTTATTATTATTTAATACTTATTTTTGTCGCTATTAATTATTTATTATTTTTACTACCTCATTATTACTATCACTATAATTTGTTTATCTTTTACTACCATTATTATTATTATTATTATTATTATCATACTCATTACTATTATTATATTATTATTTTTATATGTATATACTTTTATTTATTTTATATATATATTATTTAATTTATTAATTGCCATCATTACTACCGTTTTTTTGTATAATCATTATTATTACTATATTATTATATCATTATTATTATTATTTAGCATTTTTATCATCATCATATCATTATTACTATCACCCTATTATCATTACTTAATATCTTTATTATTACTATAGTTATATTATAGTTTTCATGTATATATATATTTATTTGTTGTTTGTTCTTGTATATACCTTATTATTCATTTCTCAAATATTATTACCATTATTATTGCTATCATTTTATCATTCATTATTTTTTTATCACTATTCATGCATTGTGTATTATTATTAATATATTAATATTTTCATTATCATTATATTACTATATTATTACTTTTATTATATTATCTACTTCATTATTGCTATTAGTATCATATTATTTATATATATGTAGATATGTTACTTATCTTATACATATTACCATCATTGTCTTTATATATATACTACCATTGTTATTGCTATATTTATCACCATTAATGTACGACTATTATTATAACACTCTCATATTACCACTACTTATTATCATCCGTTCATTATTATCATTATTACTCTCATCGTCGTCTCACTAAATTTTTCCAATACCTCAATCTTCATAACGATCGATATTCCATGTTAGCAATTCGAGCAAATCGAGCCCTAACTTACTGGGTTCCGAATTTTCTCATTCAAGCTAAACAACGGAAGACCCCTTTTAAAACCGCAAATTCAATTTTTAAATCGACATTCCGTATTAGCAATGCGAGTGAATCGAGCCCTAACTTACTGGGTTCTGATTTCTTCTCGTTTAAAGCTAAACAACGGGATATCCCTTTTGAAATCGCAATCTAGATTTTAAATAAAACACTTAATCTCGGGTGTTCGAAATGTCGCGCCCTAACTTACTGGACTCGACATCTAGATGCTTCGGATGAGTTTTTAGAGTAGAGGCAATATTCCTAATTTGGACCTTGAGAAGACGAGCCCTAACTTACTGGGTTACGATTTCTCGTTTGACGAATGACGGAAGATCCTCTTGGATGTAAAACTAGGTTTTAAAAAGGCGAGCTTAGTTTCGAGTCTAAAGTATCACGCCTAACTTACTGGACATGATGCTTTATCTCTTCGAAAATAAGAGAGTCTTAACGTCCCTCCCAATTCCTTCAAGTTTTTGGAAATAAAAAGTATCTATTTCCAAACCATTTCAAAATTTTCAACATTAGGACATCAATCAGTCAATTTGGTACCGATTTGGCGTGTGATTTAGGTGCTAACCCTTCCTCGCATGCGTAACCGACTCGAGAGCCCATTTTCTCAACATTCGTAGACCAAAAATATTGTTTTAGTAAATCAAAATGTTTATCCGATCTCACCCAAATAAAGATCGGTGGCGACTCCCTTCTTTTTCATTTTCAAAAATCGAGTCGACCGCGTCGTATACTGTTCTTTTCAAAAAAGTGGTTACGACAAATACTATAAGAGATGAGCTAGATTTCGAGTTCTTGGGAAATCGAACCGGGCAGCCTTATACTGTCCAGACCAATATCTACACTCATGGAAAGGGTGATAGGAAACAAAGAGTAAACCTTTGGTTTGATCCTGCTGCAGATTTCCATACTTACACAATTATGTGGAACCATCACCATATTGTGTAAGTTCTAAATAGCCTACACTTGTGTGGCAAATTGGCAATGGAATGACAGGACGAAAGCGAGAGAAGAAAAAAAATCTATCAAATCAATAAAAGTTATATAACTTTTTTTAAGATACTTAAAAGTTTTACATGTATACAGGCAGAGGCGGATCCAAGGCGGTGGCAGTGGCCCTGGCTCCCCCTAAAATAGAAAATTTATATTTAAGCCTTCGAAATTTTTTTAAAATTTTAAATTAGTAAAGGTAAATTTATACTTTGGCCCCCCTTAAAATTATAAAAATTCGATTTAATTCTTTAAAAATTATAAATATATAGACTATAAAAAATTAAATTTTCATTCGGCTCCCCTAAAAATTTGTTCTGGTTTCGCCTCTGTAAATAGGTATTAGTTGGGGTCACTTATTTGATGAGTTACATTGACCAATGATTATTATTTTATTAATGGGTTTGGGTTGTTTAAAGTTAGGCTGGTATTTTTACAGGTTCTATGTTGATGAAGTGCCAATCCGAGTTTACAAGAACAATGAAGCTATAAATATCCCATATCCAAAGTTACAGCCTATGGGAGTGTATTCAACGCTTTGGGAAGCCGATGATTGGGCAACAAGGGGAGGCCTGGAGAAAATTGATTGGAGCAAAGCTCCTTTCTTAGCTTATTACAAGGACGTTGACATTGAAGGGTGTGCTGTTCCAGGACCAACAAGCTGTGCCTCAAACCCTAGGAACTGGTGGGAAGGCACTGCTTATCAAGCCCTCAATGCCAAGGAAGCTAGAAGATACAGGTGGGTTCGTTTGAACCACATGATCTACGATTACTGTACCGACAAGTCGCGATACCCGGTTCCCCCACGAGAGTGCCTAGCCGGAATCTGAAAATCCTACCCAAATTTCCCTATCCAGCTCAACTGTCCAGAATATTGATATACCATACGTCTCATGCCGTACTTTTACATACGTCTCCGTTTTTACAATAATATTTGTGTAGTTATTATTGTGGCATAAAATATTTGTGAAGTGAACGGTGCACGGGATTCTTGAATGGGCAAAGTCAACTTCTGTTTGAAGACATGTATTTGTCTGTATTTATTTGGTGCATATTATTTTGTGCCAGTAAAAACTTTAGTCCGAACGATAATTTATTAACTCGACATTTTTTCCATCTCCGACTCTGAATATTTCGATGGCCCAAGGCAAAAATCTAGCTGGCTTTCAAGACAGAAGATGGTTGGTTTATTTTATGATATCTTCAAAATGATGCAAAACAGCAAAATAGATTTATTAATGGAAAGAAATGACAGAAAGCTGGAAATTCATTCGTGTTTGAAATGATTTATGAAATGGTCCCCCCGATGTTTGTTTATACATTGGTTTCGGCACAATGATCTATGGGGAGATATAACCTAACAGTTGGTGAAATAAGTTTTATTGTAATTCAAACTCATCATATTATTTAAGATAAAAGGCTGACCACCGCCATGTCTATGTGATCCGTTGTAAACACAATTTTATCTAAATCAGATTGGTCTTAGTTCAAGATTTTTGGATTTTAAAGTGAATAAATTATTTTTTTTGAAATAATGTGTATATGTTGGTTGAATTATTTAAAACCTTTGGTTGAATTTTAAATTTTTTTGCGAGAATTAGCCCTTAATTGGGTTTGATTTAAAATTTATTTGAGTTGGTAAAAGTGGATATTTAGATATAGGGGTATGCAAAATTCAGTCACTAAAGTTAGTTTAGGTGAGGATGGATTAAATTTTTTTTGAAATTTCGATTACCAATTAATTTAGTTCATAACCAATTAATTAATCAAATTAATCAACCTAAATTATTATTAATAAATATTAAACATATTATTGAAAATTGAAAGATTAAGATTTATGTTAACAAAAAAGGCATTTTTAATAGCAGAATCTGCACAACCAAATTAGTGCCTAAGTTAGTGGGCACTCCTCCAAGCACTAAATGAAAAAAAAAAAAGTAAATACACAAGACACAAGGAAATGATTACATAATTCAGTTTCCGTACGTCTACGGAGCGAGAAATATGCACTCTCTTCAACAATTACAAAGTGAACCTACTCAATCACACACAGTGATCATTTCCCTCACTCTTGCACTTCGAAGATACAATACTCTCACCACTATGATCACCCCTTGTAGTCACTGTAACAGCCCAAAATAGAGCCTAGTCGGAACAGTGGTTTAGAGACCACAAACACGAAGTAAAAATATTTAATTTATGATTGTTTTAGAGTCTATGATATGTTTGGGTGATGGTGTGCAAATTTCGTTAAGTATTTTTTATCGATAAAGTGCCCAATTTTATTATTGGGATTAAATTACATTAATTGCAAAATATGAGTTCTAGAACATAAGTACTTGATTTAAATGGGGATTTAAACTAGAGGTCTTTAAATGGCAAATCGACCATCATATTTTGTTATGGACAAAACTAGTCATGGAAGGGTAAAAATTGAAGGTTTAGTAAAAAGGGCATTTTTGTCATTTGGGTGTTTTAAGGCATAAAAGACAAAATTGAAACCCAAAAATCTGCTCATTCTCTTCTCTATGCTGCCGAAATTTTCAAGAAGCCATGGCTAGGGTTTCAAGCTTTTTCAAAGCTCAATTGTAAGTGCATTTGAGCCCCGTTTTTAATGTTCTTCGTATTTTTGAGATCCTAGAAGCTTAACATTTCTATTTTTACCATTTATTTGCATGAAAAATGAAGTTTAAAAATTGACCCATGTTAGATATTTGTGCATTTTGATGTTTAATGGTAGAATAAGGGTGCACGAGGTTAGGAGAACGATTTTTGCTAAGTGATTTTCGTTGAAAATGGTTAAAACGGGTTAATTAGTAAAAGTTGTAAATGCTCCTTAAAGTGTGAAATAATAAGAATTTGAGGTTGCTTTGGAAGAGAAAAAGGTTAATTGACCTTGAATTTTATAGAAATTGAATAAAAATCATATTACAAGCCTAGGGCAAAATCATAATTATGAGAAAGTTTAGGGGCAAAATTGTAAATTTGCCGTAGTATGATTTTTGAATTAAAATGAGTAATGTGAGTGATAATTAAGTGAAATATGACATTTAGATCAAATAAATCGAGATTTGGACCAAGTACGGGGAAATGTCAATCAAAATGACCGATTCGCATCGAGGTAAGTTCATATGGTTAGTCTATAGTGAACGATTATTAAATTTGAATTGAGATGATGTATTATTTTATATATGTTTGTTATCTAATCATGACTTTATGCAAGTACGAGATTGGATTGAAGGATCAATCGTGAGAAATGCAAGGTCAAGTACATTTGTACTACGACTCGTAATGAATTGACGGAAAAGACCATGGTTGGACCATGGCAGTGAGTGTGCGAGTGTAAGACCATGTCTGGGACATGGCATTGGCCTTAAGTTGTGTCAGTGTAAGACCATGTCTGGGACATGGCATCGGCACTGTAACACCCCTTACCTGTATTGAAGTCGGAACAGGGTTTGAGGCATTACCTAACTAAACTTGCTTCAACATCTCGAGTAGGGTTATAAAATTTCGTTTAAACCCATCCCTTACACATACTCGGCCTAGGAGGCCCTAAACATACTCCCGAGAGGTATTGGAACAATCCCGGGAACTTTTACGAATTCGAGAAACCTTTCAACAAATCAAGGGCCACACGCCCGTGTGGTTTAGGGACACGCCAGTGTGCCCCTGAGGCATGCCCGTGTCTTCCACCCGTGGTCGACACTAACTCCACACGGCCTTGGCACGCCCGTGTGCCAAACCTTGGCATTCTGACATATCCACACGGCCGTGTGCTTCAGCCGTGTGGCGATTTAAATTCCAAATGCAAGGTGCAGACTTCACACGGCCTGGGCATACGCCCATGTACTAGCCGTGCCTCCCACACGGTCTAGACACACGCCCGTGTGTCTACCCATGTGAACAATTAGAAGGCTATCTACCAAGCCATTTTCCACCCTACATTACATGCATACATACTCCAATTCTATTCAGCGTAATTCATGACCCAAAGACTCATCTAAATACTCAATTCAACATTTATACACAAGGGCATACACTTCAAGAAAATCACTTTCATTAAGCAAAAGAATTTGCCAAGTATTTGCCTAACTTAAGGCCATTTACAAAATGACTTTAGTAACATACATAGCCAACACTTTGGCTAACAATTACAACTTAACAAAATATCCAAGTCCTATACATGCCATACTCAAAATAAGTCTAAATTGTTATACCAAAGTGATGTCGATAGTGTGATTTATGAACTCCTACATCCACGATTCTCGAGTTATCTTGGCAATACTACAAGGAAGAAGGGCAATGAAAGGGGTAAGCATAAAGCTTAGTAAGTTTGCATGGAAATAAATAGCAATAATAAGCTCATACTATAATCCATCCATAGTATTAACTAACCATACACGAGTCAAAGGCTTCTTGACATACTTACTTACAATTGCCCTTATTTAGCACATACCGTGCCACATATCGTAATCGTTTCTTTGTGACTCATTCACGAGTACCTATATTCACTCATTCACATGACTTTAGTACAATTCTCATTTGTACTTCTAAACCAATCTACTTATCCCATTAATCACTAGGGATAGTCAAAAACGCATATACATCGTCATTAAGGTAGCTACGAAGCCAACGCCACATCCCCGAGGTGGTCTTACATGGAATCACTACCAAATGCCAATGCCATATCCCGGATATGGTCTTATATGGACTCTCACATCAGGTATCGATACCACATCCCGGATATGGTCTTAAACAATTTTCTTGTTCATCTCCGAAGCCATATCCCGAATATGGTCTTATACGGGATCTTAACTCGGTGCCGAGGCCATGCCTCAGACATGATCTTACACGGGACCCTACCCATTTCTCATCTCGATGATAGCAACCTCATATTCATTATAGTCCACTAGGACTTCAACATCATATTTAACATCAATTTCTCAATTTAATGAAGTATCATGCTTCAATATGATACCAAGCATTCTCAATTATGCTAACATAAAAATTGCATTAATCACATACAAACTTACCTCGTTTTCAAAATGAGCTAGTTCGTCGGTTTAGTCCAAGACTTTGTTCTTTCCCCGATCGAGGCAGATTCTCGATTCTTCTTGCTCTATAATAGCAAATTAGCTCATTTTAATCACTACGTTAATAAAAGCATATCAATAATCATGCTTAGGTGAAATTACTATTTTGCCCCTAGACTTTGGCAAAATGACCATTTTGCCCCTAGGCTCGAAAATTAATTCTAATCACATTTCTACCTTCAAAAACCCTAGGTGAACATTTAGTACTCTTATAGCTATCATCAAAACTCAACATTTCACATATTTACTACAAATTTGTAACCTTTTCATTAAGGCCCCATTAGGTGTTTTCAAGACAACACCTTTCACAAAAGTTGTTCATCTAACAACTAAGACTCAATTTCTTCCATAAAAATGCAGAAAATAACTATAATAACTCTCATGGCAAAACTCTAAACTTTTCACTATATTGCACATTAGTCCCCTCATTTGAAAGCTTAAGCTTTATGGGTCTCAAAAGTACAACTATTTTCAAGAAAAGGTCACTAGAACACTTACTTTTTGAAGGAAGAGTGTGCTGAAAGTTTGAAGCTTTCAACCTCTATTTGGCTATAAATTTTCGGTGGGAGATATGAAGGAGAAAGATGATATCTTTTCTCTCCTTATTCTAATATTAAACTATCAATTAAGTCCACCTACTCACCCACTTTGACCAACTTGGTCAATCCTTGTCCCCTATGGCCGGCCAAGCCTTTTCAAGGGGCTGAATTGCCTTTTAAAGGCCTCAAATTAACAATCTATGGCTATTTGGCACCTTTAGCTTATAGAATGGAACTTTCGCACTTTATGCGATTTAGTCCTTTTTCGCGATTAAACATGAAATCGTTAAAATTAAAGCACCAAAGTTCTCATGCATTTATACTATCATGCTCTGGCTCATAATATAACATGAAAATAAATTTCTCTACTCTCGGATTAGTGATCCCGAGATCACTATTCTGACTAGCCCCTAAATCGGGCTGTTACAGGCACGGACAGAGGAGAGTCAGTGTAAGACCATGTCTAGGACATGGCATCGGCTCGAGCTGAGTGCCAGTGTAAGGCCATGTCTGGGACATGGCATCGGCACTGATATGTGATCCCATGTAAGACCATATCTGGGATATGGCATTGGCGTCCTACCAGGTGTAAGAGATATCCCGAATATCCCTAATATTATAAGTAGTTCAATGGGAAATTCAAGGAGTATGCTCAAGATAAGTAAGAGTAAGATATGTGAGTATTATGACTAGGCACAGGTATGTATACGAGACTCAAAAATAATGTGCTCGGATTATGATGCATTATTGATAAGGATGCAAACGAGTAAGATGTGTCTATGAACACTTGATTGTTATGTGCCAAGTTATAATATGCTTTGGTGTAAGTGTGTATAAATGAAAGTGAACACAAAGAATTAATGAATGAGTGAAATTGACATTAAAACAGTTGTGGGCAACAGCATTAGTATAACTTTGAAAAATCACCAAAAATTGTGGAAATTTAATTAAAGGCTGGGGGAGATATATAATTAAATCTTAATGAGTCTATTTTTTTTTATAAAAGAAACAGAGTAAGAAAAAGAAGTTCTAATTATGAGATATTTGAATTTTAGTGAGACAGGGCAGAATGAGTTTCGGAATCCCCTATTCCAACTTTGGAAAATCTTTAAAAATTTTACAAATATAATTATGGAGTATAATTCATATGCTTGAAATCCTTAATAAGTCTATTTTCAAGTGAAATAAACGAGAACATCATATAAATTTTATACAAGGAGAAAATTGATTCGTAGTGAAGAAGTGTCAGAACTGCTGGACAACGAAATAGGGGTAAATTTAATGAATTAATTGTACTAATTGGATAGACCAAAAAATTTTGAAATTTCTATGGTAAGAATTTATATGAGTCTAGTTTCATGGAAAATTAACGGTTCTTTATTCGGAGCTCTATAGCTCAAGAAATAAATAAATTAGTGATAGTAACTCAAGTAGACAGATTAATGTTAACATGAGTAATAAGGTGTAAGCATGTGATATAATGATTATATCATCTTAAGAAATTATTGTGAGGATTTATCCACACAAGTTTATTAATTTCTTATTATTTGCATATGAACTTACTAAGCATTTATGCTTACTTCCCCTCTCTTTTCCCTTGCCTTGTAGTATCGCCAAGTTAGCTCGGGGATCGGTGGACGTCGGAGATTCGCTCACACTATCAATTAGAACACTTGGTATATCTAGATACATTAATTTTTGGGTTATGGCATGTATAGTAGGCTTGGTCGTTTTGTCATATATGTCATATTTCTTATGGCTTAAAATGTTGGCCCTTATTTAATAAATGTTCATTTTGATTAAGGCTATTTGGAGATGGCCAATATTGATGGTTGTTATACGCCTATGATGTGGTTATTCATGTATATGGTAATTGCATAATTGAGATGTTGTGGATGTGGTTTACAAATGATTTCATGAATGGCGATGTGTATGGGAATGTGTATGTAAAATTGGATATTTGGATGTCCAATTATAGCATGATACATGTTGATGAAATGGATACAAGAGAGTTTGTGTTTTAGAGTGGGGAACTGGCTTGGAAAATAGCCAACTTCCAGGCCACACGGGCAGAGACACGGCCATGTGTCTCAGCCATGTGACAGACACGGTTTAAGGGCACGGACGTGTGCCAAGGCCGTGTGACCCTATTTTGATGATGACATCATAAATAGAGAGTTACACGGTTAGGGACACGGCGTGTCCCTGCACTCACACTGGGCGTGTGACCCTGTTTGACAAAATTTCCTAAATTTTTCCCAAAAGATTCTGAAGTTCTCGGTTTAGTCCCGAACCATCCTAAAGGATGTTTTGAGCTTTATAAGCCCATATAAGGGACAAAATGCATGTGTTAGAAAAGTTTTAAATTTGACGAAATTTTATGACCCGGTTTTACATTTTCAAGAAATTTTAAGTCCTAGTAACGCTGCACTACTGCTGTTACGCGCGTCGATACGGGTAAGGGGTGTTACAGTCAAAACAAGTAATACCATAACAAACAGTTTTTCTATAAAAATAGTACTCTTAAAAAAAAATTGTCTCAAGAACAGATTAAGTGACTAACTCTCAGTACATTTTCCTAGACAAGTCTCTCAAATATATAGTCATTGATTTCGAGAATTGTTTACAATAGAATATCTAATACAATCTCATTATATCATCAATACCACAAAAGTAATACAATATAATAATAACATATGAAGTAAATATGGTCTCTTGGCAACTCGTCAGTAGAATCACGATCCAATCCAATGTCCATAATCCAAGGGATTATTTCGGGGAATTTTGATCCAAATTAATTATCAATATTTGTATTCCCAAGTAGCATAATCTTTCATAATGAACTAGATATTCACCATGTAATCAACATACCCCAAATATAAAGTTCAATAAATTGCCAACACCTAAATTTGAAAACTGTCTCCAGACAAATTTGGTGAGGAGGGAAGTGGATACTCCCTCTAGCACCAAATACCACTTCCCTCCCACCAAATTGTTATTTTCATATTTTTCAACAATATCCCCCTTTAGCAATTTTTTGAACAAAACACACAATGTAGGAAGATTAAATCAACAACAACATTTGCTCCCCCTCAGCATATACTCATTAACTTATCGTAACTTAACTTAAAAAGTAACTAAGAAATTAATCATCAATGATAGACTATTTTGCATCAACAACTAACTAACAATAATTATAATTAAGCAATTTAAGAAAGTAAAGTCAATGCATCAATGTAACCAATATTCATATCCTAACAAAAAGAAATTTGAGTTCCTCATCATCAGAAGATATAACGCAACGACAAAATCAACAAGAAAATTAACTTACAGTTGTCCAAAAAACTATAAACAATAAAAGAAGTTCAAAAAAATAAACATACAATCTCACCCTCAAAAAGAGCATCCAACAATACTAGAGCACCAAACAACAACAAAACCAACAAAGACTTCACTTCCCCTGTCACATCTCTTCTCTCCCCCTTTTTGTTCTACACAATTGTCAAATTAGGCAGTATCATCCGAGGCTTGAATATCTACTATTAAGGTCTTATATTTATCAATAATCTTCTTTATGGCCTCTACTTTTTTCTTTATCTTATCATAGTGCTTTTGAACAAAACCGACAGAGGCTTGGAGATCTGCAACTATCTTAGCTTCCATTCCTTTTGAAATAGGAATGGTGCCTGGAGGAGTGGGAACTTCTTGACCACCGTCTTCCTCTTCAACAAACTCATCCTTATAATGTTGAACTTTGTTTGGCACATTCAACACATGTTTACCTTCCAGCCACTTATGAAAAAAATTTCAATGCAGGAACAGTTTTCTTATAACTTTTCCTTGACCTAACAAACTAGGTCTTGTGACAAAATAACTCTAAAGATGAGAGATGGAAAAGGTAACAAAAAATTCTCATAGTAGACACCAAGAAACTTAATAATCTCATTAAAGATCAACTAACCTAAGCCAAATTCCACCATTTCTACTATTTCCTAAGAAGTACAACCACTGTTTTTGTAACCAAGTCTCTTTGGTTGTTAGGGAGCCAGTTCCTAGAAGCAATAGCTTAAATACATAGGTCAAGTGAAGAGGTTCAAAAACCAGAATTTTCAAGCCAAGTTGGATGAAGATGATTGGTCAAAGTATAAATGGTGGCATCTATCGACTTATCCAACTTGAGATTTTTGGGGAAAAGTGATCTTCCGTAATTTAATATGTCAAATTAGACTCTTCATGACACTTAAAGAGCTTTTTCTCAAGCAATTTAGGTGTCTTTTATATGCTTTTATCGATTTTTAGTTTTATCATTAATAAATTATTTTTATTAGTTTTATATTTTTTTTTAGACCCAAATTGGTCAAACGCACCATGGGGAACTAATGAGATGATTGAGTGGTGTAGGAAGTCGAGGATGGCCTGAAATTAATGAAATCACCTCTAGGAGGGGGTATTGCGATACCGAGCCATGGAGGTCGTGATACCCCTAATAGTGCTAAAGCGAAGAGAATTGTGGCCAACTTCAGTGATATCACGATACCGCAACCCCCTAAGGCTTCCAAGTTAAAGATTGTCTGAGATATCGCGATACTAGAGCCTGGCTATCGCAATACCACTACCAAGCGGAGATAAAAAATGATTGCAGGGGTAGTTCTTGTCTAACCCTAACCTTAATCAAAATACAACATCCAGGGGCAATTTGGATCAAAATCTTGAGTTCTAAGGTTTAGCTTTTACTTTTTTTTGTTGGTTATGGAGTTAGTTAGTTGGTTGGTTGTTACTGTAGCTTGGTTCTATTGACTCTTCAGTACTCCAAACTTTATTGTATTCTCATTTTAATCCCTAGTATTAATATAGTTCAGTTCCATTTCATTTCCTTCAGTAAAAATATGATATTTTTTGTTTTTCTTCATCAACATTATTACTCTTCATTTTTTTCAAGTATCTATTAAGAAAAATTCAAGCTTTTCATAAAACTGTTCGACCACCTCCGGACGCACTAACGTCCAAAGTGTGAATACTGCAACTAAATATATGAATTTGAGGCGATGTCCACAAGTATACGGGTCAAGTTGTAATATAGTTTTTACAAAGGAGTAGGTGAGTTTTCCAAAGATCGTACCCAAGGGAGACGAGTACTAAATTAAAGTTAACCTAAACGAAAATAGAATTAATTAGTAGTTTAATTAAGTTATATTACGATAAAGCATAAAGGAAAGATTCTGTGTTTTGATAAGAAAGAAAATAAAAATAACATGAATAAAAGAGACTTCAGAAAACTAACTTATAAAACTAATCAGGTCTAAAAATGGGTGATTAGCTCACTTCAATGGTCATAACTAGTTCATATTTTAGGTTTCTATTCAATCAAATAGTCATTTCCCTAGTAGGATCTCTAGATTTCCACTAAACTAACGAGTCGACAAGAACAATCAATCTCTCGACATCACAATCCAGACTGGTTCGGGGCTAAGGAGTTTACGGATAGGCCATAACAATTTTTGGTTAATTCCCACCTAAATGACTTCCTATGGTCATCAAGCCTAAGGTTTGAGTTCTTCCTCTCCCAAACAGCTGATCCGCTAAAAAACCCTACCTAGAAATTAATTAATCAATCCTCCACTCACTAATCCCCCAAAAGAGGATTAATTCCTCGTGGAATCCATAAACATCATAAACTCAATAATGAAGATATGCACACAGATTAAATCAAGAATAAAGTGTAGAGAATCATGTTTGTATTTGATAAATAAAGTGGATAAAATCCACTAGCATTTGATCGCATTTGCAAATCAATTCTCCAAAGAACACAAAATAGAAAAGAACTAAAAATAAACCTAATGCCTAAAAGAAAGGAAAACTGAAACTAAAATTACAAAAAAACCTAGAATCTGAAAAACTATCCTTAAACTAGTGCTAAATGAACCTATTAATAGAATTAAGGTAGCCGTTGTCCACAACCCTAGCTTAGCTGACGTTCTCTGTTTCATTTCCATTGTGCGGACCAAAACACCCCTGACTCATAATTAATCCCATACAGGGCCAGTGTCACGACACTCTAGTGTCTGTGTCGCGACATCAAAGGCAGTATGCTCAGGTTCAGAGGTGGTTTCAGGGGTGTGTCGTGACATCCTATGGCTGTGTCGTGACACCAAAGGAAGACTTGGAATTTTTGTATTCTGCTCCCTATGCTGCAACATCAAACCCCTAGTGTTGCAAGGCAGCAACCAACTTTGAGTTCCTATGCCTTTAAATGGTCTCCTGCGAACTTATTAAGCATGTTAGCTTGCCTTTAGGCCTCATTCGGCCCCTAAGGTCAATAAAAGACTCAAAATACACTTTTTATTGAATTTAAAACTAAACTAAACTAAGAAAACATAACTAACTCATACTAAAATTGCTCGTATTCAACCTCCTTAAGTATGAAAACTAGTTTAATCTGCTACACTGAATTACGACAGATCACCGTTCTTATGTTTATTTTGATGTATGCTTGGCTGGTATGTTTAGTTGTTGGTTGTATAGAGATGAGTATGAGTAGCTAAATTTATGGTGGTTGGTTGATGGAAATGTTGCTTAGTTAGTTTTTGGGTACATAGACTAAATTGTAAAAACTAGACTAAATTAAATGAACTTCAAAATTTAGGATTAACGCCCCTAAGGGAACACATAGATAGGTGAGACCGAGAGGAGAGAAACCGGACTAAATCATCTAATTTGGTAATATGGTGACTGATAGGTAAAATTGAGCCCATTAGAAGTTTAAGCCTTTTAGATCCATAATCCAAGGACTAACCAGCAACATGGGAGTCAATCGACCACTTGTTTTCCTTGAATTGTTAATTGTGTAATTTCACTTGTTTTACAATTTGGTCCTTATTAGTCTTAATTAGTTATTTAGTGAAATTAATCTTTTTTAATGAATTGTCGTAACATGGTGCCTAGTGAGTAGTTAGCTGGACTTCCTATTTACGTTATTGATGTTCAGAAATCACCTAGTCTCGAAACTCTCTTGGGTTCGATCCTTGGAATACTCGAAGTGTTCCATTGTACACTTATAAATATTTCAATTGACCTGTCACACTTGCAGATAATGTTATTTTATTGATTGTTTAGTGTTAACTCTTATCTCTGGTGCACCCACGCTGGGAGTCAATCGATGTACTGTCAGTTCAGTCAGTCACATCTATGTCTTTATCCTCTAGGAGTCATCCGCTTTGATGCCCAAGACAAAGTATCGCCCCAATTGGACTTGATCGATGACATATTAGTCTTTCAATTGGTTTGCTCATTTTCGATTAGAGTAATGACATGTTTAGGTTCGTCTACTAATAAAAGTTGTATTTTTGTATTACGATCCGACCACGTAATACTACTTAATTGTAACGCCCTCAACCCGAACCGATTCGCCAGATCCAAATCTCAGGTGTTACCACTCTATTAAAGGTTTATACTTATCTGGAACATACAACTTTCAATAAGAACATCTTATTTAGTAACTGTAACACCCCTAACACGTCTCTGTCGTCGAAATAGGGTCACAGGATATTGCGACGATTAACATATCCAATAATATTTAAACTTAATTCAAAAATCAATTTAAATATCATAAATAAATGTCCAATCAATAATCATAGCATTCATAGAAAAAAACCTTAAATTGAGCCTATGGGGCCTTAGACATAGTTTGGAAACAAACATTGACAAATCTCAAACAAAACAGAAAAGTGTGGAAAAAACTGAAAACAGGGGTCACACGGCCGTGTGACAAATGCCAGCCCGTGTGGCTACTCTATACGCCTGTGTGCTTAGACCATGTAACCAACTGTGACTGTGTGAAAAATCTCACACATAAAATTAATAAGAAACGACCATGTGAGGTGGCCGTGTGCGGCACACGGCTGTGTGGCAGCCCGTGTCCCAGGCCGTGTGCACCTAAAATGAGCCCTAATACAAACCAGTTCAACATCCATTTCTTGGACACCAAACCAAACATTTCCCAATCACTTTCATATGGTTTAACCACATTTAAACATACCTAAAACATGCCAAAATCATTCATCTTGTCTGCCTAACCAATATGCCATCACTTGGCACCACAATTTAAGGATTGAAACATAATCCATTCGGGTGTAACTACTTAGCATTTCATACTTCTTCAACTATCAAAGATACCTCATTTATTGTAACCAAAATCGTCGACAAAGATTTACCACTTTACCTCAGCATTTGTATCAACTCAACCAATCAAAATGCATTTAAAACCAAAAACATACCATTGCCATCACACACCATAATCAACCAAAATACTAATGGAGATTTACATCAACATACACATCTCATACTTCAAATAACATAAAACATATCCATAATGCTTTTAACACATATAAACCACATCCTAATTACAAGCCACTTATAACTGGACCGAAATAAACAATTAATTACCGAATAAATTGTCAGATAGTTTGATCTCCAAAAGCAATCCAATCGACATCTCGTATCCGACGATCTATAAGAAAGAAAAACCAAAATGAGGTAAGCTTCCTTAAAGTTTAGTAAGTTCGTAATATACTTAGAATTTAAATTACCAAAAAGGATTTAATAAAACAATTTACAAGATAATCAACATCCTGATCATGAGTTCATTAATTACCTATACATATCACAAGTCTCACAAGATTAGAGAGTTCATATATAATACATATCACTTTATCATATCAGCAAACATATACCTAAAAACACATTTAATACATAACCCAACCATCACATTTTCATTTAACATTTAACATCTTTACTTCAAGTATATATTTCAAATGTCCTTTTTACACATATCTATATTCCTATAAATATTTCGTCTAAACACTTTATATATTCATTTCATATATCTATTTTCATAAAAACATTTTGTATAAACATTTCATATTACCATTTAACATATAATCATTCATTAAATCTTGTACTTACATTTCTTCCCCTTACAACGCAAACTCACAAGGTTAGTAGGGATCACAAAGAAACATATAATTCCAACAAATAATGGAACATGTAATAATAACACAACAAGTATATATTACACCCATCATATGTTCAATAAAATAAACTTCCCATTTCAAGCATTTATAACAACATCTTCCTGTTCCAATGTGTTGACCATATAACATTTCATATATATACATATTCGTTTAAGCCTTTATCACCCATTGAACCAAATGAAATAACATCGAATACTCGGGAAATGCTCACACAAGCTGTGACTGTAACATGTAACCGTATATCTTCACACGAGCTGTGGGTCGGGATGTTAGGCTACACAATGCTACTCATACGAGCTGTGGAGAATCCGCAATAAATGCAGGACCTTATCTATTGGTAGGACATCCAAGACCAACACCCGAAACTGTAAATAACCCCCTGATGACATGTCATTTATTTCCTAAGTATTCTCAAGGTTTCGACGTGTACCACCCCTAATCCGTATCCGTCACCGGACTATGGTTACGAGGTATTACCTATCAAATCGTAACCTTTAACATCATAGCTAATACAACATTGAACCATAATCAATCAATGTCATTAAGTCCCTTAATAAGTTCTACGAGACCTTAAACATGCATTGGAAAGGGGTCGGGACTAAACTGAGCACATACAAAATTTTTTCCAAAAACTTAACATTTTTCAAAGTTACAGAAGTCACATGCCCGTGTGGGTAAGCCGTGTGTCTCACACGGCCTCAAACACACCCGTGTGTCCAAGCCGTGTCAAAACAGGGCATACATACTGACTTGTCCACACGGCCGAAGGCACACCCGTGTGCTTAACCCGTGGTCGACACTGACTTATTTCACACAGCCAGTCACACGTCCGTGTGTCTAGCCCGTGTGCGAGTCTGACTTGTTTTGATTTGCAAACTTAAGAGACATGGTCGAGCCACACGCTCGTGTGCTCAACCGTGTGGGCAAATATAGGCCATTTGCAAGGCCAATTTACCACCCACACTTTGGGTCACACCTACAAGCTTCAAACCATTCCAAAATCATACCTCAAACACATCCAAAACATACCAAAACATGCACAATTTAACCTCTTAACATCATCATCCATTTCATATTCAAATCTAACTCAAATATTCCAATCCAAAGTATCAACTTCACAACAAAACATGTAATCCATACATCATTAATCCTTACCAATTCATAGCAAGAAACATACTACCTCCATATCACAAAAACATGTCATAAAGGTCATTCACACAAAGTCACATATTCAAGACATGTACTAAAGGTATTCAACTTTCAAGCCATATCACATGGCAAGAACCATACATCTCAAAACATTTCATAAACACTAGACTATACATGCCATATACCAAATATACAACTTGCAAAAGTACCAAAAATAGATGGTCAATAGAGTGATTGAGTCGCTGACGATCTCCAAACCCGAGCTAGCTTTAGTGACACTGTAGAACAGAGAAACACTTCACACAGTAAGCTTAAAAGCTTAGTAAGTTCGTCTTATAATACATTTAACTCCACATATCAAATTCAATATACAAAATAAATTATCACATGGTTCAATTCATAGTGATATACAATCTCAATCATAGTCATTACTCACATAATCATCCATTTATCCATATACGATATCATCAACCACATAGGTTCCGTACATACCTGTGCCAACACTTAGTTAACGATCACTTTTGCTACTCAAAGCTCAATACCACAATTTGTTCGACCATCATTAACCATTCGATTTACTCGCACACTTAGTGCCAATTTCTTAGCCGAAGCTTTAATATCACCGCACACTTAGCGCCTTTACATTAAACCGAATTTAACTCGGTATCGCACACACAGTGCCAATCAATATAGTCAATACTTTCTTTATTTCGCACACACAGTGCCGTTCATACTGTATCAATTCTATTTCGCACACTTAGTGCCACATCTCTCAAATCCACATATAGCATTACTAATTCATCAACATATATTCATTCATTTCATAACACATGTATATGATTTAAACAATTCGTATTATACACGAACTTACCTCGGACGTATAAACAACGATATAAGTCGATTAGTCGAGCACTTTATTCTTGCCTCGATCTCGATTCGAATCCCTCTTTTCTTGATCTATACATAATCAAATTTAGCTCATTCATTTACCAAATCATTCAATTTAATCCAACAACACATATTTTGAGCATTTTACAAAATAGCTCTCACATTTGCACATTTTGACATTTTAGTCCCTATTTCATAAAATCGTCAAATACATATAATTTCCATTTACACATGCTTAGCCGAATTTTCCCCTAGCTCATACAAGCCCACATATTTCATTTATTTCACATTTTAGTCCTTCAATTTCTCATTTTCACAATTTAGCCCATTTTTGACATTTTTGCTAAAAATCACTTTTCAAAAAATTAAAATCTATCAACAATTATTCATTATTCATCATCAACTACCACAAAGCTCAAACATTCATCAATGGCATCTTTCAAAGTCACCAACAAATTCAAAAATTAAGACATGAGCTAGCTAGAACACGAAGCAACGATCACAAAATCGTAAAAATCACTAAAACCGAGCTCAAAACATACCTCAATCAAGCCTTGTATGTGTCGAATATTCAAAGCTCAAGAACCCTATGTTTTCTTTCTATTTTCGGTGGAATGAAGATGATAATATGACCACTAAATGTTTTTTTTTGCTTTAATTAATATTAACTTAATTCGTGTTTTTCCATTTTAGCCTTAGTAATATCATTTAAAATCCACTAACCTTAGGCATTTTTGTGCATCCAATCTATTAATGGTTTAATAACAACATAAGGACTTCTCATTTTGAAAAGCCATGCCAATTAAGCACTTTAACAAATAGCACACAGCTTTTACATTTTATGCAATTAAGTCCTTTTTCGCAAATCGACACACAAACGATAGAATTTTCACATAGAATTTTTACACATGCTTAATCACATACCGTAAACACCAAAAATAATATTAAAATATTTTTTTGACCTCGAATTTGTGGTCTCGAAATCACTATTCCGACTAGGGTCTAAACTGGGTTGTTACAACTCTCCCCCCTTAGGGATTTTCGTCCCCGAAAATCTTACCAGTGAATAGATTTGGATATTGCTCTCTCATAACTTCTTCAGGCTCCCACGTAGCCTCTTCAACTCCGTGTTTGTGCTACAATACTTTCACTAAAGAAATTCTCTTATTTCTCAACTCTTTGTTCTCACGAGCTAGAATTTTAATCGGTTCTTCATTATACGATAAATTTGACTGAATCTCAACCTCGGTAGGGGCAATCAGATGCGATGGGTCAGATCTATATCGTCGAAGCATCGATACGTGAAACACATTATGAATCTTCTCTAGCTCAGGTGGCAATAACAATCTATGAGCAACCGGCCCAATACGTTCGGTAATTTTATACGGCCCGATGAATCTCGGACTCAATTTGCCTTTTCTGCCGAAACGAAGTATTTTCTTCCACGGTGACACTTTCAAAAACACTTTATCACCAATCTCAAATTCAATATCTTTCCGTTTCAAATCTGCATAAGACTTCTGACGATCTGACGCTGCTTTCAAACTGTTACGAATCACTTTCACTTTCTGCTCAGTCTCTTTTATCAAATCAACCCTGTGAATCTTATTCTCACTAAGCTCAGTCCAATACAATGGAGTTCTGCATTTACGACCGTAAAGAGCCTCGTATGGTGCCATTTTAATGCTAGATTGAAAACTATTATTGTACGCAAATTCAATCAATGGCAAATGCTTTTCCCATGTACTTTCAAACTCAAGAATACAACATCTCAACATATCCTCGAGAATCTGAATGATCTGCTCAGATTGACAATCCGTTTGCGGATGAAATGCAGTACTGAAATGCAACTTCGTACCTAGAGCCTCTTGCAGTTTCTTCCAAAACCGCGAAGTAAATCTCGGATCTCTGTCAGACACAATGGATAATGGTACCCCGTGCAATTTCACAATCTCAGAAATATAAAGCTCAGCTAACTTATCAAGTGAGTAATCAGATCGTACCGGAATAAAATGAGCTGATTTCGTTAATCTGTCAACTATCACCCAAATTGCATCTTTCTTTCTCGGAGACAGGGGTAATCCCGACACAAAGTCCATCGTGATTCTCTCCCATTTCCACTCAGGAATCATGATTGGTTGTAACAAACCGGATGGAACCTAGTGTTCAGCTTTAACTTGCTGACAAACTAAACATCTCGAAACAAACTCTGAGATATCTCGTTTCATACCATGCCACCAATAAACCTTTTTCATATCATTGTACATTTTAGTACTTCTCGGATGAACAAACAAACGACTATTATGAGCCTCGTTCAAAATCAACTAAATCAACTCTGAATTTCTCGGAATACAAATCCGATCTCGGAATCTCAAACAACCATCATTATCAACTCGAAATTCTGAATCAGAATTCAAATCACACTAAGCTCGTTTTGCCATCATTTCAGCATCACTTTTCTGGACATCACATATCTGGCGTATAAACATTGGCCTCACTTTCAACTCAGCCAAAACCGAACCATCTTCACACAAATCAATCTGAGTACTCATTGCTCGTAAAGCAAATAAAGACTTTTGGGTCAAAGCGTCAGCAACAACATTAGCTTTTCCCGGATGATAATCAATTACTAATTCATAGTCTTTTAGTAATTCTAACCATCTTCGTTGTCTCAAATTCAATTCTTTCTGAGTCATCAAATATTTCAAGCTCTTGTGATCAGTATAAATGTGAAATTTCTCACCAAATAAGTAGTGACGCCAAATCTTCAATGCAAATACAATAGCTGCCAATTCAAGATCATGTGTCGGGTAGTTCTTTTCATGCGGTTTTAACTGTCTCGAAGCATAGCCTATAACTTTGCCTTCTTGCATCAATACACAGCCTAAACCATTCAATGATGCATCACTGTAAACTATGAATTCTTTACCCAATTCTGGCTGAACTAACACTGGTGCCTCTGTCAATAATACTTTCAACTGTTCAAAACTCTGCTGGCACTTTTCTGACCACTCGAATTTAACATCCTTCTGTAGCAATTTCGTCAACGGAGTTGCAATCATCGAGAAGCCTTTCACAAACCGTCTATAATATCCCGCTAGTCCCAGAAAACTACGGACTTCAGACACATTTCTCGGAGGTTTCCAATCTAGAATTGCTGAAATCTTACTCGGATCAACTCGTATTCCCGCAGCCGACACTATATGTCCTTGAAAACCAACCTCACGCAACCAGAACTCGCATTTACTAAACTTTGCATACAATTTCTTCTCACGCAGAGTCTGTAACACGATTCTCAAATGCTCGGCATGTTGCATCTCATCACAAGAATAAATCAAAATATCGTCAATAAACACAACGACAAATCGATCCAAGTACAATCTAAATATCCGGTTCATCAAATCCATAAATACTGCAGGAGCATTTGTTAGTCCGAAAGGCATAACTAAAAATTCGTAATGTCCGTACGTCGTTCTAAAAGCAGTCTTCGACACATCTGATTCTTTGACTCTCAACTGATAATCTCCTGATCTCAAATCTATTTTTGAAAACACTGTAGCTCCTTTTAACTGATCAAACAAATCATCAATTCGCGGTAGAGGATACTTATTCTTTATCGTCACTTTATTCAACTGTCGGTAATCAATACACATCCTCATAGTACCATCTTTCTTTTTCACAAACAACACAGGAGCACCCCAAGGTGAGAAACTCGGTCGTGCAAATCCTCTATCTGTCAACTCGTGCAACTGAGACTTCAACTCTTTCAATTCTGTTGGTGCCATTCTATATGGAGCTATTGAGATAGGAGTCATACCCGGTACTAACTCAATACCAAACTCAACTTCTCGTATCGGAGGTAATCCCGGTAGTTCTTCAGGAAACACATCTGGGAACTCGCAAACTACAGGCACAGATTCAACTTTCTTTTCTGTCACTTTTGTATCTATCACATATGCAAGATAAGCTTCACAACCCTTTTTCATATAATTCAAAGCTTTCATTGAAGATATTACAGCCGGTAGCCCATTCAAATCACCGGATTCAATTCGAATTATCTCACCATTCTGACTTCTCAAATCAATACTCTTCCATTTGTAATTCACAATAGCATTATGCAGCGTTAACCAATCCATACCAAGAATTATATCAAATTCATCAAAGGGTAGCAGCATCAAATTAGCCGGAAAACAAATATCCCGAAACATCAACGGACAATTCTTGCACACTCTATCAACCAAAACACACTTGCCTAAGGGGTTCGATACTCTAATCACAAACTCAGTTGACTCAACAGGTAGAGTCTTACTAGATACTAAGTTCATACAGACATATGAATGAGTAGATCCTGGATCTATCAATGCAATCACATCAGTATCAAAAAGAGTAAAAGTACCAGTAATGACGTCTGGAGATGACGCTTCTTCTCGAGCGCGAATAGCGTAGGCTCGGGCAGGTTCTCTCGCCTCAGATCTCACAACTGTATTCGTTGTTCCTCTTTGACTACCACTCACATTTCCAGTGTTTCTGGGTGGTCTACCCCTAGCTGTCGTGTTACTTGGCCTCGCACTCTGAACATTATCTTTCTCAGCTAACTCTGGGCAATCCCGAATAAAGTGATCTCGTGATCCACATTTATAGCAAGCTCTATTATTGTACTTGCCCCAGCATTCTCCGATATGACGTCTTCCACACTATCTACACTCAGGCTTATTCCTTCTGACACTTTTAACACTTGATTCTATTGGAGTTTGAATTTTGGGACCAATATTTTGTTTCACACGATCTTTACTCGAATGTCCAAATGAAACATTTGAGCGATTGGTTGCATCTCTAAATCTCTTTGACGAAGAATGATACGACTTACTCATCGACCTTTTTCTTTCGTCTCTAGCTTTTAAATCCGCTTTCTTCTTTTCTTTACTAAGCTCCTCGACTTTCCAGGCTCTTTCAACCAATACTACAAACTTATTCAAATCAACTATTCCAACCAACAATTTAATGTCTTCATTCAAACCTTCGACGAATCGTTTACACATAGTAGTTTCTGTCGAAAATCATTCTCGTGCATACTGACTCAATCTTACAAATTCCCGCTCGTTCTTCGTAAATGGACATACGGCCTGTTGCTTTCAAATCTAGAACTCTTTACGTTTCTGATCTATAAACTGTTGACTGATGTATTTCTTCCAAAATTTAGCTTGAAAGAAATCTCAGGTGATCCTTTCTCTCGGAACTACAGATATCAATGTTTTCCACCAATGATATGCCGTATCTCTCAACAATGAAACATCACATTTTAAGCATTCATCAGGAGTACATGATAATTCATCAAACACTCTTACGGTATTTTCAAGCCAGAATTCAGCTCGTTCAGCATCATCATCAACTGTGGCTCTGAACTCTTCGGCCATAAACTTTCGAATTTTATCCACTAGAGGCTTACTCAACCAGATCGGATCTTAAACTTGTGACACTACAGGAACTTGCGGGGGTGAAGGTTGTTGAGCAGTCGGATTCATTCGAACGAACTCCGTAAACCAATCACTCATCATTTGGAAGAAGGCTTGCTTTGCCTCTCCCTTGTAACTACTAGCTATCGGCCTAGACTCAGCCGGCACTGTCCCTTGAGCGGGAGCAGGCGCATTACTCTCAACATCATCAGCTACTGCTTGATCAGGATACATTTGCTATATAAAAACACATTTTTAACTGTCAGGAATCATCACACTATCATAGGCATATATATGGCATGTATAGCTAGACTCTCACACGCTACGTTAGTCCTAGAATCGACTAAATCGTAGCTCTGATACTAATAAAATGTAACACCCCTAACCCGTATCTATCATCGGACTATGGTTACAAGGTATTACCGATCAAATCGTAACCTTTAACATCATAGCTAATACAATATTGAACCATAATCAATCAATGTCATTAAGTCACTTCATAAGGTCTACGAGACCTTAAACATGTATTGGAAAGGGGTCGGGACTAAACCGAGCACATACAAAATTTTTCTAAAAACTTAACATTTTTCAAAGTTACAGAAGTCACACGCCCGTGTGGGTAGGCCGTGTGTCTCGCACGGCCTCAGACATACCCGTGTGTCCAAGCCGTGTCAAAACATTGCATACATACTGACTTGTCCACACGGCCGGAGACACGCCCGTGTGCGAGTCTGACTTGTTTTGATTTGCAAACTTAAGAGACACGGTCGAGCCACACGCTCGTGTGCTCAACCGTGTGGGAATATATAGGTCATTTGCAAGGCCAATTTACCACCCACACTTGGGGTCACACCTACAAGCTTCAAACCATTCCAAAATCATACCTCAAACACATCCAAAACATACCAAAACATGCACAATTTAACCTCTTAACATCATCATCCATTTCATATTCAAATCTAACTCAAATATTCCAATCCAAAGTATCAACTTCACAACAAAACATGTAATCCATACATCATTAATCCTTACCAATTCATAGCAAGAAACATACTACCTCCATATCACCAAAACATGTCATAAAGGTCATTCACACAAAGTCACATATTCAAGACATGTACTAAAGGTATTCAACTTTCAAGCCATATCACATGGCAAGAACCTTACATCTCAAAACATTTCATAAACACTAGCCTATGCATGCCATATACCAAATATACAACTTCCAAAAGTACCAAAAATAGATGGTCGATAGAGTGATTGAGTCGCTGACGATCCCCGAACCCGAGCTAGCTTTAGTGACACTGTAAAACAGAGAAACACTTCACACAGTAAGCTTAAAAGCTTAGTAAGTTCGTCTTATAATACATTTAACTCCACATATCAAATTCAATATACAAAATAAATTATCACATGGTTCAATTCACAATGATATACAATCTCAATCATAGTCATTACTCACATAATCATCCATTTATCCATATACGATATCATCAACCACATAGGTTCCGTACATACCTGTGCCAACACTTAGTTAACAATCACTTTTGCTACTCAAAGCTCAATACCACAATTTGTTCGACCATCATTAACCATTCGATTTACTCGCACACTTAGTGCCAATTTCTTAGCCGAAGCTTTAATATCATCGCACACTTAGCACCTTTACATTAAACCGAATTTAACTCGGTATCGCACACACAGTGCCAATCAATATAGTCGATACTTTCTTTATTTCGCACACACAGTGCCGTTCATACTGTATCAATTCTATTTCGCACACTTAGTGCCACATCTCTCAAATCCACATATAGCATTACTAATTCATCAACATATATTCATTCATTTCATAACACATGCATATGATTTAAACAATTTGTATTATACACGAACTTGCTTCGAACGTATAAACAACGATATAAGTCGATTAATCGAGCACTTTATTCTTGCCTCGATCTCGATCCGAATCCCTCTTTTCTTGATCTATAAATAATCAAATTTAGCTCATTCATTTACCAAATCATTCAATTTAATCCAACAACACATATTTTGAGCATTTTACAAAATAGCTCTCACATTTGCACATTTTGACATTTTAGTCCCTATTTCATAAAATCATCAAATACATATAATTTCCATTTACACATGCTTAGCCGAATTTTCCCCTAGCTCATACAAGCCCGCATATTTCATTTATTTCACATTTTAGTCCTTCAATTTCTCATTTTCACAATTTAGCCCATTTTTGACATTTTTGCTAAACATCACTTTACAAAACATTAAAATCTATCAACAATTATTCATTATTCATCATCAACTACCACAAAGCTCAAACATTCATCAATGGCATCTTTCAAAATCACCAAAAAATTCAAAAATTAAGACATGGGCTAACTAGAACACGAAGAAACGATCACAAAAACGTAAAAATCACTAAAAACCGAGCTCAAAACATACCTCAATCAAGCCTTGTATGTGTCGAATATTCAAAGCTCAAGAACCCTATGTTTTCTTTCTATTTTCGGTGGAATGAAGATGATAATATAACCACCAATTTTTTTTTATGTTTTAATTAATATTAACTTAATTCATGTTTTTCCATTTTAGCCTTAGTAATATCATTTAAAATCCACTAACCTTAGGCATTTTTGTCCATCCAATCTATTAATGGTTTAATAACAACATAAGGACTTCTCATTTAAAAAGCCTTGCCAATTAAGCACTTTAACAAATAGCACATAGCTTTTACATTTTATGCAATTAAGTCCTTTTTCGCAAATCGACACACAAACAATAGAATTTTCACACAGAATTTTCACACATGCTTAATCACATATCGTAAACACCAAAAATAATATTAAAATATTTTTTGACCACGAATTTGTGGTCCCAAAACCACTATTCCGACTAGGGTCTAAACCGGGCTGTTACATGACGGGACACATTTCATATCCAAATCCTTTAACTTTGCTTCCATTATACCATTTCAAACTCACATCCATGTATTTCACATTTTCCAAACATAGTACTCAACTAAAATATCATCACATACCAATCTCAAGCAGTTAAACTAAATTACAACATAAATAGATATGTATTAAAACACAAAACCAAAAAAAATAATTAATTTAATCAATTTACGAACTTACCTAATCAAAAACAGTTACGAACGTAACACCAACGATTTCTCCTCTAACTTTCCTTTCCCGCAATTAAAGTTAAGTTTTCTTGTTTCTTAATCTAAATATAATAATTTTATTCAATTAACAAATTCAAATATTATAAAATACTAAAATTTATATATTTGACCCTTAATCGTCATTTTACATTTTTACCCTTCACTTTTACTTTTTATTCAATTTAGTCCCTAAAATCAAAACTTTCAAATTTAAAAAAATTAAACTTAAAATCAACTCGTCAAATTTCATATAGTCACTGTACATCCTATATATTTTAGAATTTTACAATAATTTCATCAAATTTTACTATTTAACAATTTAGTCCTTAAACTTAAAACTAATCAAAATCACTTTACAAAATAGTCCTATTTAACTACCAAGCTTAATAATTTGTCTTAAAACTTCAAAAATATCACAAATTCATCAATGGCATAAATCAAAACATTTAAAAATTTTACGAATTAGTCCTTGTGTTAGCTAGCTTAAGCTACAACGATCTCAAAAACATAAAAATTATTGAAAACGGGCTAGGAAAACATACAATGCAGAGCATTCAACATTGATCAAAGCTTTAGTTCAACTAGCTTTGGAGTTTCAGTTTCTAAGGAAAAAGATGAAGATAACGACTTTGTTTGTCTTTTATTTAAGTTATTTCTTTAGTTTAATTATTTTTTAACATTTTAATATAATTAAAATTTCATAAATCACTACATTCAAACTATCCACTATGCTATATAAGGTCTATTTACCTTTTAAAGCCCTCAAATTATGGTTTCATAATCAATTTGCACTTTTAAACTCATAGCGATTGACTTTTGTCATTTTTACGATTTAGTCCTTTTTCTTTAATTAACTATCAATTCATCAAAATTTCTAGATCAAATTTCAATACATGTAATAGCCCGAGTTCAGTGAAATCGGAACAGTGATTTTGGGACCACAAATTCGAAGTCAAAAAATTTATTTTATTACTATTTTATTGCCTACAACATGATAGTAGTACTGTATAAAAATTTCGTTTTACCGTTTACATGCTCAATTTGATAAAAAGGACTAAATCGTGTCAAGTGTAAAAGTTGAGTTCTATTAGCTAAAAGTTTTAAATAGATATAGAACCTTAAAGCATGAGTTCTTATATGGCAATTAGACCATTAATGTTGATAGTGGATGTACATGGCTTGGCATTTGTGTAATTTTTAAAGTTTTTAAAGGTTAATTAAGTAATTAAGTAATTAATGATAAAAACAAATGAAATAAAACAAACTATCATCTTCCATTATCATCATCAACCGAGTTTAGAAGAAAATAAGAAGCCATTGGAGACCTAGGTTCAGCCAACCTTAATTTGCCAATAGTTAGTGATTTTTGTCCCGTTTTTAATGATTTCTACGTTTTTAGGACTGTTGTAGCTTAATCTAGCTAGCCCGGGGACTAATTTGTGAAACTGTTAAACTATTAGGGTTCTGCCATTATTGAATATACATGAGTTTTGATGTTTGATAATAGAAAATGGATGGTTGTTGTTAGATAAACAATTTTTATAAAGTGATTTTTGATGAAATTATCAATTAGGGATTTAATTGAAAAATAGAAAATTATACACGGTGAATTTGTGAAATAAATGAAATATAGGGCTTGTTAGAGACCTAATTGATATTTGGCCATAGTGGGTTGTGGTGGAATTTAATGAATTTCCATTTTTATGAGCTAGGGACTAAATTGCAAAGAATTAAAAGTATAGGGGCAAAATGGTAATTTTTCCAAAATATGATTTTGGGTTAAATTGAATGAAAAATATATTGAATTGAGTTAAATTTATCTGTATAGATCAAGACAGACCTCGTGCGACTTTAGATTGGGGCAAAGAGAAAGTCTCGGATCAATCACCTCCGTATCTACTTAAACTCGTCAAGGTAAGTTCCTGTGATTAAGTTGTGATTATATGTTTTATTTTGAAATATGCATAAATTTTAAATTTTCTATATGTAGACACAGTTGCATATTCAAGGACGTACGATAATTACCGAGTCCAATTTGAACTTTAGGAATTCGTAGGATACAAATGACATGTCATTAGGGTTTACATGATTTGGGTATTGGTCCTGAACGTCCTACAGATGGCTGAGGTCCTGCATGTGTTGCAGATACTCCACAGCTCATGTGAGCAGCATCGTGTAGCTATGTTCCGACCCACAGCTCGTGTGAGCATACCGATTTACAGCTCGTGAGAGCATACCGATCTACAACTCGAGTGAGCATACCGATTCACAGCTCGTATGAGCATACATGTACATGATTTGATGGATTACAGTTATATGAGTTAGCACTGTAACAGCCTATTTCGGTGAGATCGAAACAGTGGTTTTGTGACCATAAATCCAAGCCCAAAAATAAAAATTTATTTTATTTTATTTTATGGATGGTATTATGATAGGAAGGTCAAGTGAAAATTTTGATACGAAAATTTTATCGATTTTGTGGTTAATTAGGTAAAGAACTAAATTGCATAAAATGCGAAAGTTGAATTCTAGTAGCTATAAGGATTAAATAGCTATGGAATTTAAAACTAGAGGTCCTTATATAGCAATTAGACCATTAAGAAAAGTATGTAGATTTTTCTTGGTGACTCATCCATGGAAAAATTAGAAATGACTAGGGACTAAATTGAAAATCAACAAAATTAAAAGATGATAGAAAAATAAAAAGAAATTACAAATTTTTTTTTATGGAAACCCTGGGAGAGAGGAAGAGAACTTTTCAAGCTTAGAAAGGTATGAAATCAAGTCCCGTTTTTAATTATTTTTATATTTTTAGAATCGGGATAGCCTAATCTTTCTATTTATGGGATTTATTTGAAAAGATAACAAAGTGTAGAAACTTTGCCATGGATGTAAATGCTGGAAATTTGAAATTTATGGTAGAAAATGAAAGATAGTTGACAGATAAACAACTTTTACAAAGCAATTTTTCATGGAAACTTGATTTAGGGACTAAAATGAAAAAGTGGAAAAACCCATGGAAAATTATAAAATTTGTGAAATGTGTGTGCTGTAGAAATTGTTATTAAGTCTTTGTTAGGCTTGGAAAGAGAACTAGATTGCATGAGTTTCATTTTCCGAGCCTAGGGACGAAATTGGAATTTTTAAAAAGAGTAGGGGAAAAATAGTAATTTTGCCTAGGATGTAGTAGAATGCAAATGAATGTAAATGTGATGAGTTAATAATTAAATTTTCTTATATAGACCCGAAAAGACCAACTACGGAATTAGATCGAGGGAAACAAAAAGTTTCGGATTAGTTGTGATACGAAACTGGTCGTATCATGTTTCAACACAATCCGCCGACAACGAGAATGGCCTAAACTTGAGGGGCCCAAGTGCAAGATGAAACATCTCATAAGCCTGATTGATTATTGGGCCAATTTTTTAAGGACTTTTTAATTTAATATAGTTTTATTTAAATTAATAAGTTTGCATATTTTTAATTTTAGATTTGCACTTTGTGTGTTCTGCATTTAATAAAATAATGCATTATGTAACTTTCATGTTAGTTTAGTATGCATCATAAATAATGACTTGCATTTTGAAACTCCCATGTTAGTTTAAGTCTGCATTATTAAATTAAGTCTTGCATTAAATAATTCATCTGTTTATTTAGTTTGCATTTTAAAACCATGCATTTAAGCATTTTAGTTTAATAAATGAGTTACTGGTTTTAATTCAACTCATTTTATTTTATTTATTTGAGTTTTATTGGACTTCATTTAATAAGATGCTTATTTAAATAATCTAGTTACTAGGATAATTTAATGGAGCATGAGTTTAAGTTTATTAATTCTGCTTCTATAATTAAACTAGTTGCTACATTAATTGAAGTCCTTACTTCTAGTTCATATATTAAGTCAAGTGTTTAATGTGTTAAGTTAAATTAGTGTTTAATAAGTGTTTAATGTGTTAAGTTAAATTAGTGTTTAATAAGTGTTTAAATGTGATTAATATGTTTGTTTAATGTGTTTGAATGTAGGAAACTTTTCAAATGAAACCGTTACACTCAAGGGTCATTACAAAGAGTTTAATGTGACTTTTCAAGTGAGAATCAATTACACACATGGGGAAGCATTATTAAACATTAAAAGGGGCTGTTATGATAATTGAAGGAAGCATTACATATCTATTAAATCCAGCAGTGACTTATTCTTCTTCCATAACCGTTGATGCTTAAAAGATCACACATGAGTTACAAATTTTCATTAAGTTGCTGGTGACCATTCGGCTACTAAGTGAGCATGAAACCAAGCATTCAAATTCATTTAATCAGCTCATTTGGAGTCATAAAGTTGTTGTTATTTGGCTTGGAGGAACTCAAGAGTTTTTATTTATTGATTAGATTTTATTTCACCATTTAAATGCATATTAAAGTCGAATTCATATGACTCTTCAGCTAACCACATGTAAACACTATATATACTTTGTTATTAGCTTGTAAAGGGGACTTTTGGAACCTTAATCAAATTTATGAACTTTATGTTCTTGAGTGAGTTATCTCCTCTCTATCTTTTGTACAAGTTTCTTAGACTTATCAAGCTAGCTTGTGGCGTCTATCACTTGTTCATCCATTTCCTTATACCATCGGTTCTTACTTTCTTAAGTAACGGGTCGTGGTCCATCTTCAAATTCCGTTATTCCACCTTAGACAATATAGAAATCGGGGTGACACTTTTAGTGTTGAATCGTTTCTAAGTTTAAGATCAATTCTCCATCACCATCAAACTATCACATATCTATCAATTATCCATCTTCATTCATTCATATCAAACCGAGCCATTTCCAAACACCATCTTCCTTTTCCTCATACTAGCCGAACCTATCCTTCTCATCATCCAAATCGTTTCCATCATTTCTCAACTTCTAAATTCCTGATTTAATTCCATTTCCTAACGGCAAACCTATTCAAAGCTTCCGCAAATTTAACCATATTTTCTATTATTTTCCCGAAGACTCAACCTCTCCTCGTAGACGATCGGGCAACTCAAATACGACTCGACTCACCCCGAGGCGGATCGTATCATTTTGTATCAGAGCAAGAAAACGAGGAGCTCCGACGATCATCGTAATTCCGAATTAGGTACGTAAGTTGAAAAAAAATTCGAAATAAAAAAAAATTTCAAATTGTATTCAAAGTGTTCTATTGTACTTAATTTCGTGTATTTGTAGTGAAAAAAAATACGAAAAAAATAAAAAAAAAAGTGTGAAGTTTTGTGATCTTGTTAGTTTCTCCATTCTTCTCCTCAATTTCTGAGTTCCTGAAGCCATTATTTTCATTTTCCTACCCCGATCATCCAAGAAGCATTTTTACCATCATTTGGTACCATCCGTTCAATCCCAACGCCACCATCCTTAACATTTTATTTTTTCTTTCAGCCTACCTTTACCTATAACGATTTTTTTCTTTGCTTAAACCCCTTGAAGCCTACCTACAAGTTTCTAATAAGTCGAAGGCAACCTTCCAGAATTTTGAGAGGTGGATTTGAGTGGTAAAAGGCACGAGTGAACTCATTAAAGAAAAAGCCGATTCAGAGTGAAACACGAGTGAGAGTGACTTTTCTTTGTGAGAGAACTTGTGAGCATTTTGTAGTAAGGACTTTATTTTTATTTTTTACTTAACAAGTTTCCTTTTCAGCGATAACAATCATGTCTCGCGAAGAATTTACCGAATCGGAATATCAATATTTGGTGCAAGAAATGCGAAGAACGGTGAATACTAAGTTTGACAAATTGCACAAAAGATTAGACCGTGTAGAGAAAAGAGACCAACGGGAACGGATGTCATCAAGTTGGAAAGAGGATTCGAGAACATCCCGGAGATACACATCCAACGACTACTCGAGAAGAGACTCCGATCAAAGATCCTATTCATCAAGGAACTCGAGGCAAAGAGAAGTTGACTATGATTTTTACTCCCTCCAAGATGACGTGCGAGATGAACGGTATACTCCTTCAGGAACTTCAAAGAAATCCTACACGGAGTATTTTTCCCGATGTAATTATCGTGATTCATTTGTAAATAAATTTTCTTCTTTCGAGCCAAATAATTACCATCTTGATTCTTTTGTAACATCATGTAAAAGAAAAGAATAAAAGGCAAAAGAAATAAAAAGAAAAGAGAGAAAAGAGGCAAGTAAGAGAGAAAATGAGAGGATTTTGAAAGAGCTCAAAAAAGCCTTTGAAAAAGCCTTTGAAAAACAAAAAGAAAAAGAAAAATAAAATGAGATTGAGATTGAAAAAGAAATTGAAAAAGAGTTTGAGAGTAAAAAAAGAGTGAAAAAAGAAATTGAGATAAAAGAAGGAGTGGAAAAAGTGAGTGTTCTCGAAGAAAATAAATCGAGTGAAAAAAATAGCAAGCGAGAACAAGCGAGGATCATTTCCACTAACCCACCTGTTCGATCTTCTTGTGGTATTATTTTTTAGGTTCCTAGAAATTTTTGCGACCAATTCCAACTTCACTACCTTCCAAACGAGCGGAGTTTTAGGTTGTTCGAGAAAGGTAAGTACGTGAATGAAAACCACACACCTGTGAACAAAGGTAAGGAAGGTAAGGATTCCTTGTGTATCGAGTCAAGGCCGTGTGATTTCAAAGTTGCTCATAAAGATTTTGATGACTTAATTCCTGAAAGACTTGCATCTTTTGATTTGGCTAGTCATTATCTATCTTTTGGAGTTAATGCCCTTGTTTCGAAAGGTGCCATGAAAAGCATTTCCTATGACATGTCTTATAATGGCAATTCTATTGATTCTTTTGGATTGGTTTAGCCTTTGCAAATTGCGAATATTTGTGATAAAAGTTTTTCACTTAAAAGTTTTGACGTCTTTGAACGCATAAAATCTTTGAATTCATGTGTTAATCCTTTCTGTTTAAACATGTCTGTTCAGTTGATTTGTGATAGGTTATCGCATGAAATAGTTGATCCATTTGATTATGCCATTCAAGATAAATCTTTGAAATTTCGTGCGAGATTTCCATGCTTTGATCTACCTGTTCGAATGAAAATTGTGATGCAAAAATGTTCGAGTGTTTGCGTATCTAAGTTTCCTTTGATGCATTTGCGTGAAAACTTGTTGACATTTAAAATGCCTGTTTCATTTAGTGATTTACCTTGTTATGTCAACTTTGCATGCAAGTTTGATCGAGTGAGAGTGGAGTCACATAATTGTTTGGTGACGATTTTCTTGAATAACATGATGTGGACATTGAGATATAAACAATATATGTTGCCTCTTGGAATTCATGATCAAGTTCGTGTTTTCAAACCTGGCATTTGTTACTTTGATTCATTTTATGAAAACTTCAGGCAACTTGCATGTTGTACATCTAATTTAAGTTTGCTTGATGTTCGAACTTTAATTGAGGCAATGAAATTTAATGATTTTGGTTTCAATTCTGTTTTGATCCTTAATCATATTGCTTGGCCACACGTGAAATCTTTATTACATTCTGAGAAGGTAAGGCCAATTTTTGCCTATGGACTTGAATCCAATTTCAAACATGATTTGGTTTTCCCAATTAAGTCCATCCCTCCTGTTGAAACTAACCTTTTACATTTTTGTGTACTTAACCCTTTGAAAAGCACGAGCCATCTGTGTGCTTCATCATCAATTCGAGTTGATCGAGCTACAAGGTTTGTTTTATATTACATTTCCGAGGAGAGAAGATTTGTTCTGATTGAAAAAGGTAAAATCGAACATAAGTTTTCCTCTCCTAAAGTTCGACAAGGTAAAGTATCCAGAAATTTTCCAAAAACTTTGTTAAATTCGAATGCTGTTGAAAATCTTTTTGATGCTTTGATGTTTGGAAATTGTTTATACCTTGATGTGGTTGATTTTTCTCCTTGGACTTGTAATAATCTGTTTGTATTGGAATGTAACAATGAACATAATGTTAACACAAATTATGTTAGTAAACAAATGATTAAAAGATGTTGGCCATGGCACACTTTGCGTATGCAAGAAGAGGAATCGAATGAGATTCTATTTTTGATTAATCATATTGAAAAGTTTTGGACGAGGAATAATGTGTTTAATTGCTTGCAAACATTCATAACTAATTATCCTTTGATCCAACTTAGTTCTCATGTTTGCAATGATGACATAATGGAACTTTTTGGTAAATCTACGTATGCTTGTTTTGCTCAATTGAGATTTTGGTTTCATGATCGATTAAATGAGTTTTTCATGAATTTTCGATGCCATTTGACTGTTACTTCTTTAAGTTTCTTCCTGCTGAATGTGGTAATTCTTTTCCAGGATTGCGTGATATCCTTTGTTCCATTCGACCGAGGAAAGCTTCGCAAGAGGAAATATTTTCAAATAGATGAACAACCCGATTTGAGGACAAATCGTCTTCAAGAAGGAGGGTATGATACGAACTTGGTCGTATCATGTTTCAACACAATCCGCCGACAACGAGAATGGCCTAAACTTGAGGGGCCCAAGTGCAAGATGAAACATCTCATAAGCCTGATTGATTATTGGGCCAATGTTTTAAGGACTTTTTTAATTTAATATAGTTTTATTTAAATTAATAAGTTTGCATATTTTTAATTTTAGATTTGCACTTTGTGTGTTCTGCATTTAATAAAGTAATGCATTATGTAACTTTCATGTTAGTTTAGTATGCATCATAAATAATGACTTGCATTATGAAACTCCCATGTTAGTTTAAGTCTGCATTATTGAATTAAGTCTTGCATTAAATAATTCATCTGTTTATTTAGTTTGCATTTTAAAACCATGCATTTAAGCATTTTAGTTTAATAAATGAGTTATTGGTTTTAATTCAACTCAATTTAGTTTATTTATTTGAGTTTTATTGGACTTCATTTAATAAGATGCTTATTTAAATAATCTAGTTACTAGGATAATTTAATGGAGCATGAGTTTAAGTTTATTAATTCTGCTTATATAATTAAACTAGTTGCTGCATTAATTGAAGTCCTTACTTCTAGTTCATTTATTAAGTCAAGTGTTTAATGTGTTAAGTTAAATTAGTGTTTAATAAGTGTTTAATGTGTTAAGTTAAATTAGTGTTTAATAAGTGTTTAATGTGTTTAAGTTAAATTAGTGTTTAATAAGTGTTTAAATGTGATTAATATGTTTGTTTAATGTGTTTGAATGTAGGAAACTTTTCAAATGAAACCGTTACACTCAAGGGTCATTACAAAGAGTTTAATGTGACTTTTCAAGTGAGAATCGGTTACACACATGGGGAAGCATTATTCAACATTAAAAGGGGCTGTTATAATAATTGAAGGAAGCATTACATATATATTAAATTCGGCAGCAGTCTATTCTTCTTCCATAACCGTTGATGCTTAAAAGATCACACATGAGTTACAAATTTTCATTAAGTTGCTGGTGACCATTCGACTGCTAAGAGAGCATGAAACCAAGCATTCAAATTCATTTAATCAGCTCATTTGGAGTCATAAAGTTGTTGTTATTTGGCTTGGAGGAACTCAAGAGTTTTTATTTATTGATTAGATTTTATTTCAGCCATTTAAATGCATATTAAAGCTGAATTCATATGACTCTTCAGCTAACCACATGTAAACACTATATATACTTTGTTATTAGCTTGTAAAGGGGACTTTTGGAACCTTAATCAAATTTATGAACTTTATGTTCTTGAGTGAGTTATCTCCTCTCTATCTTTTGTACAAGTTTCTTAGACTTATCAAGCTAGCTTGTGGAGTCTACCACTTGTTCATCCATTTCCTTATACCATCGGTTCTTACTTTCTTAAGTAACGGGTCGTGGTCCATCTTCAAATTCCGTTATTCCACCTTAGACAATATAGAAACCGGGGTGACACTTTTAGTGTTGAATCGTTTCTAAGTTTAAGATCAATTCTCCATCACCATCAAACTATCACATATCTATCAATTATCCACCTTCATTCATTCATATCAAACCGAGCCATTTCCAAACACCATCATCCTTTTCCTCATACTAGCCGAACCTATCCTTCTCATCATCCAAATCGTTTCCATCATTTCTCAACTTCTAAATTCTTAATTTAATTCCATTTCCTAACAGCAAACCTATTCAAAGCTTCCGCAAATTTAACCATATTTTCTATTATTTTCCCAAAGACTCAACCTCTCCTCGTAGACGATCGAGCAACTCAAATACGACTCGACTCACCCCAAGGCGGATCGTATCAAGTTGGAATTCAAACCCGAACAATTGTCAAGGTAAGTTCATGTAACTTAAACATGTATGTTAAATGCTTTAATTGAATTGTATGATTTTGTTCATACATATGAGATGATATACATAATGAAATAATCATAAGTTGTGAAATGTGGACAAATTGTCATGTTTCGGTTGAACGTTGAGATTCGACGGAGTAACGTAATATTCTCGGACGAGAATAACATTTCACATGTTGTATAAAGGATTTAGCCCGGACGGGTAATCCTAATGTATGCCCTCTTGAGCATATACTATAGATTGGATTTGGCCCGGACGGGTAATCCAAATTAAACTCTCTAGATCATATGCTACGGATGGGATTTAACTCGACTGTAATCTCATGCAAAAAATATGTGGCTCAAGAGTGTGCCTTTATTTATGTTCCCTAATGGGTTCTTTTGCAAGTGAAAATACTACTCGAACATCCATCGAAATCTCATTAGTTCAACGGAAAAGACTCTTGAAATATGGAAAGGTAGAATTAATGGAAGTTTGTATGTAATGAGCTCATCTATGTCTACTTGATATTCTTATGAGATTATGTGACTAACTTGTTTGAATAAGTGATTGTGTGTTTAGGTAACTTACCCAAAATTGATGGATTTGTGTTTTATGTATGCTTGTATTAATAAATATAATCGGTAAGTTTATTTCCCGTTATACGAACTTACTAAGCATGAAAATGCTTACCCCGTATAATTTTCCCTTGTTTTATAGTGCTCGTAAGCTCGCAAAGGTTGAAGGATCGGACGGAGCATAATCACACTATCCACTATCTCCTTTTTGGTATACTTAGAAATCTCATTTTGGTATAATGGCATGTATAGGCTTAATTAGTCAAATGATGACTTGTAAGTGATGTTTCGTAATCTAGCCATTGGAATGGCTAGTAAGGATTTATTTGGTATGTCTAAAAGTTATTCTATGTTCAATGCTTATGTATTAAGTGTGGATGAATGGAGTATGTTTATCTTGTATATGCATTAAAAGTATGCTTATAGACATGAATTGCATGTGATATTATGCCATGATAGATGTTAATTTAGGCTTGACTTTAATGCTTGATTTGGTTGGTATATTCATGCAAGTATTGGTGTAGATTGTTGGAAAAATTGGGTGAGAAAATGAAGCTAAGAAATGGCTTCATTTTGTCCACACGGGTAGACACACGGGCGTGTGTCTATCACACACGGCCGAGTACATGGGCGTGTGCCTGGCCGTGTGTCCCCTGCACCTTAAATTCAAGAAAACAAAATGTTCAGAATTGAGCACACGGGTAGAGACATGGGCGTGTGTCTCATCCGTGTGGGTAACACGGCCTGTAACACGGGCGTGTCCCTTGGACCACACATGCGTGTGAGCCCTGCACCTTAGAAAAATTTTGTAATTTTGTGAAAAATTCTTAGAGGTTCTGATTAAGTCCCGATTCGATTCTAATACTCGTTTTGTGCCTCGAGGGCCCATTCAAGGGATAATAAGAAAATTTTGGAGTATGAATAGTATGTTTAATAAAAATTGCATGAGAATGTTCGGTGAACTCCGGTAATACTCTATAACCCTGTTCCAACGACGGATATGGTCTAGGGGTGTTACATTTAGTGGTATCAGAGCTACGGTTTAGTCGATTCTCGAATTAACGTAGCAAGTACGAGTCTAGCTATACATGCCATTATATCAATCATGATAGTGTGATATCTCCTGACCACTTTTAAATGTATTTTCATATAGTAATGTCTTCCAACCAAGCTCGAGATGAGTCTGAGGAAGCTGAGAGCACTGCTCAAACTTTGTGCAACAAGCCGCACCCAGTAGTAGTATGAGGCCCATGTCTGAGGGCCGTGAAGAGGCAAAAGCTACCTTCTTTGAAATGATGGATGAATGGATTAGTGAATATATGAGAACACGCCCTGCTGTTCAACAACCTCCCCCACCTGCTTTACAACCCAATGAAACGCCACAGGGTACTGGACCCGTCAGAATTGGTAAGGCTCCGATTAATAAGATTAGAAAATATGCGGCTGAAGAATTTAGGGCTACGGCTGAGTTCTAGCTGGAAAATACTATTCTGGTTCTCGATGAATTGTCATGTACGCCCACCGAGTGTTTGAAATGTGCGGTATCCTTGCTAAAAGATACAACTTACCATTGGTGGAAAACCATATCTTCTGTTGTACCGCGAGAAAATATTATGTGGGAATTCTTCCAAACCGAGTTTAAAAAGAAATATATTTGTCAGAGGTTCCTGGATCAGAAAAAGAAGGAATTTTTAGAACTCAAACAAGGAAATATGATAGTAGCTGAGTATGAACGAGAGTTTATTAGACTGAGCAAGTATGCTACTGAATGGGTTCAGACTGAAGCTGATATGTGCAAACGATTTGAAGAAGGGCTGAATGAAGACATTAAGTTGTTGATTGGGATTCTGGAATTAAGGGAATTTGCGGTATTGGCTGAAAGAGCCCACAAGGCCGAGGAATTAAGCAAAGAGAAGAAGCAAGCCGAAACAGAAGCTAGGGTTCCGAGTAAAAGATTTGTAACAACCCAAACCCGGCCCAAACATTACGACCGAATTTGATTTGTTACGGAGAAAATCTGTTTGAACACCATTTTAAAACCAATTTAAGTTTTGTTGAAAACTTCTCGTTTTTGGCTATCTTGCCAAAACTACACTTAGATTTAATTTGGAAATTTAATTAAGGCCGGTTATTATACAAATTTCAAGTGTGCCCGATGGCACGATAAAACATTTTCGTGTTAATTTAAGATAAACATGTGATTTTAATTCAGTTTTAATAATATAGTTTAAAGAAAATATCCAACATATAAGAAATAACAAAAATAAAGTTTATGGAGGCCTTATTATAACCAAAACAAAATAACCCAATAATAAAAATAAAATAGCTACGTTTAATGTTCAATATATTTAAGTCCACTGCATGGCCACCTCGAGTCCAACCGGCTCCTCAACCGCCATCTACGAGTCACCTGAAAAATGTTAAAGGAGAAGGTGAGTCACCAAGACTCAGTATGTAACCCTTCCCCCATATGTAAACAAGTTCATACACAGCATATAATCAATCATCATGTACTAAGTCATGCACCCGTCCTAGCCAACCAAACGCCTTTGTCTACCCCATGTGGTACCAAACCACTGGTGACCGTAGTCACAATGTGTTACCAAAACACTGGTGGTGCCAAACCACTGGTGACATATAGTCACGATGTGTTACCAAAACACTGGTGTCCGTAGACACAAATCGGGTGATGGGGCCAACCCATCGTGGTGATACCAAATCACCGCATTTATCCCATATCTCAAGTGGGGCCAACCCACGGTGGTGTTAACCACGAGGGACGAGTCGCTATGAGGTACCAAACCTCTGGAGGTACCAAACCTCTGTGACATATAGTCACAAGTGTGTTACCAAAACACCGGTGCTCGTCAAGACGAAATATCACCGCCTCCACTCATCAATCCCACATCAACATTTATATCACATAATTTGCGCTACCATATACTTAATCACATGTACAGTTTTATCATCAGCAATAAGCAACGTGTACTAGACACACCATGCTTCCCAAAAGCACCTTAAAATATTTCATAGTCGATAAGGACTTACTGGTTCCTTGCTTATACCATTCATGGTATTAATCCCGAATCTACACATCATCCTGTTAGCACACACAACAGCTTTAGTACATTTAATTACTTATAAGTGTGTATGTACACACTGATGTCGATGAGAAGTCTAAATCCCGAAAAGAAACGTTGGCCACCCTAGATCTCACTGCACCTATATTCGGCCAACTATGGGATTAGTCTTAGGCCTATTCGGCCAAATTAAACCATTAGCAGGGTTCCTTATGAACCCGATTTCTCACCTTTCCTTGCTTTGCTACTAACCACGGCACTCAATTCCCGAATCTGTGTGTCAACTACCACCACTGTTAGTACTAATACTCATAACCAAAGCTTTCGGCTTTTGAATACAACATAAGCCTTAGCCACACTTACCAATCGATTGACTAAGGAATGGAAGATCCGCCTTCTCGCTTTGAGATCCCTGAGTTTCCTAGAAAGAAATCGGTTTCACAAGGGTGTTAATACACTATTGAAATCGGCACTTACCCCCCCTTATGGATGTCGACAGAGAAAAGAAAATATGGAAAGGAGGTTTCGGCCATCACTTACCCTTTACAACTGCTTGGAGAGGAAATCTTGAGAAGAACCTATGCCCACTCGATATTCGGCCAAAGTAGATCTTTTTGGAAGAAAAGATATTTCGGCACACCAATGGAGTATGTTCGGCTAGAGAGAAAGAAAGAAATAGTGGAAAAGGGAGATAGGGGTTTCGACAAAGAAAGGAGTAGAGGGGTTTTTGGTGTTTAAGCAAAAAGAAGAAAAAGAGTAAGATGACAATGGTGGTTTCGGTTTTGAGAGAATGAGAAAGAAGTGAAAAAAAAATAGAAGATGAGAGAGAGGGAAATTCGGCTATTTGCAAAGGGAAAAATAAAAGAATCAAATGATGCATAGGTGCCTTAAGAGAATTCGGCACTCTCCCCCCCTATACTCAGTCTCCTAGCCGTCCACTCCTCTCCAACAAGGAGTTCCAAATTCGGCAAACACCTAGTTTTTCTCTAGGCCACCCAATTGATTTAATTCAAACGATTTGAATTAATAAATAATAATCCCCTAATAATCCATCAATTATCCATGAATATCCTCTTATTATTACTATAATTAAACAAATAAAACTCTCATATTATCCTTTAATAATAATACTTAATAAAAGAGTTTGAAGGGAGAAAAACTCTCCCACTTGTGCCGTCCAAATAAAGAGCAAAAAGGGAGGATTTATGTGACTCGAACCAAGGTTCTCCCTTGCTCCTTGGTGGCGTCACATGCTAGCTCTTAAGTGGGCTTGCTTTGCCACTTATTCTAGGCTCATCTTATGTCCAATTTATCCCCATTTATTCTTATAACCCCCACTTGTTAAGGCTCCCTACCTCAAAGCTTGAAAATAATATTTTTCCCACTACTCGAGCTTACTAAAAATCCATAATTAAGCCTTAACATTCCATAAATAATATCACAAAGAGCTTCATAATAAGAAAACTAATTAAATTCCAAATAACCCCATATTTGGGATGTTACGCTTCTACCCCCTTAAAATAAATTTCGTCCTCGAAATTCCTTGATCAAAAGAGATGGGGGTATTGTCGCCGCATCACCTCCTCGGCTCCCACGTAGCTTCTTCCACTCCGTGGTTCCGCCATATCACTTTCACTAAAGGCACCGCTTTCCTATGTAGAACCTTCACATCTCGGTCTACAATCTGAACCGGTTCCTCTTCAAAAGATAAATCCGAAGTTCACCTCAATCTCTCAAGCATCGCACAACGTGCGAAGGATCCGACCGATACTGCCTCAACATTGATACATGAAAGACATCATGGATCTCGATTCGGGTCACGGGCGCTCTAGGTGATAAGCTACCGGTCCTACTCGCTTTACCATCGTATATGGCCCGATGAATCTCGGGCTTAGCTTCCTTTTCGTCCAAATCTCAACACCTTTTTCCAAGGCGACACTTTCGAAAGACTTTGTCTCCCACAAAGATACTCCATTTCCTTGCGCTTGAGATCGGCATAAGACTTCTGCCTATCCGATGCTTCCTTGAGACGAGACCTAATCACCTTGACTTTGTCTTAAGTCTCTGTTGCCAATTCTGGACCCAGAACTTGTCGTTCTCCCAACTCCGTCCAACATGTAGGAGTACGGCACTTTCGGCCCATATAGGGCCTCATATGGAGCCATTTGAATACTCGCTGATAACTATTGTTATAAGCGAATTCCGCTAATGGTAGGTACTCCTCCCAACTACCACTAAAATCCAAGACACAACCTCTTAACATGTCTTCCAAAATCAGATCACCCTTTCCGATTGTCCGTCGATTGTGGATGGAAAGCCGTACTAAAATCTAACAAAGTTGTACCCAAAGCTTGATGCAACGCTTTCCAAAACCTTGACGTGAATCGGGATCCCTATCCGAGATAATCGATCATCGCACACCATGCAACCTCACTATTTCACCCACATACAGCTTCGCTTAGCTTCGAGTGAGTAATCCATTCTCACCGGCATGAAGTGAGCCGATTTAGTCGGCGATCCACAATTACCCAAATCGCATCCTTCTTGCCGGGCGTAAGGGGTAGCCCACTAACAAAATCCATGGTGATCCTCTCCTATTTCCATTGAGGATCTTTATCGGTTGAAGTAGTCCCGATGGTAATCGATGTTCACCTTAACTTGCCGGGCACGTCGACACTTCCCTACGAACTCGCTTATTTCACGCTTCAACCCCGCCACCAAAACTGCTGCAAATCTCCATACATCTTGTTTCCCCAGATGCATAGCGTATGGGCTGCTATGTGCATCTTGGAGTATTTTTCGCGCTTAATTCTCGTATCCTTGGCATACAAGCTCGCCCCTGAAAACAAAGCACTCCATCCCTAGACAGATCAGCACTTTCCAAACCACCATCCCGAACTTGTACCCTCTTAGCGCTCAAGCCTTCATCCACTAACTGCTTTTTCCTTAATCTCCTCAATCCATGTTGGCTTTACTTGGAGTTCCGCCAAAAGACTCCCATCATCATATAGACTCAACCGAGCGAACATTGCTCTTAAGTCCGTCATAACCTTCCGCTCAATGCGTCGGCTACCACATTAGCCTTACCCGGATGGTACTCGATTGAACAATCGTAATCCTTTAGTAGTTCAATCCACCGACGCCGTCTCGATTCGATCCTTTTGAGTCGAAGATACCTCAAGCTTTTGTGATCCGTAGTAGACTATCGACTTCTCCCCATACAGTAATGTCTCCATATCTTCGTGAGCGAAAGACGACCGCCGCTAACTCCAAGTCGTGCGTTGGGTAGTTAACCTCATGCGGTCTTAATCGACGGGATGCATAGGCTACTACCTTCCCATCCTCAGCATCAACACACATCCCAAACCCGCGTGTGGGATGCATCACAATAGATCGTGAATAACTTTCCCGCTTCAGTCGTACTCAAAACCGAGCTTCCACAAAATTTTCCTTAGCTTATCAAAGCTTCCTTGCTGCTTCTCCGTCCATACAAATGGGACACCTTTTCTTAGTAACTTAGTTAATCGGTGCTGCTATTAGAGAGAATCCTTCCACGAATCTCCGATAGTACCGCTAAACCTGTAAAACTTCTGGATTTCACCCACCGACCTAGGTGGTTTCCAATCCAATACTTGCTTCAATCTTATGAGGGTCTACTCTAATTCCTTCACCGATACTACATGACCTAAGAAAGCCACTTCCTAAGCCAAAATTCGCATTTCTTCGAATTTGGCATATAACCGCTTCTCCTCAATACTTGCGTAACTATCCGTAAATGCTTGTCATGCTCCTCTTCTCGTCTTTGAATAAACCAATATGTCGTCTATGAACACCACGACGAACTGGTCCAAGTAATCGTTGAAATACTCTATTCATCAAGTCCATAAATGCCGCCGTGCATTGGTCACCAAATGGCATCACCAAGAACTCGAAATGCCCATACCGAGTTCGAATGCCGCCTTGTGAACGCTCGGCCTCCTTCACCTTTAATTGATGATATCCTCGACCTAAGGTCTATCTTCAAAACACCGAGGCACCCTTCAGCTTGATCAAACAAGTCGCCAATCCGAGGCAACGGATACTTGTTCTTGATCGTTAACTTGTTTAACTAACGGTAGTCGATGCACATCCGCATAGAACCGTCCTTCTTCTTGACAAACAACACAGGTGCTCCCCACGGAGATATACTTGGTCGAATAAACCCTCTATCCAAGAGCTCCTGAATTTGATCCTTTAGCTCCACCAATTCCTTTGGTGCCATTCGGTATGGTGCTATAGACACAAAGTGCTTCCTGTAGCAAGTCTATACCGACTTCGACTTCTCGATCCGGAGGCGCACTCCGAAGTTCTTCCTCGGGAATACATCAAAGAAATTCCCAAACCGTTCGGACCTTTTCAACTACTAACCCCTTAGCTTCCAAAGCACAGATTTGAACCAAATACACCTCACAACCCTTCTTGACCATCTTTTCAGCCTTCAAGGCAGTCACTACATTGGATAGGTAGTTTCTCCTATCTCCTATCATAACCACTTCGTCACCTTCAGCCGTCTTAAGAACCATGCGCTTAGTCGCGCAATCCAAATTCGCTTGATACTTAACCAGCCAGTCCATTCCAAGGATCAAATCGAACTCCCCAAACGGTAGTTCCATTAGATCAGCTACAAATACTACCCCTTGAAGTTCTAGGGGTACGCCTCTATAAAGTTTGTCTACTATTACAGAGTGACCTAAAGGGCTAACTACAGTCATCTCCCTAGAAGCGCTTTGAGTTTAGGTCCATAGTTCCTACCACACTACTAGCAATGTACGAAAAAGCGCCGAGCCCACATCAATCAATGCAACGTAAGGAAAACCAAAAATTAGAAACGTGCGGTTATGACATCCGGCAAGCGTCACCTTCCTCGCGACACCTCGCCACGTAAACTAAGCCAGCCGCCTAGCCTCTGTGTTGCCCGAACCTCTCGCCTTGAGTTCCACGACCTCGGTTAGGACCGTTGTTTCTCTCTGCCATTACCACGACCCTCCGTGGTCCCACACTTCTATTCTCGAGTACGATTACGCCTCCTCCCATGATTCTTAGCTAGTTTCTGGGGACAATCTCTGACACGATGCTCCAAAGACCCACACTCGAAACATCCTTTATCACCGGTCCAACAACCTCCCCAATGGGTCTTTCCACAGCGGTTACACTGAGTTGGCCTCTGATTAGTAGTCGTGGGCCTTGCCACCGATTGGGCCCACTGGCCTAGCCTTTTCTCGAGCACTCCCGCTGATCCAAACGACCCAAATCCTCTCTTCTGATTATTCCTACTATAGCTTTGCCTCACAGCCTCCTTGATCCCTTCGGCTACCTTAGCCTTTTCCACTAGGGATGAGAACTCACGAACCTGCTGTGGGGCAATCAGTAACCTCGGATCATCTCGAGTCCGTCCTCAAAGCGGACACAGCGCTCATGTTCGTGAGCCACGATGCCTCTAGCATACCTACTCACCTTTAAAAATTCTCGCTCATATTCCGACACGGACTTAGTTCCTTGCACTAATCCCGCAAAAGCCTTTCTCTGCCTGTCGCTGTAGCTGGTACCCACATACTTCTTCCGATAGGTGGTTCTGAAATACTCCCAAGTCAAATCATCTGTCAGAGTAGCCCCATCTCGAACCGTAAGCCACCACCGATACGCTTCATCCTTTAGAAGCGACACCGCCTTTCTTTCTTTGCTTTTCTTCCTCGGTCCAGTCAAGGTCATCCATGATTCTTTCGGTTGATTCTAGCCATGATTCCACAGACTGGTGCCACTCCCGACACACTCGGAATACCTCCGCTCCGTTAGATCGGAGTCGCTGGGGACAGATTTTCGAGCTCCCACATTTCCACCAGCCCCGACCACCATCTCCAAGACTCGCAACACATCTTGCGATACCGCCTCGACCACCGGTCTGATCCGGCTCCTCGCCTCTAAAAGTAGGAGGTGGTGGTGGCAGTGGTACCTCATTTTCCGAACCTTGTCCCGACTGACGGGTTCAGACACACCGTCATCCTACCCTACCACGTCCACGGCGCCCACGCCCTCTAGAACTCATTCTATCTACATCGTGCTTTTAATCGACTAAGAAAAATTTTATGCGTTAGCATTTGTTTCACTTTATTACTCATGAAGAAATTTTATGGATAAGGTTTAATCAGAGATTCTTTCGAGCAAACAATGTTTCAGTTTCCTATCCTAGTTCACACAAAGAAGTTCATGCATCCATTCCTTAATACTTTCCATACCTATTCGCTCATCGGACATTTCTGCCCATTTCTAACCCAGGGGTATTTTCGTCTTTTTCCTACAGGGGTATTTTCGTAATTTTCCAGAACCAAAATATTTTGATGAAGATTTCCAAAGAAAGGTTTTTGAATGTCTGTAAAATCATTGAAATTTTTGGGCAAAACCATTGAATTAATATTTTATGGGTCAGGGGCATTTTGGTAATTTTACTCCTAAGGGTATTTTTGTAATTTTCCACCAGTCAAGTTTTTCGAGAAAAACGTTGTAAAAGTAATGTTCTAGGATTTGAGAAAGTTACTGCACAAGTTTTGAAAACATTAGGGTTTGTTGTTTCATTCTATTTCGAAAAACAAAGCTAATTCCCTTTTCGGGTTTTAATCGTCGTGTTTAGCCTATGACCGAGCCCTCCTGGTCAGGGTGAACCAAAGCTACGCACCAGGCAGAATTCGAGTGAAGAGGAGATGGGTCACGCGGACCGCTTAAATACCAGGCTCTTCCGGATCCAATCCTAGACATGCGTACAGGGGTTACCACACCCTAGCTCATTGACTAAGTCATAGGTTGGTTTAGTTCCTTAAGTCTTATGCTTCGCTTGTGTTTGAGTAATCTAACCTTAGGGTCCAAGTCCTATAAGTCTATCTACGTTCCATGCTTCCGACCCTTCTACCAAATATAATTTACCAAGAGGTTTAGATATACTTACCTGGGCGGATCGGTGCCGGAGACTCGGGCCATGCTGTTCAAAAACCAAAAATCATTCCTTAAGGCCTACCAAAACATTTTTGGGCCTTGGGCCCCTCACACCAGCTTTGAACTGGGCTCGATATTAATTTTGTAACAACCCAAACCCGCCCAAACATTACGACCGAATTTGATTTGTTACGAGAGAAAATCTGCTTTGAACACCATTTTAAAACCAATTTAAGTTTTGTTGAAAACTTCTCGCTTTTGGCTATCTTGCCAAAACTACACTTAGATTTAATTTGGAAATTTAATTAAGGCCAGTTATTATACAAATTTCAAGTGTGCCCGATGGCACGATAAAATATTTTCGTGTTAATTTAAGATAAACATGTGATTTTAATTCAGTTTTAATAATATAGTTTAAAGAAAATATCCAACATATAAGAAATAACAAAAATAAAGTTTATGGAGGCCTTATTACAACCAAAACAAAATAACCCAATAATAAAAATAAAATAGCTACGTTTAATGTTCAATATATTTAAGTCCACCGCATGGCCACCTCGAGTCCAACCTGCTCCTCAACCGCCATCTACGAGTCACCTGAAAAATGTTAAAGGAGAAGGTGAGTCACCAAGACTCGATATGTAACCCTTCCCCATATGTAAACAAGTTCATACACAAAGATATAATCAATCATCATGTACTAAGTCATGCACCCGTCCCTAGCCAACCAAACGCCTTTGTCTACCCCATGTGGTACCAAACCACCGGTGACCGTAGTCACAATGTGTTACCAAAACACCGGTGGTGCCAAACCACCGGTGACATATAGTCACGATGTGTTACCAAAACACCGGTGTCCGTAGACACAAATCGGGTGATGGGGCCAACCCATCGTGTGATACCAAATCACCGCGCATTTATCCCATATCTCAAGTGGGGCCAACCCACGGTGGTGTTAACCACGTGGACGAAGTCGCTATGAGGTACCAAACCTCCGAGGTACCAAACCTCGTGACATATAGTCACGCAGTGTTACCAAAACACCGGTGCTCGTCGACACGAAATATCACCGCCCCTCCACTCATCAATCCCACATCAACATTTATATCACATAATTTGCGCTACCATATACTTAATCACATGTACAGGTTTTATCATCAGAAATAAGCAACGTGTACTAGACACACCATGCTTCCCAAAAGCACCTTAAAATATTTCATAGTCGACAAGGACTTACCTGGTTCCTTGCTTATACCATTCATGGTATTAATCCCGAATCTACACAGATCCGGTTAGCACACACAATAGTTTAGTACATTTAATTACTTATAAGTGTGTATGTACACACCTGATGTCGATGAGAAGTCTAAATCCCGAAAAGAAACGTTGGCCACCCTAGATCTCACTGTACCTATATTCGGCCAACTATGGGATTAGTCTTAGGGCCTATTCGGCCAAATTAAACCATTAGCAGGGGTTCCTTATGAACCCGATTTCTCACCTTTCCTTGCTTTGCTACTAACCACGGCACTCAATTCCCGAATCTGCTGTGTCAACTACCACGGGTTAGTACTAATACTCATAACCAAAGCTTTCGGCTTTTGAATACAACATAAGCCTTAGCCACACTTACCAATCGATTGACTAAGGAATGGAAGATCCGCCTTTCTGCTTTGAGATCCCGGAGTTTCCTAGAAAGAAATCGGTTTCACAAGGGTGTTAATACACTATTGAAATCGGCACTTACCCCCCCTTATGGATGTCGACAGAGAAAAGAAAATATGGAAAGGAGGTTTCGGCCATCACTTACCCTTTACAACTGCTTGGAGAGGAAATCTTGAGAAGAACCTATGCCCACTCGATATTCGGCCAAAGTAGATCTTTTTGGAAGAAAAGATATTTCGGCACACCAATGGAGTATGTTCGGCTAGAGAGAAAGAAAGAAATAGTGGAAAAGGGAGATAGGGGTTTCGACAAAGAAAGGAGTAGAGGGGTTTTTGGTGTTTAAGCAAAAAGAAGAAAAAGAGTAAGATGACAATGGTGGTTTCGGTTTTGAGAGAATGAGAAAGAAGTGAAAAAAAAATAGAAGATGAGAGAGAGGAAATTCGGCTATTTGCAAAGGAAAAAGAAAAGAATCAAATGATGCATAGGTGCCTTAAGAGAATTCGGCACTCTCCCCCCCTATACTCAGTCTCCTAGCCGTCCACTCCTCTCCAACAAGGAGTTCCAAATTCGGCAAACACCTAGTTTTTCTCTAGGCCACCCAATTGATTTAATTCAAACGATTTGAATTAATAAATAATAATCCCCTAATAATCCATCAATTATCCATGAATATCCTCTTATTATTACTATAATTAAACAAATAAAACTCTCATATTATCCTTTAATAATAATACTTAATAAAAGAGTTTGAAGGGAGAAAAACTCTCCCACTTGTGCCGTCCAAATAAAGAGCAAAAGGAGGATTTATGTGACTCAACCAAGGTTCTCCCTTGCTCCTTGGTGGCGTCACATGCTAGCTCTTAAGTGGGCTTGCTTTGCCACTTATTCTAGGCTCATCTTATGTCCAATTTATCCCCATTTATTCTTACAACCCCCACTTGTTAAGGCTCCCTACCTCAAAGCTTGAAAATAATATTTTTCCCACTACTCGAGCTTACTAAAAATCCATAATTAAGCCTTAACATTCCATAAATAATATCACAGCAGTTCATAATAAGAAAACTAATTAAATTCCAAATAACCCCATATTTGGGATGTTACAAGATTTATGAGCAAGATGCAATCATCTGCCTCAAAGAATTCAAGAAGTTACCAAGAATGTTCTGTCTCATCAGTGAGATATTCGGGAAAGGAAAGAAGTTCTAAACTCTCCAACTCGAGGTCTTCATCTCCACTAGCAACCATTATTGGCAGTGTTGGAAACCCCAAGCCACGATGCAATGTCTGTAACAAATTGCATTTTGGAGAGTGTCGGATGAGAAGTGTGGCATGTTTTAAATGTGGTTCTCTCGACCATTTTCTTAAGGATTGCCCAGAAAGAGTTGAGAAAGATGTTGAACAGACCCCGAAGTCGAGTAATCATGTCTCGAGGGGTAGACCACCCCGGTATCCCGGAAATGCTAGTGGTAGTCGTAGTGCTGCAAAGGACTCAACGGCTAAATTTGAGGCACGGGCTCCAGCAAGGACATACGCCATACGTACAAGGGAAGATGCCTCGGCACCAGATGCTATCACTGGTACATTCTCTTTACTTGATACTGATATTATTGCTTTGATTGATCCTGGTTCAACGCATTCATATATATGCACGAAACTTGTGACTGTTAAAAATATGATTGTTGAATTCACCGAATTTGTTGTTAAAGTTTTAAACCCCTTGGGTCAGCATGTTATGGTGGATAAAATCTATAAGAATTGTCTGTTGATAATAGAGGGTCATTTTTTCTGGCTAATTTGATGTTATTACCCTTTGATGAATTTGATGTAATATTGGGAATGGATTGGTTAACCCAACATGATGCAGTGGTAAATTGTAAGTATAAATACATTGAATTGAAGTGTCAAAATGCCGAGTTACTTGGGTTGAATCGAGAAAGCGGATGGGTTATCTAATGTGATTTCAAAGAATATCGCCATTGCAGGTATATTAGAAAAGGGTATGAGGCTTATCTTGCTTATGTGCTGGATACCTAAGTGTCTGAGTTGAAAATCCAGTCAGTGCCGGTTGTTTGTGAGTTTTCTAAGGTATTTCGAGAAGAATTGCTCGGTTTGCCACCAGCTAGAGAGGTGGAATTTTCTATAGACCTTGTACCAGGGATGGCACCGATATCGATAGCACCATATAGAATGGCTCCTACTGAATTAAAGGAGTTGAAAGTGCAGCTGCAAGAATTAATTGATAAAGGATTTGCTCGACCCAACTTTTCACCGTGGGGTGCACCGGTATTTTTTGTAAAGAAGAAAAATGGATCATTGAGACTATGCATCGATTACAGACAGCTTAATAAAGTCACAATAAAGAATAAGTACCTGTTGTCTCGTATAGATGACTTGTTTGATCAATTAAAAGGTGCCACTGTATTTTCGAAAATTGATCTACGATCTGATTACTATCAACTACGAGTAAAGGATTCGAATGTGCCGAAGACAGCTTTCAGAACCAGATATGGGCATTATGAATTTTTGGTGATGCCTTTCGGATTAACGAATGCCCCTGCGGTATTTATGGATTTAATGAATAGAATTTTCAGACCATACCTGGACAGCTTCGTGGTTGTTTTTATTGATGATATTCTGGTTTATTCCCGGGATGAAAATGAGCATGCTGAACATTTGAGAACTAGTTGTAAACTCTGCGTAAGAAGCAATTGTATGCCAAGTTCAGTAAATGTGAATTCTGGTTAAAGGAAGTTAGTTTCCTTGGACATGTTGCATCTGCAGAAGGTATTCGGGTGGACCCGAATAAAATTTCAGCTATTGTAAGTTGGAAGCCACCGAGGAATGTTTTCGAAGTCCAAAGTTTTCTGGGGCTAGCCAGATATTATCGGAGATTTGTTAAAGGGTTTTCAATGATAGCTCCTCTGATGACTCGATTACTGCAAAAAGATGTGAAATTTGAGTGGACAGACAAATGTCAACAGAGTTTTGATAGATTGAAAGCCTTACTGACGAAAGCGCCCGTACTAGTCCAACCTGAATCGGGTAAAGAATTTGTTGTATACATCCCGATTTTGGAGTAAGTTGCAAGAAGCTCTGGGCACTCGTTTACACCTTAGTACCACATTCCATCCTCAAACAGATGGACAGTCTGAATGTGTGATACAGATTTTAGAGGACATGCTTCGGTGTTGTGTACTTGAATTTGGAGGTAATCGAAAAGGTATCTACCTTTGATTGAATCACTTACAATAATAGTTATCACCCAAAGATTAAATGGCACCGTATGAGGCTCTATATGGTCGTAAATGTAGAACTCCATTGTATTGGACAGAGTTAAGCGAGAAAAAGATACACAGAGTTGACTTAATCTGTGAAACCGAGGAAAAGGTGAAGATAATCAGAGATAGTTTGAAGGCAATCTCAGACCGTCAAAAGTCCTATGTCGATTTGAAAAGAAAATAGATAGAATTTCAAGTTGGTGATAAAGTGTTCCTGAAAGTGTCACCATAGAAGAAAGTGTAACACCCCTAACTCGTAACCATCGCCGGTCTAGGGTTAAGATGTATTACCAGACAATCGGAAACTTTTACAAACATTTCGTAACATAAAGTATATCATCGTCAAATCATAACAGAATACAAGCATATAGTCCCTTAATGAGGTCTTCGAGACCTTAAACATGTATTAGAAAAGGATCGAGACTAAACCGGGATCATACAAAAATTTTCTGAAAATCAAACATTTTTCAAAGTTACAGAGGTCACACGCCCATGTGGGCAGAATGTGTAACTCACACGGCCTCAGACACGCCCGTGTGTCTAAGCCGTGGAAAAACAGGGCATACATACTGACTTGTCCACATGGCCTGAGACACGCCCGTGTGCCTCACCTGTGGTCGACACTGACTTGCACCACACGTCCAGTCACACGCCCGTGTGTCTAGCCCGTGGTCGAGCCTGACTTGTTTCGAATTACAACCACAAAGGACACGGTCGAGCCACATGCCCGTGTGCTCAACTGTGTGGGCAATTATAGGCCATTTACAAGGCCAAAATGCCACCCACACTTTGGGCTAACCCTACAAGCACATACAAGCATCAATCCAAACACTTATGGCAACCAAAAACATACCAAATTGACCATCTTTTCTACCCATTCAAGAACATTTCAAACACAACATCTTATGTGCTATTTAGTTCAACTAATTCACAAGAATTTCTAAGCATGATCCATCCATCAACTTACCATTACAATAGGACATCTTCTCATCAATAATATACCAACTTTTCATCACAAAACTTATCATAAATTTTGACCATCTCATTAGCTCAAACATTAGCTAACAAACCATACCAAACTATGCATCATTTAGCATGAATTATTCATTCATATAATATTCCTTACCTAGCCATATCACATGGCTATTTATACAACTCAAAATATAAACCATTTCAACTAGACTATACATGCCATATTTAAACATTTACACTTTCAAAAGGTACCAAAATGAAGTTTGATAGTGTGGTGACAATCCTCGACGATCCCCGAGCCTTCCATAGCTTTAACGATCTATAAAACAATGCAAACATACACAGAGTAAGCTTTCAAAAGCTTAGTAAGCCATATACAAATAAACTTAACATAATAAGCATTCATAACCATTTCAAATACAAGAACTTTACATATCTCAATAGCTTATTCATATTTCTCCTTTCTAGCTCAATGGTATCTAACCATTTGCTTATCAACAATTCTCATCTCTATACATTTCTTTGGATCATATCACATTTATACATACTTCACATTATATCTCAACATTTCTGTGCACATATTTCTCATTAGCAAATTCACATATACTTACCTTTCATACTCAAACATAGAGTACATCTCAAACGTACCTGAGACGATTACGCATTTCACATAGTATTTCATTTCTTGGAATTTCCCGTTGAACCATTCAGAATTAAATAGGATACTCGGAATACTTGGAATAATCGTACAATGCCAACGTCCCAGACGTGGTCTTACATGTAACCAAATATTGATGCCACTATCCCAGACAGGGTCTTACACGAATCAAATACAATGCCAATGTCCCAGACATGGTCTTACACGTAAATCTCAAATCGACGCCAACATCCCAGACATGGTCTTACACGATATCACATATCAAAAACCTATGTCATGACATATGAATCCTACCAATTCCTAAGGTTCGTACGGGACTTTTCGGATATTGATACATTGTTGATACTTTCTCAGATTTCTCACGTATTTTGTCCAAAGCCATTCATCACAATTCAATATCAAATGAACATAAATAATTCAACTTAATTACGTTTATTCGTATATGAACTTACCTCGGATTCGGATAGACAGACGGATTCGACTATTCGATCACTTTCGACTTTTCGCGGTCTAAATATGTTATCTTCGGTTCTTGATCTATACATATTCAAATTTAACTCTTTTATTCACCAATTCATTCAATTCAATCCAAGAACACACATTTAGGGAAATTTACAAATTAGCCCTCATATTTTCACATTTTGACATTTTAGTCCTTATTTCACAAAGTCACAAAATACACATAATTCAATATAGCCCATGCTTAGCCGAATTCTCTATAGGCCCCTAGCAGCCCATATTTTTTATTTATTTCACAATTTAGTCCTTCAAAATATTATTTTTCTCAATTTAATCCAATTTACTCAAATTCACCAAAAATTCAAAGACAAACTATGTTAATCTATCACATATCTTTCATATTTCATCCTCAAACATCACAAAACTCATGAATTCCTCAATGGCACATTTTAAAATCATTATCAATTTACAAAATTAAGACATGGGTTTTGAAGTACTCGAAGCAACGATTACAAAAATGTAGAAATTATCAAAAGCTGAAACCAAAACATACCTTAATTTTTGCTTATAGCTAGCTGAACCCTAGGAACTCCTTTTCTCTTCTTTTTCTCTTAAAATTCGGCAATGGTGATGAAAAGATGAACACTTCATGTTTTGTTTTGTTTTTATTTACTAATTTAGCTAAATACTAAACTAGCCTTTTTATTTTCATTTGAATTCCACTATCTTAAGGCATTTTTGTCCATCAAATATTCATATGGTTTAATAACAATATAAGGACTCCATATAATAAAAGCCATAGCAAATAGATACTTTTACATATGGCATGCTAATTTTGCATTTAACACATTTTAGTCCTTTTATCAAATTAAGCACACAAACAGATAAATTAATTCATGAAACTTTCACACATGCTTAATCATATAATGTAAACGCAGAAAATAATATTAAAATGTTTTTTAGACTCAGATTTGTGGTCCCGAAACCACTTTTTCGACTAGGGTCTAAAGTGGACTGTTACAGAAAGTTCTCTGATTCGGTCGTAAAGGGAAATTGAGTCCATGGTTCATCGGACCTTATGAAATCATTGAAAGAATCGGGTCGGTTGCATATCGGTTAGCATTACCACCTGAGCTTGATAAGATTCACAATGTTTTCCATGTATCCATGTTATGACGATATAGATTGGACCTTTCACACGTTATTACTCCAATAGAAGTTGAGATTCAGCCTGATATGACCTACAATGAAGAACCGATCAAAATACTTACACATGAGACGAAAGAGCTAAGAAATAAAAAGGTGGCATTGGTAAAAGTGCTCTGGCAATGGCATGGTTTAGAGGAAGCTACCTGGGAGCCGGAGGATACTATGAGCAAGCAGTACCTTAACCTCTTTTTTGGTAAGAATTTTCGAGGACAAAAATTTCTAAGGGGGTAGAGTTGTAACAGCCCATTTTCGGTGAGATCGAAACAGTGGTTTCGTGACCACAAATTCGAGCCCAAAAATAAAAATTTATTTTATTTTATTTTATGGATGGTATTATGATAGGAAGGTCACATGAAAATTTTGATACGAAAATTTTATCGATTGTGTGGTTAATTAGGTAAAGGACTAAATTGCATAAAATGCGAAAGTTGAATTCTAGTAGCTATAAGGATTAAATAGCTATGAAATTTAAAACTAGAGGTCCTTGTATGGTAATTAGACCATTAAGAAAAGTATGTAGATTTTTCTTGGTGACTCATCCATCGAAAAATTAGAAATGGCTAGGGACTAAATTGGAAATCAACAAAATTAAAAGATGATAGAAAAATAAAAAGATGATCGAGGGAAACAAAAAGTTTTGGATTAGTTGGAATTCAAACTCGAACAATTGTCAAGGTAAGTTCGTGTAACTTAAACATGTATGTTAAATGTTTTAATTGAATTGTATGATTGTGTTGATACGTATGAGATGATATACATAATGAAATAATCATAAGTTGTGAAATGTGGACAAATTGTCATGTTCCAGTTGAACGTTGAGATTCGAAGGAGTAAGGTAATATTCTCGGATGAGAATAACATTACACATGTTGTATAAAGGATTTAGCCAGGACGGGTAATCCTAATGTAAGCCCTCTTGAGCATATGCTATAGATTGGATTTGGCCCGGACGGGTAATCCAAATTAAGCTCTCTAGAGCATATGTTACGGATGGGATTTAACCTGGACTGGTAATCCTGTTGCAAATATGTGGCTCAAGGGTGTGCCTTTATTTATGTGCCCAAATGGGTTCTTTTGCAAGTGAAAATACTACTCGAACATCCATCGAAATCTCATTAGTTCAACGGAAAAGACTCTTGAAATTTGGAAAGGTAGAATTAATGGAAGTTTGTATGTAATGAGCTCATCTATGTCTACTTGATATTCTTATGAGATTATGTGACTAACTTGTTTGAATAAGTGATTGTGTGTTTAGGTAGCTTACCCAAAATTGATGGATTTGTGTTTTATATATGCTTGTATTAATAAATATAACCGGTAAGTTTATTTCCCGTTATACGAACTTACTAAGCATAAAAATGCTTACCCCATTTAATTTTCCCTTATTTTATAGTGCTCGTAAGCTCACGAAGGTTGGAGGATCAGTCAGAGCATAATCACACTATCCACTATCTCCTTTTTGGTATACTTAGAAATATCATTTTGGTATAATGGCATGTATAGGCTTAATTGGTCAAATGATGACTTGTAAGTGATTTTTTGTAATCTAGCCATTGGAATGGCTAGTAAGGATTTATTTGGTATGTCTAAAAGTTATTCTATGTTCAATGCTTATGTGTTAAGTGTGGATGAATGGAGTATGTTTATCTTGTATATTCATTAAAAGTATGCTTATAGACATGAATTTCATGTGATATTATGCCATGATAGATGTTAATTTAGGCTTGATTTTAATGCTTTATTTGGCTGGTATATTCATGCAAGCATTGGTGTAGATTGTTGGCAAAATTGGGTGAGAAAATGAAGCTAAGAAATGGCTTCATTTTGTCCACACGGCTAGACACACGGGCGTGTGTCTATCACACACAGCCGAGTACATGGGCATGTAGCTAGGCCGTGTGTCCCCTGCACCTTAAATTCAAGAAAACAAAATGTTCAGAATTGAGCACACAGGCAGAGACACGGGCGTGTGTCTCAGCCGTGTGGGTAACACGGCCTGTAACACGGGCGTGTCCTAGGGTCACACGGGCGTTTCCCTTGGACCACACGGGCGTGTGAGCCCTGCACCTTAGAAAAATTTTGTAATTTTTCTAAAAATTCTTTGAGGTTCTCATTAAGTCCTGATTCGATTCTAATACTCGTTTTGGGCCTCGATGGCCCATTCAAGGGACAATAAGAAAAATTTGGAGTATGAATAGTATGTTTAATACAAATTGCATGAGAATGTTCGGTGAACTCCGGTAATACTCTGTAACCCTGTTCCAGCGATAGATACGGGCTAGGGGTGTTACAAGCACACTATGTGTGAGCTATCCCGGGTATCCAATGGTATTCTAATGGTTCAACGGGCAATATTCTGATACGAATTGGTAAGAGTTCGATACAGACTATTATAAGGACAGACATGAATTACATGGAAATGTTGTTACATGGTATATGGATAATTGAATTAGATGATACATGTTTATGAAACTTAATCAATTATTGTGCTCAACCATGATTATTGGTTTATATATGTATTTACATGTCTAGCATGGTTGATGTATATGTGCTTAGGCATTTGGCTAAATTATGTTGGGATATGCTATGTTTACTTACCTATTATGTGACTAAATGGTAAGTTTTATTCTATGTTATACGAACTTACTAAGCTTAAATGCTTACTCTATGTTATTTTTCATGATTTATAGTGAATCGAAAGCTCGTTTGGGTTGAAAGCTTGTTGGAGCTATATCACACTATCCATCATCGGCTCTTTTGGTACATTTGGATGTTTAATTTTGCTATAATGGTATGTATAGTTATTTTGGCTAATGTTGGCCATGTGTTTGGTTGTTAGAAATGGCCATTTAGTTTGGCTTATGATTTAGCACTTTGATGATGATATGAGCTTAGTTTATGGCATGTAAATATTAGCCTTATAATGGTTGATGAATGACATAATATGGTTGACTGATGGAAGATGAAATGATAGTTGAATATGCATAATATATATGGCTTGTAACTTGTGTTGAATTGGTACTTTATTGTGAATGGTATATGTAGTTTTTTGATACGAGTTATAGAATGGCATTTTGGCACCATTTGGTAAGTTTTTGGTTAGTTAATTCAATGGTATGTTTTGATGCAAATATGCCTAAAAGTTAGTTGAGTATTTTGGTCAAGTAGAGTACATGGTTATACATGTTTACATGTTGTCATTTGAGGTGCCTAAGGGCAAATTGGTTGTATGTAACAGCCTGATTTAGGGGCTAGTCAGAATAGTGGTTTAGGAACCACTAATCCAAGGTCGGAGAAAATTATTTTCATGTTATTTTATGAGTTAGAGCATGATTATATAAGTGCATGAAAATTTTGGTGCTTTAATTTTAGCGATTTCATGCTTAATCGCGAAAAATGACTAAATCGCATAAAGTGCGAAAGTTCCATTTTATAAGCTAAAGGTGCCTAATGGCCATAGAATATTAATTGGAGGCCTTTAATGTGCAATTAGACCCCTAAAGATAGGGTGGCCGGCCATAGGACACAAACATTGACAAAATTGGTCAAAGTAGTTGATATTAGGTGGACTAAATTGATGTTTTATATTAAAATAAAAAAAGAAAAGATATCATCTTTTCTCCTTCATTCTTCCACAAAAAAATAGCAGCAAATAGGGGTTTGAAAGCTTCAAAAATTTCAGCACACTCTCCTCCTTACAAGTAAGTGTTCTAGTGATCCTTTCTTGATAAAAATTGTACTTTTGGAACCCCTAAAGCTTAAGCTTTCTAAAGAGGGGACTATTTTGTAAGATGGTGAAGAGTTTAGAGTTTTTCCATGAGAGCTTTTAAGTTGTTTGCTGCATTTTTATGGAAGAAAATGAGCCTTAGTTGTTAGATGAACAACTTTTGTGAAAGATGTTACCATGAAAACACCTAAAAGGACCTTTTTGTAAAGGTTGTAGAATATGTAGTAAATGTGTGAAATGTTGAGTTTTGATGGTAGCCATAAGAGAAATAAATTTTCACCTAGGCTAGATAAAGATAGAAATTTGATTAGAATTGATTTCCGAGCCTAGGGGTAAAATGGTCATTTTACAAAAGTCTAAGGGTAAAATAGTAATTTGCCAAAGCATGGTTATCGAAATGCATTTATTAATGTGATTGATAAATGAGCTGATTTGCTATTATAGATCAAGAAGAACCAAGAATTTACCTCGACCGGGGAAAGAACAAAGTATCGGACTAGATCGATGATCTAACTTATTTTGAAATCGAGGTAAGTTTGTATGTGATAAATTAAACATTTATGCTAGTATGCTTGAGATTGTTTGATATTATAATAATACATGATATTCTATGAAATTAAGTATTGGTGTTGAATGAAAAAGATGATAAAAGTTGAGATGTTGAAGTCCCGGTCGGACTATAATAATTGTGAGGATACTATCATCGGGACATGAGATGGATAAGGTCTGGTGTAAGACCATGTCGGGGGCATGGCCTCGGCACCGAATTGAGATTCCATATAAGACCATATCTGGGATATGGCTTCGGTATTGAATATGAGAATCGTATAAGACCATATCTGGGATATGGCATCAATACTTGAATTGAGATCCCGTATAAGACCATATTCGGGATATGGCATCGGCACTCAGAGGTGACCCCATATAAGACCTCATCTGGGATGTGGCATTGGTTTCATGTTTATGTTAATGACGATGAATATGCGTCTTTGAGTATCCCTAGTGAATTAGTGGGATAAATAGATAAGCTTGGAAATATAAATGAGATTTGTAACACCCCAAACCTGGCCTAGAAGTTAGGCCCGAATCCGGCGTGCCACATTGAAGTGTTTTTCGAAAACCATGTTTTCATTAAAAACCCTTCTTAAAGAAAAGCTTGAGTAAAATCCCAATTACGTTAGTTTATTTATTATTATTATTTAAAACGTGGTGCATAGAAAAATTATTAAGTTTATTCCCAAAATTTCTTTTCAGTTGCGGAAGCTTAGTTTAAAAGTAACTTATTTACGAAAACGTGATGTTTAAAGATTAAATTGTGAAAGCGTAGTGTTTTGAAAAAAGTTATTGTTTTGGGAAACCGCGATTTACTTTTAACAGATAGGAAACGTAATAACTAAAAATCCCAAATTAAGAACCAGAAATTAAAAGAGGCCTTATTACAACCCAATAAGAAAGCGGTTAAGTAAGGTAAAATAAAAAACTAAAATTTAAAGCTGTCCTTAGTGTGGCCACCTCCGAGTCCTCCCGTACATCGAACCGCATATTGAGGATTACCTGAAAAATTAAAAAGAGGGGGTGAGTTTAAGAAAACTCAGTGTGTACAACCCTCATCGATCATAAAGCACGCATCACATCAATCCGGGCCTAAGCCCATTACAGTAATCAATGTGGGCCTAAGCCCAACACAGTAACGGTGGCTTTTGGGCCTTAGCCCATAATAACCTCAGTTGGGCCTGAGCCCATATCAAATGTCAAAGATCACATCTATCTGGGCCTAAGCCCATCTCAAAAACAGAAAAAGTATATGCAATGCATTAATGCCCATACCAACCCTGCACTCCGTCTCCTGTCCAACCCCACACTCCTGTGGGGATTTAATCGACCCACCCATCCCTACACTCCTTATGTAGCACCGATTCCGGTACTAACCAACGTTGCAGCAGAGCTGCCAATCACATAATCGGCTTAAAGCCATCGGTGGATCCACAGTCGTTAAGCGACCATGCGACCCTAACAATTCATATACTTCCTCCAGATCAATATCACATCCCCCATGCAGCATAATATCACATGAATGCAGACATACCATAAATAGCATACAATAATAATCATATAACATGCAGGGACATCTTGGTCATTCTGACCTTCAGGGCCATAACGGTCATTTTACCCTATGGGGGTATTTCGGTCATTTACCCTGTAGGGGTATTTCGGTCATTTACCCTATGGGAGTATTTCAGTCATTTACCCTATGGGGGTATTTCGGTCATTTACCCTATGGGGGTATTTCGGTCATTTACTCCCTAGGGGTATTTCAGTCATTTAACAACTTCCCGAAGGTTTACAGTCGCCTCGAGCGACAAAGATAACATATATGATCAAACGGTGTAATTGGGCCCAAAGCCCAATATTCGGCCCAAGTGGGCCCACACGCTCGTGTGGCCCACTAAGCCCAAAACTGGCTTTGGCCATGTGATCGTCATGGTCGACTCATGATTTCCTATCCATCCAAAAGATTTACACGCGTAGGGCCCAAGGGCCCATTGGGCCCACACGGCCCATTTCGGCCCATTAGACCCAAAAATGGTCCAAGACCATGAGACCACTCATGGTGGCCTCCGTCACTGTATCGACTTCCCCACACGAGCGTTAGTGCACTCGTATGGTAACCGTTGCTGTATTTTCAGCATTTCGGCATTTCGGCATTTGCCGATCTACAGTTGGAGTGGTGTGTGTACACACCTGTTATGGTTTGCAGTTGATGCGCTTCCAAGATCAAACACCTATCATAACAACAACCCCATCAATCAGTCTCAAACCCTTGTTAATCCATCACCATAATATTGAAAACACTTTAATCAAACTAACGCTACTTACCAGCCACAACCGCAATCTCCTCTAGCCCCAAAACCACGTATTCTTTTCAATGCTATTACCTTCCTAAGAACCGTTAACTGATTCATAAGAAGCTACAATCCCATAAGAATATATATATACTATGCTTAAAGCACTTACCACGAACCAAAACATCCCTTGCAGGGGAAAAGGAATCGGCCTACCCCTTGGTTAAGGAAAACGAGTCCCTAGCAACATTCGAACGAAAAAGGAGGTGTTAGATAAACTTATCTCCATGGCAAACAAGGAGGAAATAGCCCTTCGGCCCAAGAGATACCAAACTGAGCATGGATAAAAAAGCCAACCAAGATTCGGTTAGTGTAACCACTTTCCAATAAATCGAAGAGATTAAGAAACGGTCAGGAACGAAGAAAAGAAGGTGTTGAGGCCTTAACAGATTCGGTCAACACAAGAAGAACAAAGGTTTTGAGAGAGAAGTATTTGGCTATCTTGAAAGGAAAAGAAACAATGAGAGGGAAAAGAAGAAGTTGAGTTCGGCTAGAAGAAAGGAACAGCAACAGATATTCGACTATGAGTGATTCGGCAGCTTTTGAAACAAGGAAGAGAGAAAAAGTTTAAGAAGAAACGACACCAGACTTTCGGTATTTTGGCACTTACAATTCGGCACAAAGACTTGCGCTAAAAAAATCCTGAAGAAACACAAGTGATTACCAAGAAATCGGCACTAGAGAGGAAACGAGCCAAAAACGCAAAAACCCCAAAATGACTAAGAGGAAATTTGGCACTTACTCAAAACACCATTTGCCGAAATGCACATCCCAAACCCCTTAGCCAAATTTTGCACCAACAAGCTACTCATAGAGTCCTTATTCAGTTACAACACGCCAACTTTGAAATTCCTTAATTTACTCCAATTATCACTCTATAATCCACTCATTGAATCACACACTTGACCAATTCAAACTCTCCAACACAGAGTTCAAATCCAATACAAACTCTTACCCACACAAGAGTAAAATAAATAATCCCTTTTGCATGCAGTGGACTTGAACCTCTGTCCCCCTTGCCATACCTGTGATGCCACAACCACTCTACCACAGGCTCTCTTGTGTCTCTTTTTAATCACAATTACTTAAAAGGCTTAATACCAGGAGTCAGGGTTCCCCTAATGCTAAAAATAAAAATTTTCCATATGACATGGCTTGAACCCAGGACTTCACAGAAGCCCCCTAACCTTCCAAAATCACTCTCCCAACAGATCCAACATGTAATTGTGTCGTTCTCTTATTCTCAAAAATTTTAAACGCTCCCATGCCTAAGGCCCAATAGGCCCAATTCTACTAGGCCCAACTTCAGGGTGTTACAAGATTAGTACTAAAGTCATGTGATTGAGTGAATACAGGTACCCGTGAATAATTCACGATGAATGTTTACAATATGTGGCATGGTATATGATAGATAAGAACAAGTACGAGTAAGTTATGGCAAAGTGCTTATGACCTTGTGTTCTTATCCAATGCCATGAATTGATGTCATTATGAACTTATTGTTGCTATTTATTTCTATGAAAACTTACTAAGCTATATGATTACCCCTCTCTTTTCCCTTTTTCCTTGTAGTATTGCCAAGATAATTTGAGAATCGTGGGACGTCGGAGTTCGAAAATCACACTATCAACATCTCTTTGGTATAACAAGTTAGACTTATTTTGAGTATGGCATGTATAGGATTTGGGTACTTTGTTATGTCATTTTGATAGCCAATATGTTGGTTATTTATGTTATCAAAATCATTTTGTAAATGGTCATTGGAATTGGGTCAATTCATGATAAGTTTATTTATATTCACTGATGAAATTATGAAGTTTATGCTTGTGTGGATGCTTTGAATTGAGTTTTAAAAGTGCCTTAGGGCCATGAATTTTGTTGAAATGTATTGGTATAACTATGGTTGCTATGTAGGGTGGCATTTGGCTTGGAATATAGCATTTTTAATGTCCACACGGAAAGATACACGGGTGTGTGTCTAAGCCATGTGTGACATACGGTCAGCCCCATGGGCGTGTTGATCGGTCGTGTGTCCCCTTGCAAGCTAGGTTTGCAAGTTAGTATGCTTAGTAGTAAACACACGGGCAGAGACACGGCCGTGTGTCTCAGCCATGTGGGAGGCACTGCCATGGACATGGGCGTGTGCCCAGGCCGTGTGAAGTCTGCACCTAAAATTAGAAATTTAATTCGACACACGGTCTAAGGACACGGGCATGTGCCTTGGCCGTGTGACCATAGTGAGGTGATGACGTCATAAACAGAATGCCATGGTTTTGGCACACGGGCGTGTTGAGGCCGTGTGAGGGACACGGGGTAATCACACCGGCATGTGAAATGCCACACGGGCGTGTGGCCCTGTTTCATGTCAAAATTTTCTAAGTGTTTGAAAGTTTCCGGTTTGGTCCCGAAACATCACGAGTATACGTATAGGGTCTCGTAGACCCATAATAGGGAAGCTACGATTGTAAATTAAAAAGTTTTAAGTTGGAACTAAATTTTATAGCCCAAAGTTGTAAGTTTAAGCAAGATAAGTTCAGTAATGCCTCGTATCCGGTTCCGGCATGGAATACGGGTAAGGGGTGTTACATTGTATGTGAATCGTATAAGACCATATTCAGGATATGGCACCGGCACTCAGAGGTGACCCCATATAAGACCACATCTGGGATGTGGCATTGGTTTTGTGTTTATGTTAATGACGATGAATATGCGTCTTTGAGTATCCCTAGTGAATTAGTGGGATAAATAGATAAGCTTGGAAATATAAATGAGATTAGTACTAAAGTCATGTGATTGAGTGAATACAAGTACCCATGAATAATTCACGACGAATGTTTATGATATGTGGCATGGTATATGATAGATAAGAACAAGTATGAGTAAGTTATGGCAAAGTGCTTATGACCTTGTGTGGTTATCCAATGCCATGAATTGATGTCATTATGAACTTATTGTTGCTATTTATTTCTATGCAAATATACTAAGCTATATGCTTACCCCTCTCTTTTCCCTTTTTCCTTGTAGTATTGCCAAGATAATTTGAGAATCGTGGGACGTCAGAGTTCAGAAATCACACTATCGACATCTCTTTGGTATAACAAGTTAGACTTTATGTCATTTTTATAGCCAATGTGTTGGCTATTTATGTTATCAAAATCATTTTGTAAATGGTCATTGGAATTGGGTCAATTCATGATAAGTTTATTTATATTCAATGATGAAATTATGAAGTTTATGCTTGTGTGGATTCTTTGAATTGAGTTTTAAAAGTGCCTTAGGGCCATGAATTTTGTTGAAATGTATTGGTATAAGTATGGTTGCTATGTAGGGTGGCATTTGGCTTGGAATATAGCATTTTTAATGTCCACACGGAAAGATACACGGGTGTGTGTCTAAGTCGTGTGTGACACACGGTCAGCCCCATGGGCGTGTTGATCGGTCGTGTGTCCCCTTACAAGCTAGGTTTGCAAGTTAGTATGCTTAGTAGTAAACACACGGGCAGAGACACGGCCGTGTGTCTCAGCCGTGTGAGAGGCACGGCCATGGACATGGGCGTGTGCCTAGGCCGTATGAAGTCTGCACCTAAAATTAGGAATTTAATTCGACACGCAGTCTAAGGACACGAGCGTGTGCCTTGGCCGTGTGACCATAGTGAGGTGATGATGTCATAAACAGAATGCCATGGTTTTGGCACACGCGCTAAGACGTAGGAGTGTCGAGGCCATGTGAGGGACATGGGGTAATCACACGGGCATGTGAAATGCCACACGGGCGTGTCCCATTCTTCACACGGGCGTGTGGCCCTGTTTAATGTCAAAATTTTCTAAGTATTTGAAAGTTTCCAATTTGGTCCCGAAACATCACGAGTATACGTATAGGGTCTCGTAGACCCATAATAGGGAAGCTACGATTGTAAATGAAAAATTTTTAAGTTGGAACGAAAGTTTATAGCCCAAAGTTGTAAGTTTAAGCAAGATAAGTTCGGTAATGCCTCGTATCCGGTTCCGGCGTGGAATATGGGTAAGGGGTGTTACATTTAGTGGTATCAGAGCTACGGTTTAGTCGGTTCTCGGACTAACGTAGCGTAAGTATGAGTCTAGCTATACATGCCATACATAAGAGTATTTGTGTAATGATAGTGTGACGACTCCTGACGATTTGAATTGTATTTTTTTATATAGTAATGGATTTCGATCGGACTGCAGCCGATGGCACTGCGAGTAATGCACCGGCTCCCGCTCAAGGGATCGCGCCAGTAGAGAGTAGACCCGAGACTTTGGGTCAGGGAGAAGAGTCTCGAGAAGCCTATCTCCATATGATGAGAAATTGGTACACTGAGTACATTCGAGCAAATCCTAATGCTCAACTCCCTCCACCCCAACCTATTCCTCAGCCTGCTCCTGTAGCTCCTCAGGTGGTAGAGGTAGTAAGGAGAGAAAGGCCTCCGGTCGACAAGATCCGAAAATAAAAAGTCGAGGAATTTCGGGCTAGTAAGGATGATGATCCGGAGAGGGCGGAATTCTGGCTTGAGAATACCATCAGGGTATTCGATGAGCTGTCATGCACGCCTGAAGAGTGCATGAAGTGTGTAGTATCTCTCTTGAGAGATTCGGCCTATCAGTGGTGGAACACCCTTGTGTCGGTAGTACCAAGGGAGAGGATAAATTGGGAATTCTTCCAAGAGGAGTTCCGGAAGAAATATGTTAGTCAGAGATTCATTGACCAGAAGAGGAAAGAGTTCTTAGAGTTAAAGCAAGGCCGAATGACAGTGACTGAATATGAGCGTGAGTTTGTAAGGCTCAGCAAATACGCTCGAGAGTTCATATCGACAGAGGCTATCATGGGCAAAAGGTTCGAGGACGGGTTAGATGAGGATATTCGTTTATATGTCGGAGTCCTCAAACTAAAAGAATTTGTGGTGTTGGTAGATAGAGCTTGTAAGGCTGAAGAGTTGGCCAAAGAGAAAAGAAGAGCTGAGATTGAGTCCCGTGACTCGAGAAAGAGACAACTGAGTAAGTCTTATCAATCCTCATCTAAGAAAGTAAGGGATTTTTCTACTCGATCAGCCACTTCGACCGGGTTTTCAAACCGAAGTAAGGGAAACAATTCTCGGGGTCTAAGGCTCAGACTACTTCGATTGCTAGTGTTGGCAATGCCCGACCGAGTAGACCAGAATGTCCACAGTGTGGCAGATATCATTCTGGTGAGTGCCGAGCAAACGAGAAGGCTTGTTTCAAGTGTGGGTCTCTAGACCACTTTATCAGAGATTACTCTGGGGCGGGTGAGAAAGAGAAACCTCATAATGTAAGACCGGGAAATACTTCTAGAGGAAGACCACCGAGAAACCCGGGAAATGAGATGAGTGGTAAGAATTCATCTAGAGAGCAGACTGCGAGAGTGGAGGGTAGAGCACCGGCAAGAACATACGCCATTCGTGCTCGCACAGAGGCGTCCTCCCCTGACGTGATCACGGGTACATTTTCTCTTTATGATACTTGTGTTATAGCTTTAATTGATCCGGGATCTACCCACTCGTATATTTGCATGAAATTAGTCTCTAGCATGAGAATTCCTATAGAGTCTACTGAATTTGTGATAAGAGTGTCAAATCCCCTAGGCAAATGTGTATTGGTTGATAGAATATGCAAAGGTTGCCCTTTGATGATTAGGGGTCATTGTTTTCCTGTAAATCTCATGTTATTACCATTTGATGAGTTCGATGTCATCCTTGGGATGGATTGGTTAGTTACTTATGATGTGATTGTAAATTGTGGAAAGAAGTTTATTGAGTTAAAATGTGAAAGTGGGGATCTTATTCGTGTTGAATCAGATAAGCAAGACAGATCACCAGTAGTGATATCATCCTTGTTGACTCAGAAGTATTTAAGAAAGGGGTACAAAGCTTACATTGCTTTTGTAATGAATGCTAAAGAGACTGAGTTGAAAATTGAGTCGGTACCCATAGTGTGCAAATACCCAGAAGTTTTCCCGGAGGAATTGCCAGGGTTACCTCCGGTTAGGGAGATTGAATTTGGGATTGAGTTAGCTCTGGGTACTGCCCCCATTTCTATTGCTCCATATAGAATGGCTCAAACCGAGCTAAGAGAATTAAAAGCAAAGTTGCAAGAACTAACGGATAAAGGCTTTGCAAGATCGAGTTTTTCTCCATGGGGTGCTCCCGTATTATTTGTGAAGAAGAAAGATTGTTCTATGAGGTTATGCATAGATTATCGGTAACTTAATAAGGTAACCGTGAAGAACAAATACCCGTTTCCAAGAATCGATGATTTGTTTGATCAGTTGAAGGGAGCCACGGTGTTTTCCAAAATAGACTTAAGGTCAAGATATTATCAGTTGAGAGTCAAGGACTCAGATGTGCCAAAAACCACATTTCGGACAAGGTATGGCCACTACGAATTTTTGGTCATGCCCTTCGGGTTAACCAATGCCCCTGCGATCTTCATGGACTTGATGAATTACATTTTTCGACCATATTTGGATAAATTTGCCGTGGTCTTCATTGATGATATATTGATCTATTCTCGAGATGAAAACGAACATACCGAGCATTTGAGAAAGGTTCTGCAAATTTTGAGAGATAAACAATTGTATGCCAAGTTTAGTAAAAGTGAATTTTGGCTTAAGGAAGTTGTATTTTTGGGGCACATTGTCTCGGGAGATGGAATTAGAGTCGACCCGAGTAAGATTTCAGCAATTGTTGAATGGAAACTGCCAAGGAACGTAACTGAAGTGAGGAGTTTTCTGGGCCTAGCCGGCTATTATAGGCGTTTTGTCAAGGGGTTCTCCATAATTGCTACTCCGATGACGAGATTATTGCAAAAAGATGTGAAGTTTGATTGGACAGAAAAGTGCCAACAGAGTTTTGAGAAACTAAAGGCATTGTTGACTGAGGCTCCTGTTTTGGTGCAACCTGAGCCGGGAAGAGAATTTGTGGTTTACAGTTATGCATCCATGAATGGATTGGGTTGTGTACTTATGCAATAGGGTAAGGTGATTGCATATGCTTCTAGACAATTAAAGCCACACGAGAAGAATTACCTGACCTATGATTTAGAGTTGGCTGTCATTGTGTTTGCATTAAAGATATGGAGACACCATTTATATTGTGAAAGGTGTCGGATATTCACCGACCATAAAAGTCTAAAATATTTGATGACTCAAAAGGATTTGAATTTGAGGCAACGAAGATGGTTAGAGCTGATCAAGGATTATTAGTTAGTGATTGACTACCATCCGGGAAAGGCGAACGTGGTCGCCGATGCTTTGAGCAAAAAATCCTTGTTTACACTGAGAGCCATGAATACACGGATGGCTTTGTCAGATGATGGTTCTATTCTAGCCGAGTTGAGGGCTAGACCATTGTTTCTCCAAGAGATTTGCGAAGCTCAGAAAGATGACAGCAACTTACAAGCCAAAAGAGTTCTAAGCGAGTCAAATGTTGAGTCAGACTTTCGGGTAAGTCTTGACGGATGTTTGATGTTTCAAGATAGGGTCTGTGTACCCAGAAATGGCAAACTTATCCGGAAGATTCTTCATGAAGCACATAGTGGATGTTTGTCTGTACATCCAGGCAGCACGAAAATGTATAACGACTTGAAGAAATGGTATTGGTGGCCGAGTATGAAGAAAGACATTTCGGAGTTTGTATTGAGATGTCTAATTTGTCAACAAGTGAAGGCTGAATATCAAGTACCTTCGGGTCTACTTCAGCCTATTATGGTTCCCGAGTAGAAATGAGACTGTATTACTATGGACTTCGTGACGGGTTTACCGTTGACGTCGAAAAAGAAAGATGTTGTATGGGTTGTAGTCGATAGACTTACGAAGTCAGCCCATTTCATACCAGTACGAGTCGATTATTCTCTTGATAAGTTGGCGAATTTGTATGTGTCAGAGATAGTAAGACTTCATAGTGTACCATTGTCGATCATTTCGGATAGAGATCCGAGATTCACGTCACGGTTTTGGAAAAAGTTGCAAGAGGCTTTAGGCACAAAATTAAGTTTCAGTACAGCTTTCCATCCACAAACCGACGGGCAGTCAGAAAGAGTGATACAGATACTTGAAGACATGCTTCGATGTTGCGTTTTGGAAATCCAAGGTAATTGGGAAAAATACTTACCGTTAGTGGAATTTGCCTACAACAACAGTTTTCAGTCAAGTTTGAAGATGGCACCTTATGAAGCATTGTACGGGCGTAAGTGTCGAACGCCCTTATATTGGCCAGAACTTAGAGAGAATCAGATTCACGGGGTTGATTTGGTCAGGGAAACTGAAAAGAAAGTAAAGGTGATACGTGAATGTCTGAAAGCGGCCTCAGATAGACAAAAGTCCTATTCGGATTTGAAACGGAAAGAGATTGAGTTTCAAGTCAGTGATAAAGTGTTTCTGAAAGTATCACCATGGAGAAAAGTCCTCAGATTTGGCCGGAAAGGCAAATTGAGTCTGCATTTTATCGGACCTTATAAAATTATCGAGAGGTTAGGACCGGTAGATTATCATTTGGTCTTGCCACCTGAGTTGGAAAAGATTCATGATGTTTTCCAGGTGTCCATGTTACGTCGCTACCGATCAGACCCTTCACATGTGATTGTACCATCGGAGGTAGAGATTCGACCGGACATGACTTACGGCGAAGAGCCGATTAAAATTTTGGCACGAGAGGTCAAACAGTTGAGAAGAAAAAGTATAGCCCTTGTTAAATTACTTTTGCAGAGACATGGAATAGAAGAGGCTACATGGGAGCCTGAAGAGACTATGAGAAATCAATACCCCAGCCCTTTTACCGGTAAGATTTTCGGAGGCTAAAATCCTTAAGGGAGGAGAATTGTAACAGCCCGATTTAGGGGCTAGTCAGAATAGTGGTTTCAGAACCACTAATCCGAGGTCGAAGAAAATTATTTTTATGTTATTTTATGAGTTAGAGCACGATTATATAAGTGCATGAAATTTTTGGTGCTTTAATTTTAGCGATTTCATGCTTAATCGCGAAAAATAACGAAATTGCATAAAGTGCGAAAGTTCCATTTTATAAGATAAAGGTACCTAATGGCAATATAATATTAATTGGAGGCCTTTAATGTGAAATTAGACCCCTAAAGATAGGGTGGCCAGCCATAGGAGACAAACATTGACAAAATTGGTCAAAGTAGTTGATATTAGGTGGACTAAATTGATGTTTTATATTAAAATAAAGAAAGAAAAGATATCATCTTTTCTCCTTCATTCTTCCACCAAAAATTAGCAGCAAATAGGGGTTTGAAAGCTTCAAAAATTTCAGCACACTCTCCTCCTTACAAGTAAGTGTTTTAGTGATCCTTTCTTGATAAAAATTGTACTTTTGGAACCCCTAAAGCTTAAGCTTTCTAAAGAGGGAACTATTTTGTAAGATGGTGAAGAGTTTAGAGTTTTGCCATGAGAGCTTTTAAGTTGTTTGCTGTATTTTTATGAAAGAAAATGAGCCTTAGTTGTTAGATGAACAACTTTTGTGAAAGGTGTTACCATGAAAACACCTAAAAGGACCTTTTTGTAAAGGTTGTAGAATATGTAGTAAATGTGTGAAATGTTGAGTTTTGATGGTAGCCATAAGAAAAATAAATGTTCACCTAGGCTCGATAAAGTAGAAACTTGATTAAAATTAATTTCCGAGCCTAGGGGTAAAATGATCATTTTGCAAAAGTCTAAGGGCAAAATAGTAATTTGCCAAAGCATGGTTATCGAAATGCATTTATTAATGTGATTGATAAATGAGTTGATTTGCTATTATAGATCAAGAAGAACCAAGAATTTACCTCGACCGGGGAAAGAACAAAGTATCGGACTAGATCGATGATCTAACTTATTTTGAAATCGAGGTAAGTTTGTATGTGATAAATTCAACATTTATGCTAGTATGCTTGAGAATGTTTAATATTATAATAATACATGATATACTATGAAATTAAGAGTTGGTGTTGAATGAAAAAGATGATAAAAGTTGAGATGTTGAAGTCCCGGTCGGACTATAATAATTGTGAGGATACTATCATCGAGACATGAGATGGATAAGGTCCCGTGTAAGACCATGTCGGGGGCATGGCCTCGGCATCGAATTGAGATTCCGTATAAGACCATATCTGGGATATGGCTTCAGTATTGAATATGAGAATCGTATAAGACCATATCCGGGATATGGCATCGATACTTGAATTGAGATCCCGTATAAGACCATATTTGGGATATGGCATCGGCACTCAGAGGTGACCCCATATAAGACCACATCTGGGATGTGGCATTGGTTTCGTGTTTATGTTAATGACGATGAATATGCGTCTTTGAGTATCCCTAGTGAATTAGTGGGATAAATAGATAAGCTTGGAAATATAAATGAGATTAGTACTAAAGTCATGTGATTGAGTGAATACAGGTACCCGTGAATAATTCACGACGAATGTTTACGATATGTAGCATGGTATATGATAGATAAGAACAAGTACGAGTAAGTTATGGAAAAGTGCTTATGACCTTGTGTGGTTATCCAATGCCATGAATTTATGTCATTATGAACTTATTGTTCCTATTTATTTCTATACAAACTTACTAAGCTATATGCTTACCCCTCTCTTTTCCCTTTTTCCTTGTAGTATTTCCAAGATAATTTGAGAATCGTGGAACGTCGAAGTTCAGAAATCACACTATCGACATCTCTTTGGTATAACAAGTTAGACTTATTTTAAGTATAGCATGTATAGGATTTGGGTACTTTGTTATGTCATTTTGATAGCCAATGTGTTGGCTATTTATGTTATCAAAATCATTTTGTAAATGGTCATTGGAATTGGGTCAATTCATGATAAGTTTATTTATATTCAATGATGAAATTATGAAGTTTATGCTTGTATGGATGCTTTGAATTGATTTTTAAAAGTGCCTTAGGGCCATGAATTTTGTTAAAATGTATTGGTATAAGTATGGTTGCTATGTAGGGTGGCATTTGGCTTGGAATATAGCATTTTTAATGTCCACACGGAAAGATACACGGGTGTGTGTCTAAGCCATGTGTGACACACAGTCAGCCCCATGGGCGTGTTGATCGGTTGTGTGTCCCCTTGCAAGCTAGGTTTGCAAGTTAGTATGCTTAGTAGTAAACACACGGGCAGAGACACGGCCGTGTGCCTCAGCCGTGTGGGAGGCACAGCCATGGACATGGGCGTGTGCCCAGGCCGTGTGAAGTCTGCACCTAAAATTAGGAATTTAATTTGACACACGGTCTAAGGACACGGGCGTGTGCCTTGGCCGTGTGACCATAGTGAGGTGATGACGTCATAAATAGAATGCCATGGTTTTGGCACACGGGCTAAGACACGGGCGTGTCGAGGTCGTGTGAGGGACACGGGGTAATCACACGGGCATGTGAAATGCCACACGGGCGTGTCCCATTCTTCACACGGGTGTGTGGCCCTGTTTCATGTCAAAATTTTCTAAGTGTTTGAAAGTTTCCGGTTTGGTCCCGAAACATCACGAGTATACGTATAGGGTCTCGTAGACCCATAATAGGGAAGCTACGATTTTAAATGAAAAAGTTTTAAGTTGGAACGAAATTTTATAGCCCAAAGTTGTAAGTTTAAGCAAGATAAGTTTGGTAATGCCTCGTATCCGGTTCCGGCGTGGAATACGGGTAAGGGGTGTTACATTGTATGTGATTATACCATATGTATGAATCTAGAATATGCATGATTTTGGTTCCTTGTTATGGCTTGTATATATGTGCATTTTTTGTTGTAGGTACATGCCTTGTTGGGTGAGAAAAATGGCTTGTAAAATGGCCTATTTTCGTCCACATGGGCAGAGACACGGGCGTGTGTCTCAGCTGTGACACGGCCGTGTGTCCCCTATAGCTTTCAAAGGGTTGCAAGTCAGGTTGTTATACGGCCTAGCACACGGCCTGGCACACAAGTGTGTGAGGTTATTTCGAAGGGTACACGGTCTGGCACACAAGCGTGTGGCTTGGCCGTGTGACCCAAGTCAGTGAGTTACACGGGCATGGACACGGGCTAGGACACGGCCGTGTGTCCCTACTTCCAATGCCCACTCGGTCTAAGACATGGGTGTGTCTCTTGGCCATGTGACCCTTGCAGTGTTGAAAATTTTCATTGTTTTCTGAAAAATTCTCTGAGTGTCCGATTTAGTCCCGACTTATTTCTAACACGTATTTACGGCCTCGAGGGCTCTTATAAGGGACAATATGTATGTTTTGAATTGATATTAATATGTTTTTTGATATGTTCTAAAAAGTTTGAAATTTAGGTCCGTTTGATTTGAAAACTCCGGTAATGCTCTCTAACCCTATTTCGGTGACAAATACGGGTTAGGGGTGTTACAATACACCTATTTAATCACTCCATAAATATTTAATAAAAATGTTAACGGATTCGATTTACAAAAATGAGGACTCGATACCTCATTTTTCAAAACAACTTGACTTAAGGTACAAACCACTTGACCGTTGATAACTATCCAATTAAAAAAATTTACCAAACCAAAATTTATTAAAATAATATAATCAACTCGTAAATATTAATAGATACTTTTTATAGGCTCACTCATCAGAATTGTGGTCCTCAAACCATTGTTTTCGACACCACTAAAAAATGGGTTGTTATAGTAACGTTACCCAGTCAACTTACGTTTGGGTGCATAATGTGTACTCACAACCTTTTGAACAAGGCCTTTCACTATGCTAGGATTTACAACTATACATAACACACTTATTTACATGGCTCTATTGTTCTACCTCTAAACATTATTATTGACTACGTTACGAGGCTTATTGGCAAATTCCATCGATTATTTATAACATTCCTATCAAACACTAATGCGTCGTTTCACCCGCTCTATATGCATAATAGCTCATCCCACCATTCTTTTTGTCGCAGCCCTGGCATCGTCCCTCCTAGCGTGATCCCATTTCAGGCTACCTGTGACATAAAAGCACAGAGGTAAGTTCATGAGAACTTACTGAGTAAACCCTCTTTTACTAACCATATTCAAGAATTCCATTATCAATCTCCTTTGTTCTATTCCCTCCCCTAACTTTGGTGGATATATCTCTAAGATTTCAATTATTATGCCATAGGTTTCATACCTCACTTTGTGATCATAACTTGCTATTCATATCATCGATACCTCATTCACGTTCTTTATTTGGTCCTTGCATGATTCATTATCCATTCTTATTATAGAGGCCTCACAAACGGAATGCTTTTGGTTCACCATATACCCTGGCGTACTCTAACTTCCCTGTTCTTACTTTATTACTATACAGAGTTCGTCATAACGCTTCTTACAGAACTTTTCTTTCATAGTTTTCCATACACATTATTCCTTTAGAGTTTCCCAAACCTATCGTTCTTTCAGATTACCCTACACGCCATTCCATTGGAGTTCACCATGGATTCCTTTCTTTTTATTCAGAGTTTGCCACAAAGGCATTTCCTTTAGATGATTACTGCAAGGGCTTTCTATACTCACCATTGCTTTTTTCAAAGTCCACCACAAGGGTTTTTCCTTTAAACTGCACTACAAAGGTGTTTCTTTCTATATGTTGCCACAAAGGCTTCATTCATCAAAGACCGCCATAAAGGCTTTCCTTTGAGAGATCTGCCACAAAGGCATCCTTTTCATACAATACTCACCACAAAGGCTTTCCTTTCAGATATTTGCCACAAAACCTAGGACACGAAACTTCGAACAAAAAAAACTTGGGAATTAAATTAGGTCATGTTGCGACACGCCGAAATTTCCAAATTTCCTTTTTCAGACTTTCACATAATTTGCTGAAATTATGTGTAAAAATCATGTTAAGTTAGCCCTAAAGCCCTCTAGAAATCATCCTTTACAGTTGTCAATGCTCCAAAAGTTAATTTTTAGCCACCGAGTAACCCCCTCTTCATCATCTTTTGTAATTTCTTCTCTTACTATCTCTTGTCTACCCATACTTTGCTAGTTCGTTTCGTCCCGATCAAGTTGCAAGGACAGTCTATTGTAGCCACAACGACCGACTTGTTTGTCAAGCCCGAGCAAAAGAATGAACACGGTTAGGCTTCTCAAGTTCTTTACTTTTTTATACATTAATTTTTAAACTATCAATAAGGTCAATGATAGACATGCATAATATAGCATCGGATAGTGAGTCGGTAGGGGGAGATAACCTTGCAATACTTCAAGAGAAGGAACGTGACACCTACCTTATTGAAATTCGAGGAAAGACACCTTTTCAAGAGAGGGGATTCAAATCCCCAATGACTCTTAGTAGTACAATCCAAGAATTGATTCAATACCATAAGTGGGCTAAATTGTGTAAAATCCCAACAAACCCAGCTAATATTCCTGTTGTACAAGAAATTTATGCCTCATTAAAAGAAATGGAAGCCAAGCGACCATTGGGCGATCCATGGTCGCACGTCAATGTTAGGGGCATAAACATCTTGGTATCACCCCTAAAATTTGTAGATACTATGATGTTCCGTTCTACATGTATGCTTTTTTGCAAAAAAATAATTTAATTTAATTTTTTTTCCTAAACATAGATATGGACATCATCATAAACTACTTAATTGACGGGATAGGTGAATGGACACGTCAATTAGACACTAAGTTTCCAATATCGTTTCCATATGTTAGACTATCCCCTATGTCCAAGATGTGGTTCCAATTTATTTGCACTCGTATACATCCTGAGGTCAATGTGTCTAAAATCAATACTTTGGCATCCACTATTCTTTATGCCATCTTGCAGAATGAAAGAATTTGTATTGGAACTTGGATATATCGAAGCATGATCTGTTATGTTCGTGAGAAGAAAATAGGGTCACTTTTCCCACATCTTGTGACAGCCTTATGCAAGCAAGCGAAAGTTTCCATGCGAAGGTCAAAATTATTTCTGCAGCCATCAAAGAATCCTATACGAGAGTTCGGAGCAAGACAATTTGTAGAACTTCATAAATGAAAAAGAGACTTTGAAGCCCAACAAAGTTCAGAAAAAGGTAACATTCTTGACTCATAATGGATAATTCGATGGATGCAAGAGGTATGGTCGATTTACGAGGATTACGCACGGAGACACGGCCTACGGATGCCATAGTTCACATCCTCCAAATACAGTTCAAGACTAGGAAATAGTAAAATTGACGAGGAGGACCCAAAAAAGGAGGAAGATCCTGAGGAAGAAGAGGATGAGAAGTCCAAACAAGACTCCTACTGAAGTTGAACTATTTTTATATTTTAGAGATTGTAATTTTACAACTTGAATTATTTTTATTTTTTCTTTAGCTAGATCGTTTTTATTGCTAATTAAAAAAATACTTATTTCTGTGTAGGAACTCCACGCTTTGGACGACACTATATTTTGGAGCTGAACAAGCAAGGGGGAAGTCACCTGACAAAAATATGGAGTTGTCACGCCAAAACGAGTAATCTCTTTCTTTAATTATTTTTCGGACACATTAGGGACAATGTGTCAAATAAAATGTGGGGGGTGACATAGAATTTTCAAATTTTTATTTAATATTTTTCAGTATTTTTAATGTTTGCTTAGTAGCTTTTTAGTTAAATTTTTTTTAATGTTCTTTATTTGTGCTCGAGAGTATAGAAATGCAAGTGATTGGTTAGGATCATATAATAAGTGTTAGAATTAAGTGACCCGAATCCTTATTTAAATAAAATACAATGGTAAAATAAAATAAAAGAAGAATCCCTATAGAACTACACTTCTTTTATTTTATTTTAAATAAGGTTTTTTAAACCTTATTAAACTCCATCTATTGGATATTTATTAGAATAAGGAGTTTCAATCTTACTACACTCCTATTAGAATATGGCTTTACAAGCCTATAAATAGACATAGTCTATTCCTCTTGTAAATAGATTCGAATTCGACATAGTGAATTTTCTTCTCCTCTGCCCGTGGTTTTTTTCCCGAAAGGGTTTCCACGTAAAATCTGTGTGTTCTTTATTTTTGTTTCTCTTTTCTTTGCGATATATTTGTCATTGCCGACGTTATATTTTTCACAAATTGGTATCCGAGCTTCTGGGTTTTTTCATCTCGATCACGGTAATGGCGTCTTCAAAGTATGAAATTCTGCTATTGGATCGCAACACCAGATTTGCGTTGTGGCAAATAAAGATGCAGGCAGTTCTTACACAGATGGATTTAGAGGAAGCCCTGCTAGGGGTAGATAAGATGCCTTCGACATTGACGAAGGAAGAGAAAAAGCGTAAGGACCGAAAGGCGTTAACACAGTTACATCTGCATTTGTCTAACGAAATTTTGCAAGATGTGATGAAGGAGAAGACCGCCATGCGGCATTATGGAAGAGGCTAGAACAAATATGTATGTCGAAAACTCTAACCAAAGAAGTTGCATATGAAGCAACGCGTCTTTATGCTCATCGTTTGGAGGAAGGTGCTTCAGGCACGAACACTTAACAGTTGTTTAAAGAAATTCTCTCAAACTTGGAGGCCATGGAGGTTCAGTATGATAAGGAAGATCTAGGTTGATTCTACTTTGTTCGTTGTTCTGGTCTTATTCAACCTTCAGAGACACGATTTTATATAGCTATGAGTCTCTCACGCTTGATGAGGTTTATGATTCTTTGACCTCGTATGATAAGATGAAGCATCTTGTGGTTAAACCCGACTCTCGGGAGAGGGTCTCATTGTTCGTGGGAGACAAGATCGAATGCTGATGATGATCGTGGAAGGACACAGAACGGAATCCTCGCGCGGTAAATCTAAGGGTAGATCAAAGTCTTCAAACAGAGGTAAAACTTGTAACTTCAAAGAAGAAAGGGCACATTAAATCTGAGTGTTATAAACTACGAACAAGATTAGAAGGAGGTTGCGAATCAAAAGGAAAACAACCGTAAAATTCCGTGAAGCTGATGTTGTAGAAGACTACAAATGATGGTGAACTTCTAGTCGCTTCACAACAATTCTAAAGTGAGCGAGGAGTGGATACTTGATTTAGGCTGCACCTTCCACATGAGTCCCAATCGGGATTGGTTTACAACTTACGAAATAATGTCCAAGGTGTTGTTTTGATGGGAAATAATGCTTCGTGTGTAAAATCGCAGATGTTGGAACAATTAAAGTTAAGATATTTGACTGAGTTGTCGAACACTTAGTGACGCATTTACATGTTCCGTAATTGAAGAGAAATTTAATTTCGTTAAGTACTCTTGATTCAAAAGGGTACAAATACACACAATGAAAGTGGGATTTTGAAGATTTCCAAAGGTTCCCTCGTTGTGATGAAAGGGCGTGAGAAAGACCGCCAAGTTATATGTTTTGCGTGGTTCTCATCATTATTGGTGATGCAAATTGCCGCTTCCTCTTCCTTGTCGGATGATGATATTACTAAACTTTGGCATATGCGCCTAGGGCATATGAGTGAGAATGGCATGGCGAAATTGAGCAAAAGATGACTTCTTGATGGGCAAGGAATTTGCAAACCTGAAGTTCTGTGAGCACTACGCTTTTGGGAAGCAAAGAGAGTTTGATTCACCGGAGGAATCCATAACACGAAGGGAACGTTGGAGTATATTCATTCTGATCCGTGGGGCCATCAAGAGTGCCTTCAAGAGGTGGAGCTAATTATATGCTAACTTTTATTGATGATTTTTCCGTAAAAGTTTGGGCATTCTTCCCGAAGCGAGAAAGCGATGTGTTTTCCGCATTTAAGTCTTGGAAAACTATGATTGAAAAATAGACGGAAAACAAATAAAACACCTCCGCACGCACAATGGCTTAGAGTTTTGTTACGATGAGTTTAATAAACTGTGCAAGTCGAAGGATCGTGAGACACTTGACGATTCGTCATACTCCACAACAAAACGGCGTTGCGAACGAATGAACAGAAACGATCATGGAGAAAGTTCGATGTATGTTGTCAAATGCCAACTTACCAAAGTCGTTTTGGGCCGGCGACCTTCTCATGCATGTTTTTGATCAACCGATCTACATCCATTGCCATTGAGAAAAAGACTCCACAAGAGGTATGGTCCGTAATCCTGCTAATTATTCTCGATTTAAAGATCTTTGGGTGTCTGCGTATGCTCATGTTGATAATGGAAAATTGGAACCGAGATCCATTAAATGTGTTTTTCTTGGTTATAAAGCTGGTGTAAAAGGGTATAAGTTATGGTGTCCTCGAAAATAGAAAAGTTGTGATTAGCAGAGATGTTGTTTTTGATGAAACCGCTATGCTACCTAACTTATCTCTTAAAAACTCTTCCAATAAAGAAAATCAAAAGCAGTGGAGCATCAGATTAATATAGAGTCGACTCTCAAGTCAAGACAAAAATTGAGAATAGAGTTGCTTCTTCACCACAATACTCTATCGCCAAAAACAGAACTAGAAGAGAAATTAAACCTCCAAAGAAGTATGCCGAGGTGATCTAGTTGCTTATGCTTTAAATGTGGCCAAGATATAGATGCAAACCAAGAGCCGTCTAATTATTCTGAGGCGGTTAGCTGTGAAGACTCAGAAAAGTGGATGTTTGCTATGCAAGAGGAGATAGAATCACTCCATAAAAATAAAACATGGGATCTTGTGAAACTTCCTAAAGGTAAAAAGGTTGTTCATTTGTAAATGGGTGTTTAAAAGAAAGAAGGGACTCTGAAGTTGAAGAACCCATATATAAAGCAAGGCTTGTTGCAAAAGGTTACAGTCAAATTCCAGGAGTGGACTTCACAGATGTGTTCTCCCCAGTTGTGAAGCATAGTTCGATTCGAGCTTTGCTTGGTATTGTGGCCATGCATGATTTGGAGCTTGAGTAGTTAGATGTAAAAACTGCATTTTTACATGGAGAACTTGAGGAAGATATTTACATGCAACAACCAGAGGGTTTTACAGTCTCAGAAAAAGAGAACTATGTTTGCTTGCTGAAAAAGTCCCTTTACGATTTGAAACAGTCACCAAGACAGTGGTACAAGAGGTTTGATTCTTTTATGACTTCTCATGATTTTAAAAGAAGTAGTTTTGACAATTTGTGTTTACTTTTTAAGAAAAAGCAGATGATGGTTCTTTTGTGTATCTACTTCTTTATGTTGATGACATGTTGATAGCAGCAAAAGATAAAGGAGAGATAAGAAAGGTCAAAGCCCAACTAAGTGAAGAATTTGAGATGAAAGATTTGAGACCAGCAAAGAAGATACTTGGTATGGAGATTCTTAGAGATAGAAAAGCAAGTAAATTGTACCTAAGTCAGAAGGGGTATATTGAGAAACTTCTTTGCGGGTTTAATATGCAGAGTGCTAAGCTCCATTAGTACTCCTTTAGCGTACCATTTCAGACTTTCATCGGCTTTGTCTCTGCAATCGGATGATGAGATTGAGTACATGTCACATGTTCCATACTCTAGTGCAAGGGGATCTCTCATGTATGCTATGGTTTGTTCACGTCCGATTTATCATATGCACGATCGGTCTGATTAGCGAGATACATGGCGAATCCCGTAAAGAACATTGGAAAGCGATTCGATGGATTTTAAGATACTTACGAGGTACTACGATGTTTGCTTACGCTTTGGAAGAACTAGAGATGGAGTCATTGGGTATGTTGATGCTGATTTTGCTTGGAGACCTTGATAGAAGAAGATCTCTCACCGGTTATGTCTTTACAATCGGAGGTTGTGCAATCAGTTGAAAGCTACTTTGCAAACTACTGATCGCTTTGTCTACCACCAAGCCGAGTACATGGCGATTACTCGAGGCTTGTAAAGAAGCTATTTGGTTGAAGGACTCTTTAGTGAGCTCAATGAAGACCTTCAAATCAAAGACAATATTTTGCGATACAGAGTGCCATCTTCCTTACAAAAGATCAAATGTTTCATGAGAGAACAAAACACATTGATGTTCGGTATCATTTTGTTCGTGATATTATTGCTCATGGTGATATTATTGTGAGCAAAATTAGTACTCATGAAAATCCTGCAGATATGATGATTAAGTCACTTCCTATAACCAAGTTTGAGCATTGCTTAGACTTGGTTGGTGTTCATTGTTGAAGTTAAACCCTTAAGGGGTTTTATGGAAGAGGTGGAGAACTTGTTCGTTGAGAGTTCGCGATGAAGAACTTGTTTATTTAGAATTCGTGTCAAGGTGGAGATTGTTAGAATTAAGTGACCCGAATCCTTATTTAAATAAAATACAATGGTAAAATAAAATAAAAGAAGAATCCTATAGAACTACACTTCTTTTATTTTATTTTAAATAAGGTTTTTAAACATTATTAAACTCCATCTATTGGATATTGATTAGAATAAGGAGTTTCAATCTTACTACACTCCTATTAGAATATGGCTTTACAAGCCTATAAATAGACATAGTCTATTCCTCTTGTAAATAGATTCGAATTCGACATAGTAAATTTTCTCCTCTGCCCGTGGTTTTTTCCCCGAAAGGGTTTCCACGTAAAATCATGTGTTCTTTATTTTTGTTTCTCTTTTCTTTGCGATATATTTGTCATTACCGACGTTATTTTTTTCACAATAAGATTGTGTGTATAAACTGTAAATTTAGTTCAATAATAATTGATTTTAGATTATCTAATTTTAAACTAACTAGTTCAATTTATTACACTGTGAAAAGGTTAACGTACGGGCTACTTCTCATATGCATCTCAACTCTCCTATGTCACGACTTTCTTTGTGCAATTCTCAAGGTAGAGGCTTTTAACTGAGACATTCCTGGTTTTAAGCTTAATCTTGAACCAAACCCATTCGCTTGATTTTTATAAAAAAAACTTCTGGTCTTGCCACTGCAATGTCGCTTTGCAAGTCTTTAAAAAAAGAATTTTTGAGCTAAAATTACAAATTTGTTTCCTTTTTGGTCTATTTACTAATTGCTCAATTAGTTTTTTTTTTCTAAAATTTCCACCATTTAAGTTTTTGTGACTTTCATGTTAAGGGAGTTCCTTCATAGGGATTGAATTGCCAGCGGTAAATATGATGATGACCACGATGATGGGTATGCTCATCATCGTTAGAGATGAGCAAAACTCGAATTGATTCAAAAAAATTAAAAAAAATTCAAATTTCTAGTTATTCGAATCGAATTGTTCGATTTTTCAAGTTAATTCAAATTAGTGAGTCGATTTTTTTAAATTCGAGTAGAGTTAAATTTTTACAATTCAAATAACCGAAAAATAAATAATCAAAACAACTTCGTTTTAGATTTAGGGTTAATTTCAATTTTAAAGCCCTAACCATTCTTGAAAGTTGAATTGAAACTCCAAATTTGGAAATTGGAACCCTAGATTTCTTTTCTACCTAATTTGAATCTCAAATAAATCCAAAGTCTCACAGTCCAGTCCAAAAAAAAAACCAGAATTCTTCTTCGTCTTCATGCTATTCTTCTTCGTCTTCACGCTCTCATCTTAGCTTTGTCTCAAAAATTTTAAATCCCTAAATTTCATTCGAAAAAAAAGTGCGGACCAAAAATTTAAGTTTACAACTTCTAGAAAAAGGTAAGTTAATTTTTATTTGGTTAATTACACCAACAGTCACTCAACTTTGAAATAGTTGACAAAACAATCACTTAAGTTTCAATTCAGTTACTCAACTTTTGAAAAATAACAAAATAATCTTTTTAACCATTTTCTGTTAAAAGACGTAACGGAAAATTGACCTGTCATTTAACTGGCCATGTTGGCATCCTAGTTGTCGTTTAAAGGGCCCCAATTTAAAAATTGAACCCTAACTGTGCAGTAGATGAAGTAGAAAAAGAAGAAGAATAAAAAGAGGAATATCACTTTAAAATTTGAACCCTAACTGGGCAGTAGATGACATAGAAGAGAAAAAGAAGAAGAAGAAGAAGAAAAAGAAGAGGAATATCACTGGTTCCATCACCAAGATTGGAAAAAGAAAATCTCTAAGTGGTCCTCTTGTGTATACAGTGGATGAATTGAGCATCCTATTTTTTTGTATCCATCAGACAATGGGTCATCAAGGGTATCATCACCCAAATGTCCAATCATATGGGATGCCACAACAATGTCTCGAACACACTCGAATGATGCTGCAACCTACAAAATTCAAGCCCTGGTTCAGTAAGAAGAAAAATAAGACTTAAAAAAGGATTGGTATTTATGTTGAACTTCCAAGTTTTACATGATCTGCAAGCTCTTGATAGTCCCTGAAGATGAAGGGCCTGGAAGAATGCATCACAGTGAACCATCTTTGGCTAAAGTTTGACCAAACTGCCTCTACTTTAGGTCCAGATTCTTTCATTGATTTCACTTTTTCCACAAACTTTTTCTACTGATTGGTAGTATAAATCCAGAATTGATAAAACAACTCGTTGGATTACTCATTAATGGCTCCTCATTGGTCGTGAAGTGAAAATGCACAGTTCTATAATATCCTATCTTCCTCAAATATTTGGCCACCTTGCTCTTGCAATCCGGTTTCCTTGTAGACTCCTCTTTTTCCATACAGCTTGAACTACAAGCAATTAAATCATGGAATAGAGACAAACAATTTATTTGGTTTGATCTTTTTTTTTTTTAAAAAGTATCCTCAAATTTCTGAGAGGTAAATGGCATACTTTAACTGAAAGTGATTCGATTGCATGTTCTTCAGGAACTTGTTTATCCCATGGAATTCCTTTGCCATCAACAGCAAGATCTGTAACTATGTCATAAGCTTCTAATGGTAGTGCTTCTTGCTTCTCAATGCTGTCAAGTAACCAAGGTTCACTCACCACTCGTACCCCTCTTTCCCTGAAATGTTCCATCCATTGTCATTTAACTAAAGACTTTCAATGCCTAAAATATTCTTAGCTAATAGAATGTCAGATTTTTGTGCCATTAAAAAGAGCTTCTTACATACAAGAGAGGATCAATTGAGTGTCAAGATATGTATATGTATTTATGTCTACTCACATTGCTTCTACCAATTTCGATGAGCCCCCACGCTCTCGTTCAGCAAGAGAAGCAACCAAGCAAGTTACAGCTGCCCCTAAAGTTTTACAAAAGCATTTTATCAAAGCAATAAACAAGAGAACATGAGAAGGAATCATAAGATCTGAAACTCTACAATGATGTAAACAACTACCAATGATTGAGTTGGAGACTGCCCCTCCATGTTTCTTTATCTTGGTTTTCCAGTATTGTTGCATCAGAAGAGTTGCAACATGAAGGGTTTTAGCCCATTCAGTCAAAGAACAAAGATTATAAGGTTCAGCAATATATAGAACTGAAAATATTTTCACATACATGTGTGCAACTAAGCCGGCCCATCAGGGAAATCATCATTCCTAAGAAAGGTTTGTCAGTGACTCCTACATATTGGTGAGGCCGGAGTTTTGGATCCTCATACTTCTTTACCAACTATAGGAAGAAAAAAAAGATAAAGATCAGTAGTCTTGGACTAAATTTTGTATCATATAAACCAAGGAGATTGATTAATCAACAAAATTTACTTCAGCAACAGGTGAATTCAGGACAGAATCAGACAATTCGAATGGTTCTTGCTTCCTTGTTGGGCTTCTTGTTTTGTATACACAGGAGGCACTCACTGTAAGTTCCCTTGCATGAATAGCAGCTGCCATAAAAAAAGGGTTCGTAAATTGGGGCCCTTGAAACAAATTTTGGGAATTTAAGTGCTCTCTATTGAAATACCACTGGCATTAGGGTTCCCTAGGCTCTCGAACATACTTCTCTGATCGACACCAAATGTGAACCCATGCGGAGAAACTTCTAAGGGCGGACAGGTAAAAATAGAAGTAGCACCAAGATTACTGAAGATAGGGATAGGAACGACAGCAGGAACTGCATCCTTTACCTTTGAGAAACCATAGTTGAATAGAGCTCCAACAGGTGGTGGGAATGCAGGCAAAGAAGGATTGATACTTTCAGATGATTTAGTTGATTCTGAATGAACTAAATTCATTCTAAGATCTTCCTCCTCCTCCTTCCACTACTCAACCCATCCCAAATTTCAATCTCCCCTTTTTCTTTTTCTTTTTTTTTTTGCCCGTCCTTTCCCCTTACCCCCAAATTTTGTTTCTTTGGTCAACAGTTCCGTTAAGTTATTGATTTGTCACTTTTGATAATTTTAGTGACTGTTTTATTATTTTTTAAAATTGAGTGACTGAATTAAGACCTTTAAAGTTAAATAATTGTTAGTATAATTTATCCTTCTTATTTTTTATTGCATTTTTTGGTTACTACTAAATAGCTGAAACTGAGATTTTAAAAGAAATTGGAAATTTTTTTGCCAATTTTTTCAAAATTGATTCCTTAGAAACAAAATCGGAAGTTTTTATTCCAAACCTAGTTCTTTCCTTTCCTTTTACTGGAGTTGATTTGATTTTCTGTTGAATAGATGCTTGGTCGATTTAGTTCTGTAAAGTTTTCACGGTTTATTTGATTTAACACCGACAAATTGTTTTAAGAAGCTTAAATTTTGTTTCCATGTATTTGGCATCTGGACTAGAATGATGAAGATACATGATCAATGCTGGTCCTATTAAAATTTTGTTTCCATGGTATTTGCTCATCGATGTTGGATGAAGATATTGTCCTTACAACAATTTGGCAAATTATAAGCAGCACGTCAACAGAACAGAGAACATTATAGCTTGGCAAATAACATTGATTTGTTTTTTTAAATTTATTTTGAATAAATATATTTGATTCAATTTAAATTTTATATAACTCAACTCAATTAAAAAAATTGATAAAATAATATTTATCTAACTCAATTAACTTAAAATTTTTTTACTCTACTCGATTCGATTAAATGTTTACCCCTAATTATCATAATTGCCATAACTCTTTTTAACTCAATTTTTATTTTTTTTAAATTATTAAAAATTCAAAATATTTTTTTATAGTTTTTATGAATTTTTTATATTCATTTTTTTTATTTTTTATGTAGTTTTTCAATATTATATATTTTTTAAAATTTTTTATTTTTTATTTTTTTTAAATCAAGAGTAAACTGATAAAATATGTAAATATTAAAAATTAATTTATTTAATTTTAATTTATAAAATATGTAAGTATTAATAACTAAATTTTTCATTATCTTAATTAATAAAAAGCCACGCCATTTATTCATTAACAATTTAATAGAATAGTTATCAACAAACCCCGAAGATGAAACTAAATTTTTTTGAAATTGACTGAGAAAACAAACTAATATGTGAGTGATAAAAAGTTTATGGTAAAAATTATAGTTTTGGGGGTTTGGTTAGTTGAGAATTTTATGCATTTTTCCAGCAAAATATTGGTATGCGTTCTTTTTTTTTCTAGTGGTAAGTTGTTGAAAATAATTTTACGACTTCATTTATTTCAACGTAAAAGTTTTTATGAAAAATATTTTTAATATTTTTTTATATTTATTTTATGTAAAAAAGAATGGCCAACGTAAAAAGTTTTTCAGTCAACGTAAAAAGTTTTCCAGTCAACGTAAAATTACCCCATTATTCCCGTAAAATGTCTTACCAACTTTTTTTTCGTAAGACATTTTTCAAACTGATAAGGCTCTGTTCACTGAAACACCCCATACCTGACCCGAACATCGGGTCAAAACACCGAGATGTTACATTCTCTACTACATTTTTCACTTACTAAATATTTTCTTATAAACTTTCATAACTTTTCAATTTAGTCCCTTTTTGTCATAAAAATTCAATATTTACTAATTAATCATATTAAATAAATTTCATTTCTTGTTACACTTTGATCATATAATTTATCTCAATATCTTATTTCACATATCAAATTTCTATGTATTTCATTTCTATTATTTCATCCACATCTTTTTTTCAAGTTTAACAATTTAGTCCTTGTCATCATAAAAATTCCATATTTTTCCATAATTTCACTTTTACAATACTTTATGCATATTTCATCATCTCATAGCACATTCATTAAACTTTTATCATAATTTTCTTATTCACATATTAAATTGTTTCACACTTAAACTTTTGTACATTTTTCAATTTAGTCCCTATTGCCATGTAATTTATTTTTCTTCATATAAGCACTTTAATTAAATAAGTCATTATAATATCTTATTTCACATAACAAATTTTCATGCATATCACTTCTCTTGTTTCAATTATAAAATTTACAAAGTTTACAATTTAATCCTTAACATCTAGACCTGCTCATGGGTCGGGTCACCCAGCCCGACCCGAAGGCCCACTCAAAAAGTGAAAGGGTTTGGGTAAAAATATATGCCCGAAAAATGGGTTTGGGAAGAAAAATAAGGCCCGTTTAGAAAACAAATCGGGCCTCGGGTAAGACTTTTTTGGCCCCCAAGCCCAGCCCGGCCTGAATATGCAAAAAAAAAAAATTGTTGTTTTTTTTTACTGTTTTATTGCTTTTTTATTATTATTTTGTTGCTATTTTGTTGTTGTTTTTTTCACTATTTTGCTATCATTTCACTATTATATTGCTACTATTTTGTTGTTATTGTATAACTCTTGTTTTATTGTTAATTTTGTTATTATTTTAGAGGCATTTGCTTGTTAAGTTGCATCTATCTTAGTGTTATTTAAGTATATATATTTCTTAAAAAATTATTTTCAATTTGTTTGGAAACATTTATTTTAATGTTTTTAGTATTTTTTATGTATTATATTATTTTAAAAATAATATAAAAAAAATTAACACAGGCGGGCCGAGCCGGACCTGGGTTTTAGCATTTTTATCCAGGCCGGACTTGGGCAAAATTTTAGGCCCATTTTTTGGGTCGGGCCCGGGCCTGGCAAATGGACCTAAAATTTTGGTTGTGCCCGGCTTGACCCGGCCCATGAGCACCTCTATTAACATCATGAAGATTCATTATTTACTATAACTTCACCTTAACATCACTTTGTAATCAATTCACTACTTCATTTAAACTCTTTATCGTAAATCTCAAATGTATGTTTGTTTCATTGAAAACAACTTTTTATGAAATATTTTCAAGAAATCTGTCAAATAACAGAAAATATTTTACACAAATTTATCCAAACACCAAAAAATATTAATTTTTTTCCATAAAAGTAAGTCTTTTTCAGTAAAACAAACAAAGCCTACATTTCATAAATTACGATTATAGGCACACAATAAAAAAAATGTAATAAATATATTCATTAAAAGTTTACATAAAAATTAAATGATATTTTGGTTGAAATGATAATTTTTTTTTGAACATTAATCTTATTATAGGTTCTTATCATATCTTTTTTATATATATATAAGGCTTAAAACTAATCATAGTTCATCTCCAACCTTTAAAGAAGATGATAATGCACTTTAATACACTCAACCTCATGTCGTCCTACACAGCAATAATGTCGATGTCAATCAAGTTAAGACTCAATCGGCGATTGAAATGATAAAATTAAAAGTTTGATATTCATAGTTTTTGGTTCAAAACTCGTGTGTGAATTTTTATTAATTTATAAATTATAAATAAAAATAAAAATACTCTCATAATAATATAATTCACTCTTTTTGTACTAATAAAAATGTCAACATTTTTTATGTCAAACTTTTTTTAAATTTGATGTCAATTATTTAAATATTTTAGTTAATTGAATTTTATAAAATTATTTTAAAATTAATTCATTGAAAGTTTTTAAATATATTTTTCAAAATTTTGTCTCTAGTAATTTATTTAGAAAATAAGACATCAAAGTTGAAAAGTTTTTACCTCTAAAAATTAAAATGTGACAAATTTAGTAGAATGGAAAAAGTACTTTGTAAAAGAAAATTTTCAATTTTAGTTGAATCGATTGACAGGACTTGAAACAATAACTTTTATCATAGCAGAGATTAGGGAGTGTCTTTCTAATCACGACCTCACTAGTTTTTCTCTTTCATTTTTGCTTTCCCGAGAATGTGCGCTCGCAGAGGCACCGAGCTTCTCTCCGACCAAGCCTTCCATGACTGTCATTATGCTCATCACCATCAATTCCATCATGCTCTTTGCCTTGCGCAACTGACATGTCCACTGGTGAGAACAGTGCTCTTTCTCTTTTTAGGCCTCTTCCTTGCCGAATTTGGTTTTAAGACTCAAAAGATCCACCCAAGATCCGGTCATTGGACTATTAAAGTCAAGTTTACGATTGCCTGTCAAACTTCATTTTGGCCGTTAAATTTTTTGTTCAATAGAGGTGTCAATTCGCTCGAATCTCCAATTAGATATCTTGAGTGACAACAGTTGAGGCTTCATCCAAGGTTTCTTTAGTTGCACTATAGTAGACATGGTTGTGTCCTTAAAGCCACACTCTAGCTATTTTTTTCTACTAGTAGTAGATAGAACATTGGGATAATAATTCTTTGGTCCATGTAAGGTTTTCAAACCGTTATTGGGTTATTATTCGAATCAAATTATTACTAATTGAATTATTCGAAATGTAAAAAATTTAACCGTTAATCGAGCCAAAATTTATATATTTTTCTTTTAGTTAAAATAAGTATAAAACATATAAAAAAATATTATTAATGTTTATTTTTTTTAATAGTTTAAAAAATATATTATATATAATATATATTATTTATTTCGATTAATATAAAAATAATAGTTCGAAAAATACATTGTTAATATAAAATTCTAAAACCCGAGCCCGACCTGGCCCCCCTGTATTAATTTTTTTATATTATTATTTTTATATAAAAATAAATTTAAAAAATATAATGTATCAAATACACTAAAACATTAAAAAATGTTTTCCAACAAATTGAAAATAAATTTAAATTTTTTTTAATATTTATGCTTAAATAACACTAAGATAGGTGTAACTTAGCAAGCAAATACCTCTAAAATAGTAGCAAAATTAATAATAAAACAAGAGTTATACAATATCCAAACAATAATAACAAAATAGTATCTATATAATAGCAAAATGACAGCAAAACAACAGTAGAAAAAAATTTTTAGGCAGATTTGGGCCGAAAAAAGTTTGCCGAGGCTCGACCCGTTTAGAAAATGGGCCTAATTTTTTTTTTTTTGCCAAAACCCATTTTTGGAGCCTATATTTTGCCTAAACCCTCCCACTTTTCGAGCGGGCCTTCGGGTCGAGCCATCCGGCCCATGATGAGGCCTAGGTTGGTGTACTGCCCTAAGGTTTCTCTATTTTTAAATTGCTAATTGTGACTTGTAAATTGAGGTATTGTGTTAGACTCCTTTCTCTTGAATTTTGATTTTTTTTTTCCTAATCTATGGCTTAGCTTATTTGGCTTATCTTTAATTTCTGAGTGGTTGTAGACGAGAATGAGGCTGTTGGTTCAGTGTTAAGGCTTTAGCTTACCATTGGGTCCCAAGTTTGAATATTGTTGTGTACAAAAGAGGAATTATTTTTGCTTCTTTCTATTGTGTCGTCCTAGTTGTCAGGGTTGGAGTCAAATTTAACCACTTAGCAACCTGATAAGATATTAACTAACCTGATTTGAAAAGATTTAATCAGTTTCATTTTTAAAAAAATTTTGAGAATTTTTCTCCCAAAAAATCTCTTTGATTGTTATCCCCCTCTCTTCCCACTTTCTCCATCTACCATTTTCATCTCTTTTCTTTCTATTTTCTATTTTTCCTCCTCTTTTTTTCGATTTCAATTCATCTCTTTGTCGTTTTCCATTTTGATTTTCCCTTTCTCTCTGTGCTCTTTTTCTTTTTACAGTTTTCACCATCATCTTTGTAAAGACCTCTTATTCTTTCTTCCCTTGTAACAGTCCGTTTTCAGTGATATCAAAACAGTGATATCGAGACCACAAATTTGATGTGGAAATATTTATTTTATTATTATTTTAATGTCTATGGTACGTTAGTAGTGTCATGTAAAAATTTCGTTAAGAAATTTTAATGTTTGCATGTTTAATTTCATAAAAAGGACTAAATCGTAAAAGGTGCAAAATTAGAATTTTATAGGTTAAAGGTGTCAAATTGCTATGAATATTTAATATGAATGGACTTATATGGTAATTTAACCATTATAATAAATAGTGGACATTCTTGGATATGAATTAAGTGATTTTGATATTATAAACTAAGGTTAAGTTTGTATTTTAATAAATAATATAATGTAAATTAAAGAAAAACAAAACACATCATCTTTTGTTATCTCTTCCACCAAAATTCAAAAGAAAGGAACCTCCTTGGAAGCTTGCTAGGTTGGGCCAAGCCTTCTTTGTGAATGTGAGTGATTTTTTATTCTGTTTTTAATGATTTTTATGTTTTTGAAGTCGTTGTAGCTTAATCTAACTAGCCTAGGGACTAATTTGCAAAAATATTAAAGGTTTAGCATTTTTCCATGAATTCTCTTATATGATTTATGAAGTTTGATGGTAGATTATGAATCCTTGTTGTTAAATAAACAACTTTTGTAAAGTGATTTTTAATGAAATTATCATTTAGGGACTTATTTGTGAAAATAGTAAAATATCATGACAAAATGGTGAATTGGTGATTTGTGTGGGTTGATATGACTCCCTAGATAAATCTTCTAGCATGATATATGGATGAAAATGCATGAATTTCAATTTACGAGCTTAAGGACTAAATTGTAAAGAAGTTAAAACATTAGGGGCAAAAATGAAATTTTGCAAAAGTATGGAATTTGGACTGAATTGAATAGAATGAATATTAAATAGATTGAATTTGTTTATTTAGATCAAGTTAAGCCTCGTACGGATCTAGATCGAAGGAAAGATAAAGCCTCGGATTAGTTGAACCTATTTTGACATCTTTATAATCGAGGTAAGTTCGTATGTTTAAATAACGCTTTAATGTTATTTGATTTATGTGATATTATGCTATTTATCATATCATGTTACGACGAAAATCCAATGAAGTTACGACGACTATCCAACCCCGTTTGAACCTTAGGAATGTATAGGATACAAATGTCATGTCATTAGGGTTACCATGTTTCGGGTGTTGGTCCTGAATGTCCTACCGATGGCTAAGTTTCAGCATTTGTTACAGATACTCTTCAGCTTGTGTGAGCAGCATCGTATAACTACATTCCAATCGTCAGCTTGAGTTAGCAGACCCATTTATAGCTCGAGTGAGTACCGATGTAAATGAAAAGGAAAAGGAATGGTTTTGACCATGTGTTAGCACACTTTGTGTGAGCTTCCCGTGTATCCGATATTATTCTAAGTGGTTCAACGGGCATGAAAAGGGAAGGAACGGTAAGTGTTCCAATGGCTAAATTATGAACTTATAGAAAGGTATGAATTGATGTTGATCAAAGTATGTATAACCATGTTTTATGGCAAGTATGAATTCAAATGTGCTATGTTCATGTATTATATCTTACCATGTGATGATATTGTTAAGTTATGTGTTAAAGCACTAACTATTGTTGTTGATGATGCTTAGGCTTGTGCCAAGCTTGTGTTGGATTGATTTATGTCTATTTTATAAGATTTTGCATTGAAATGGTAAGCTATGTTCATGATTTACGAACTTACTAAGCATTATATGCTTACTTTGTTTTCTTTCCTATGTTTTATAGATTATCGGAAGCTCGACCGGTTTGGAAGCTCGTCAGAGACCTATCACACTATCTATTGAAAATATCGGTAGATTTTGATGCTTTGGGTCAAGGTTATAATGGCATGTATAGGTGAACTTATGTTCAAGGTTTAGTTGTTATGGTTGGCATGTATATATGGTATTATAGTTGGTGTGCTTTGGGCACTTTGATACCTTGTTGGTTGATGCCATTATGGCTTGGTTCATGCATGTTTTAAATGACGAATTCGGTATGTGATGATGTAGTTTCAATGTGATCAATTGTGATGAGTTTTTGGTATGGAAATAGGTTAGATATGAATGCTTGAATATAGACAATTATGCACATGTTTAGATAGATTTGATGAATTATGTTTGAGGTGCCTTATTGGCATATTGGTTGAATGAATTATTTGTATATTGAAATGGTCATATTATGTATGTTTGGCATATTTTGGTGCCTTGATCATTGGTGAATAAGGCTTGTAGGTACTTATTGGAAATGTGTGAAAGAAATTACTTGATTTTGGCCAATTTCTTGTCCACACGGCCTAAGACATGAGCGTGTGTCTTAGCCGCGTGTACCCTGTAGGTTTTAAAGGTTGTATTTCGAAAGTTACACGGCCTAACACACGACCTGGCACACGGGCGTGTGAAGCCATTTCGAGTGTTACACAGCCTGGCACACGGGCGTGTGACCCAAGTCAGAGAGTTACACGGGCATGAGTATGAGCTTGGACATGACCGCGTGTCCCTATTTCGAATGTTACACTGCAGTGTGAATTTTTCTAACTTTTTCCTCAAGGTTTCAAATGTTTCCGATTTAGTCCCGAATCGTTTCTAAAGTGTTTCTAAGGCCTCGAGGGCTCGAATAAGGGATGATAAGCATGTGTATGAATGAATTATACTATGATTAATGAAATGTTTGGAAATGAATGTTTTAAGTTACGTTTTTACGATAATGCTCTGTAATCCTATTCCGGCGACAGATACGGGTTAGGGGTATTTAGTGGTATCAAAGCTACAGTTTAGTCAATTCTCGGACTGAACATAGCATGTATGAGTCTAGAAATACATGCCATTATATAACCTTTGACTCGTTTTGAACTATGCTTTCATATAGAAAATGTCATCCAACTGAGCCGATTTTGATTAGGCTGAAAGTAACGTGCAAGCCTCCGTTCACGGGGCAGTGTTGAGTGGCAGTAGGCCCATAACTGAGGGACGGGGAGGAGAGGCTAAAGAAGCCTTCTTCCAAATGATGAATGAGTGGTTTACCGAGTTCGTACGAACGAACCCGATGGCTTAACGACCTCCACCCCCACCTGTTCCCCAACCGATTCCCGTAGTTCTTCAAGGTTTGGAACCAATGCAACTTAGCAAGTCACCAGTTGATAAAATCCGTAAATATGGGGCTGAAGAGTTTAGAGCTATGTCTAAAGATGATTTAGAGAGAACTGAGTTCTTGTTAGGAAACACGATCAGGGTTTTCGATGAACTATCTTGTACTCTGGCTGAATGCGTGAAATGTGTTGTTTCCTTATTGAAAGACTCTGCCTATTAGTGGTGGAATACCTTGGTTTTAGTTGTGCTAAGAGAGCGAGTACACTAGGAATTCTTTCAAGCTGAGTTCCGTAAGAAATATATAAGTCGGAGGTTTTTTGATAAGAAATACAAAGAGTTTTTCGAGCTTAAACAAGGTCGAATGACAGTTTCTGAGTATGAGAGAGAATTTATTCGATTAAGCAAGTATGCCCGAGAATGTATACCGACCGAGATTGCTATGTAAACGATTTGAAGATGGATTGAATGATGACATAAAACTGTTAGTCGAGATACTCGAATTGAAAGAATTTGTTGTTCTAGTTGATCGAGCACATAAAGTTGAAGAATTGAGTAAGGCTAAAAGAAAAGCTGATTTTGAGGCTTGTGATTCGGGAAATAGATCAGCGGGAAAATCTTATCAATCACCGTCAAAGAAGCCAAAAGAATATCGTAACCATTCGTTAGCTTCAGTGGGTTATTCCAGTAAAGATCGCGGAAAACAACATGCAAGTTCAAAACCTCAGGCTACATTTGTAGCGAGCGTAGGCAGTGTGAAGAGTAACAAACCCGATTGTCAACAATGTGGACGTCGACATTTTGGTGAATGCAAGATGAAAGACAGGGCATGTTTTAAATGTGGTTCGTATGAGAATTTTATCCGAGATTGCTCGGAGAGACCTAAAAAAGAAAAGGCTTAGACTGTTCGACCGAGCAATAAAGCTGTGAGAGGTAGATCGCCATGGAACCCTGAAAATGTGAAAAATAGCCGCAGTGGGACAAAAGACTCTGCTGTGAGATCCGAGGCATGAGCACCAGCTAGAGCTTATGCGATATGTGCATGAGAGGAAGCGTCAGCACCAGATGTTATTACTGGTACATTTTCTATCTTTGATACTGATGTTACTACTTTGATTGATCCAGGATCAACACATTCATATGTACGCACGAATCTAGTATCAAGTAAGAAATTGTCTGTTGAGTCCACTAAATTTGTGGTTAAAGTAACGAACCCCCTAAGTGAGTATGTGTTAGTCGATCAAGTCTGTAAAAACTTGTAACACATCTAAGCCCTATCCATCGCCAGAACAGGGTCACGGAGCATTACCGGAGTTTACAGATCAATTACAGAAAATTTCATATCATTTACTATTCATATCTGGAATCAATCATATCGTGCCTTAAATGGGTCCTCGAGGCTCAAAATACACGTTAGAATCAAATCGGGACTAAACCAGAAACTCAAAAAAAATTTCGCGAAATTTCAAAATTTTTCTTAGGTACAGGGGACACACGCCCGTGTGGTCAGACCGTGTGGCTCACACAGCCAGATGACACGCCCGTGTCTTAGGCCGTGTGGGTATTTGATGTGAGGCACACAGTTGTGTCCCAGTCTGTGTTCAAATTAGGGTAGCTACTGACTTGGGTCACACGGCTAGCCACACGCCCATGTGCTAGGCTGTGTGGACAATGTAATTTTTGAAAATTAGGTACAAGATTCACACGACTGAGACACACGCCCGTGTCTCTGCCCATGTGATCAATTCTGACCATTCTATTTCTAAAATTTTAAGATGCAGGGGACACACGACCAAACCACACACCCGTGCACATGACCATGTGTCACACACGGTTGAGACACACGCCCGTGTGTCTACCCGTGTGAACAAAATATGGCCATTTCCAAGCCTTATTTCTCACCCAAAATTTGCTTTGTACCTACATTAATAATTTCATACAAATACCAACCAATTCAAGATGTTAAAACCAAGCCAACATTAATATTATATTTGATATATCATCACATGTATTCAAACTTACCTTTTGAAATACATATGTTTACCATAATTCAATCTAACCATACCAAGTACTCATATATTAACCATATTATAACCTCAAGTATATATTCACTGAATATACTTTTACTAGCCATTCTAATGGCTAGATTACAAACAACCATTTACATGTCAACATTGGCCAAGTTAGCCTATACATGCCATTATACCAAAATAAGATTGCTATTTATACCAAAACGTGCTGAAGGATAGTGTGATGATGCTCTGACCGATTCCAACCTTTACGAGCTTCCGAGCACTATAAAACAGAGAAAAGAAAACAAAGTAAGCATTTAATGCTTAGTAAGTTCGCATAACAGGAATTTAACTTACCATACATTTACATTTAAGGTAAGCATATAAAGATGCATCCAAGAAATTTGGCTAAAAGCCTATATAACACACAACTTCATCAAACATGTTAGTCATTATTCCACATAAATTTCAAGTATAAAAAATGAGCTCATCATATAGAGATTTTCATAATCATGTTCTTTTCACATAATATTTCCATATAACATGTGCTTTTTCTTAAATAGTCATATTAAGTTCATTTTAACCATGTCAGAACTCTTCCCGTTAAATTTACTTGGAATATCGATGAATACACATGTAGTACACTTGAAGTGTACAAATCTGTAACCCGTCAACTCATAATCAGGGGTACCCAATTAGGGCACATAATCAGGAAGCACTCTCTCGAGTCTCATATCAGGATACTCATGTAAGCCATGTAACAGGAAGCTTATCCGGGGTAAATCAAGAAACTCATAAGAGTTTAGAACAGGAAGCTCATTGAGCTTAAAAGGTAACTTGGTAACTCTGAAGAGCTATTATCATGAAGCTCCAAATAGCCATATAACAGGATGTTCAAGCGAGCCATATCAGGAAGCTCAAGAAGAGCATATAACAGGACGCTCATAAAGAGCTACGTTTGTGTTCGCAATATATGCAGGATCACAACCGATAATATAACAGGACGCTCACAAAGAGCTGCGGTAGTCTACAACACATGCAGGATCTGTAATACCCCTAACCCGTATCTGTCGTCGGAACAGGGTTACAGAGAATTACCGAAGTTTACAGTTCAATTACAATTAATTTATGTCATTTACTATTCATTTTTGAAAATCAATCACAATCAATCATATTGTCCCTTATATGGGTCCTGGAGGCCAAAAATACATAGTAGAATAGAGTCAGGACAAGATCGGGATCACAAAAATTTTTTCGCGAAATCTTAAATTTTTTCTTAGGTGTAGGGGACACACGCCCGTGTGAGTAGACCGTGTGGTTCACATGGCCAAGTGACACAACCGTGTCTCAGGCCGTGTGGGAATTCGATGTGAGGCACACGGCCGTGTCCCATCCTGTGTCTATACCCGTGTAACTCTCTGACTTGGGTCACACGACCATCCACACGCCCGTGTGTTGGGCCGTGTGGTTAATTTTAATTTTCGAAATTTAGGTGCAGGTTTCACACGCCCATGTGCTAAGCCGTGTGCCACACACAATAAACACTACCACAAATCTGTCTAAATACGGTCTAAAAATTCTGTTCATCAAATCCATAAATACCGCAGGTGCATTCATCAACCCGAATGGCATCACAAAAAATTCATAGAGCCCTTACCTAGTTTTAAAAGCTTTCTTTGGCACATCTGAATCTTTTACCCGTAGCTGATAGTAACCGAAATGAAGATCAATCTTCGAAAATACAGTGGCACCTTTCAATTGATCAAACAAGTCATCTATACGAGGCAGTGGATACTTATTCTTTATTGTGACTTTATTGAGTTGCCTGTAATCAATACACAGCCTCAATGATCCATCTTTCTTCTTTACAAATAGAACCGGTGCACCCTAAGGTGAATGACTAGGTCGAGCAAAGCCCCTATCTGTCAGTTCTTCCAACTGTGCTTTCAACTCTTTTAACACTGTTGGAACCATTCGATAAGGTGCTATAGAAATAGAAGTTTTTCTCGAAACAAGATCTATAGAAAATTCTACCTCTCTAACTAGGGGTAAACCAGGTAATTCCTTCGGAAACACATCAGGAAACTCACAAACAACTGTCACTAATTTAATCTTCGACTTTGATACTTTAGTGTCCAACACATATGCAAGATAAGCATCATACCCTTTTCTGACATGTTTCTGTACTGATATAGCTGAGATCACATTAGATAACCCATCCAGGTTATCAGATTCGACATGAAGTAATTCACCATTCTGACATTTCAACACAATGTATTTTTGTTTACAATTTACCACTGCATCATGCTAAGTTAGCCAGTCCTTTCCCAAAATTACATCAAATTCATCAAAGGGAAACAACATCAAATCAGCCGAGAAACAATAACCCTTTACCATCAACGGATAGTTTTTACAAACTTTATCCACCATAACATACTAGCCCAGAGGGTTTGAAACTTTAACGACAAATTCAGTGAACTCAACGGGTAAATTTTTAACAGACACTAAATTCGTGCATATGTATAAATGTGTCGAACTAAGATCAATCAAAGCACTAATATCAGTATCAAGAAGAGAAAATGTACCAGTAATGAAATTTGGTGCAGAGGCATCCTCTCTTGCACATATAGCATATGTTCTTGCCGGTGCTTGTGCTTCAGATTTGACTGTTGAATCTCTTGTAGCACTTCGGCTACCACTGACATTACTAGGGTGTCGGGGTGGTCTACCTCTCGAGGCGGGGTTACTCGACTTCGAAGTCTGATCAGTATCTTTTTCAATCCTTTCTGGACAATCTTGGAGATAATGGTCAAGGGAACCACATCTATAATAGGCTCCGCTTCTTATACAACATTCCCCAAAATGAAATTTGTTGCAATGTTTGCATCTAAGTTTAGGGTTACCAACACTTCCAACACTCATTACAGATGGAGACGGAGATCTCGAATTAGAGCGTTGAAAGCCTCGTTCTTTTCCAGAATACCCCGTAAATGTGGTAGAACGATCATGGTATTTCTTTGATTTCTTTGAAGTAGATGCTTGTGACTTCCCCATAAATCTCTTACTAGAAATCCGGGCTTCTCTCTCTGCTTGTCTCTTCTCTTTGCTTAATTCCTCAGCTTTGTGTGCTCGATCAGCCAGTACTACAAATTCCCTTAATTCAAGAATTCCTATCAATAGCTTGATGTCTTCATTTAATCCTTCTTCAAAACGTTTACACATATCAACCTCAGTCGGAACCCATTCTCTGGCATACTTGCTTAACCGAACGAATTCCCGTTCGTATTCAGATACAATCATATTTCCTTGTTTAAGCTCTAGAAATTCTTTCTTTTTCTGATCCAGAAATCTCTGGCTAATATACTTCTTTCTGAATTCTGTTTGGAAAAACTCCCATGTAACATTTTCCCTTGGCACAACAGAAATCAAAGTATTCCACCACTAGTAGGATGAGTCTTTTAGCAGAGATACAACACATTTCAAACATTTTGCTGGTGTACATGAAAATTCATCTAAAACCTTGATGGTATTTTCCAACCAGAATTCAGCCCTCTCCGGATCATTTTCGACAGTAGCCCTAAATTCTTCTGCCCCATACTTACGGGTTTTATCCACCAGAGGTTTTTCGATTCTAACAGGTTTAGTATCTTGCTGCATATTGGGAACCAGTTGAGGCGCAGGAGGGGGAGGTTGTTGTACAGCAGGATTTGTTCTCAAGTATTCAGTAAACCACTCATTTATCATTTGAAAGAAGGCTTCTTTTACCTCCTTAACTTGACCCTCAGATACGGGCCTTCTACTACTACTAGATGCATCTCTTTGTACAGAAGCTTGAGCAGTGCTCTCAGCTTTCTCGGATTCAGCTCTAGCTTGGTTGGATGACCTTACTATATGAAAAACATGTTTAAAATGGTCAGGAGATATCACACTATCACAAATTATATAATGGCATGTATAGCTAAACTCGTACTTGCTACGTTAGTCTGAGAATCAGCTAAACCGTAGCTCTGATACCAATAAATATAACACCCCTAACCCGTATCCGTCGCCAAAACAGGGTTACGGAGCATTACTAAAGTTTACAGTTAATTTTATGTCATTTACTATTCATTTTTTAAAATCAATCACAATCAATCATATTGCCCCTTATATGGGTCTTCGAGGCCCAAAATACATATTAGAATCGAGTCAGGATAATATCTGTAACAGCCCGATTTTGGGCCTAGTCAAAACAGTGGTTTCGAGACCACTGAATCGAGGTTAGGGAAAATTATTTTGATGTTATTTTATGTGTTATATCATTAATATAAGGCTATGTGGAAATTTTGGTGCTTTAATTTTAGCAACAGTATGCTTAATTATGAAAAAGGACTAAATCGCATAAAGTGCGAAAGTTCTATTTTTCAAGGTAGAGGTACCTAATAGCTATGGAATATAATTTGGAGGTCTTTAATTTGCAGTTAGATCATTTAGAATGAGTTGGTCGGCCATGTAGACAAGGGGGACAAGAGCATTTAATTTTTGGTCAAACTTAGGTGAATTAGGTGAGAAAAGATGAATTAAAAATGGTAAAAAGAAAAACTATCATCTTTCACTATTCACTCATCTCTTTCCACCGAAAATTGAAGAGAAATAGAGGTCTTTGGGGTTCAAACTTTCAGCCACTCAATTCCCATTCAAGTAAGTGATTTAGGTGGTTTTAATTGATGATTTTTGTGCTTTTGGAGTCCTCAAAGCTTAAGCTTGCTAATGAGAGGACTAATTTGAGATATGGTTGAAAGTCTAGGGATTTGCCACGAGAGTATTTATGATGTTAGCTGAGTTTTTATGGAAGGAAAAGAATGTTAGGGAGATGAGAAACAACTTTTGTGAAAGGTGTTAGCATGAAAACACCTATTTAGGACTTGAATGCCAAGATTGAAATTGTGTCATAAATGCATGAAAGAGTTAGAATTGTGAGTAGTTATAAGAGAAATAAATGTCCATCTAGGCTTGTTTAATGAGAAAATGTGTTAAGAAAATGATTTACGAGCCTAGGGGCAAAATCGTAATTTTGCCATAATACAAGGGCAAAATGGTCATTTTTTTGCCCAAGTACAAATTTTGATGCATTATGGTCATAGAATGATCTAAATGAGTGAATTTTATTATTATAGATCAAGAAGAGCGCGGAATTAACCTTGACCGGAGAAAAGGCAAGGTTACGGATTAATCCGCAAATTGAAACATTTTGCACCGATGTAAGTTTATGTGTAAACAATGCATTTTATATACATATTGTTCTTGCTAATTGGTTCTTGACATGATTGAGAACATGTATGATTCAAGTGGATTGAATGTGGCAGTTATCGAATAATTATCGTATGAATTATGAAAAAGATAAGTACATGTGTAATGACAACACTTGATGGTGGGCTAAGTGTGATACCACCTTATTATTTAATTACGATGGGCTATGTGCGATACCATCATCTATTTATCATCTAGTGGGCTATTTGCGATACCACAATAATTACCTTTTTTTGGTGGGCTATGTGCGATACCACCCTATTAACGATTGATGGTGGGTTAAGTGCGAAACCACCAAGTGATTTGGCATTGTGGTTGAATTAGTGAGAAATTATGATGTGTTGTATCATGAGAATTTGTGGTGTTAAGTGCAGGAATGCAAGTGAATGAATGTAAGTATTAAGCTTGTGATAGAGTTGGAATGTGGTAAGGGATAAAATGAGTAAGCATGATTGTGAATATGGATTACTTTTGTTTAGTATAAGGCTATTTGTTGTTTAGCACATACTATGATGTTATTTGTCTACATGTAAACTTACTAAGCTTAAAGCTTACTCCCCTTTTCTTTTCCCTTGTTTTATAGAGTTTAAGAGCCGGGTCGGGATACGTAGATAACCAGAAGATCGCCCACACTATCAGCTCATCTCGGTATATCTAGACTTAGTGCATTTTGTGTATGGCATGTATAGGGACTAGATTAGTTAGATTGTTTTGTTATTTTGGCCAAAAGTGTGTTGGCCCTTTTGAAAGATAAACTATTTTGTATATTGCCATGGTTGATGGCTCACCTTGTTATATATGAAAAGATGTAGTTATTCATGGAAATTTATATTGAAAAATATGAGTTGTTTAGTGATATGTTGAATGGATTCATGTTGTGTGAGCTAGAGGGATGAAAAGAGCTTGGCAAATAGCCTTGTTCTTGTCCACACGGGAAGGCACACGTGAGTGTGTCTAGGCAGTGTGTGACACACGGTCAGTCCCATGGGTGTGTGACTTGGCCGTGTTTCCCCTACATGTTGGTGTTGTAAGTCAGTGTCAACCACGGGCTAGCCACACGGGCGTGTGCCTAGGCCATGTGACCCTTATAAGGTTGCTGACATCACAAACAGAATACCCAAGTTTTTACACACGGGCGTGTCTAGGTCGTGTGGAGCACACGGGCCAAGCACACGAGCGTGTGTCCGGCCGTGTGAAAACCTCTGTAGGTTCGAAATGAAAATAAATTCCACACGAGGTAAGGACATGGGCGTGTGTGACCACACGGCCTGCCCACACGGGCGTGTCCCATTTCACACGGGCGTGTGGCCCCTATTTAGATGAAAATTTTTAAGATCGAAAAAGTTCTCGGTTGGGTTCTGAAACCCCTCGTATGTTTGTTTGAGGCCTCGTAGGTCCTCAATGAGAATGTTGTGATGGCCATAGAGACATGTCTAGTTGAAACTGAAACTTATTGATTAAAGTCGTATGGTTAAGTGGATTAAGTCCGGTAATGCCTCGTGCCCGGTTTCTGCTTAGAATACGGGTAAGGGGACTTACATTTAGTGGTATCAAAGCTATGTTTTAGCCGGTTCTCAGACTACCGTAGTGTGTGTAAGAGTCTAGCTATACATGCCATTAGCGTATAATGATAGTGTGGTGGCTCCTGATGATTCTAAACTTTATTTATATATATATAGTATATGTAACATCCCGGTTTAGGGCCTAGTCAGAATAGTGGTTCGAGACCACAAATCCGAGGGTTATGAATGAGTTTTTAAGGTTTATATTATGTATGCATGCTAGTGTGAAAGTTTCATGAAGCAATTTTGTAGAATTGTGGTTGAATTGTCCAAAAGGACTAAATTGCAAAAGTTGCAAAATGTGTGTTTCTAGAAGCTATTTGTGTGAAATAGCTTTAGATTATTAATTAGAGGTCCTTAAATAGTAATTTACCCAAATTCTAATTTTTGGACAAAAATGGGCATGGATGAGTCAAAATTTGAAGTTTATCGAAAGGGCATTTTGGTCATTTATCAAATAAGTGATTAAAATAGGTGAAAAGATGACAAATTCATTTATCTTCTTCCCTTTTAGCTGTCGAAAATTTGAGAAGCCATTGTTAGGGTTCTTTCAATTTTTCAAGCTTGCTAGTAAGTGCTCTTAAGCCCAGTTTTAATATTCTTTGTATTTTTGAAGTCCCGGTAGCATGAGTAAGCTATTTTTAGCTATTTTATGAGCTATAATGGATGTTCAAAAATGTGGTCATGAATGACTTGCATGTATTTTGATATTTTATGGAAGATTATGAAAGCTTGATGTAGTAGAAACATCTTTTGTTAAGTGATTTTCCATGAAAATTCATGTAGGGACTTGATTGTGAAAAACTTTAGTTTGGTCATACATGTGTGCCTTAGTGAGATTTTATGAATGCTTTAGTTGAGTAAGTGGTTCGGCTAAGCATGAAAGGATAGAAAGTTGAATAAAAATCACTTTACGAGCCTTGGGGCTAAAGTGTAAATATGAGGAAGTTTAGGGGCAAAATAGTAATTTTGCTAAAGTATGAAATGTGGGTCAATTTAGTCAATGTGTGTATTGAATAAGCTGAATTATTCATTATAGATCAAGAAAGACGAAGCCCAGATCGAAACCGAGGCAAAAGCAAGATGGTGGACTAAATTGCATATTTTCATACTTTTGAGTATCGAGGTAAGTCTATGCATAAATAATGCATTCATACTTACAATTTGTTAATGCTAGCTAGTGTGTAGCATATTTGAGAACCTATGTGGGATGAATGTAGTAGAAAATGTGGAATGAATGTATGATCGAGAATGATTAAGTAAGTAGACTTGTGCATGTGTTGTGATAATGCTAGGTGGTGGGCTAAGTGTGATGCCGTCCTAATGCATATTGACGATGAGCTAGCTATGTGCGATGCTATCGTGAGGTATATCGTTTGGTGAGCTATGTGCTGAATCACTATGAATACCTTTGTGGTAGGCTAAGTGCGATACCACCTTATTAATCAATTGTGGTGTGCTAAGTGCGAAACCACTGAGATATTGGCTGTGTGGATTAACTGTGTGTATTAGCTATGTGTAATAGCTGTGAGGATTAGCTATATGAACTAGATGTGTGGATAGGCTGTGTGGATAAGTTATATGGATAAATTGTGTGGATAAACTGTGTGGATGTATTACGAGAAATAATGATGTGTTGTATATTGTGTAAATGTGACATAGAATGCAAGGGTGCATTTTGATGGTTATGAGTATGTGACTCATGATGTGTTGGAAATGTGGTAAGGGTTAGAAAGAGTAAGCATAGTTGTTCATTACTTTTGGTGGTATAATGCTAATTGTTGTTTAGCTTATACTATGATGCTTATTTGTTTATGTGTAAACTTACTAAGCTCAAAGCTTACTCTCTTTCTTTTCCCTTGTCTTATAGATTAAAAGCGTTGAATCGAGATACGAGGATCATCGAAGATAGCCTACATATCAAAGACACTTTGGTACATGAAACTTAATGTTTTGTATATGGCATGTATAGGGGCTAGATAAGTTAGTAAATTTTATTGTAAATGGCTAAGATGTGTTGGCCTTTAGATGGATAGCTTATTTTGCATAATGCCATGGTTGTTGGCTATTACATTATATGAAAGAAAGATGTAGTTTTCTATGTGAGAATGCACTTCAATTTGAGTTGATTATGATGGTGTTAGATGAGTATATGTTGTGTATGTTAGAAGGGTGAAAAGGACTTGACACTTAGTCTTGTTCTTGACCATGTGGATAGACACACGGGCGTGTGTCTAGGCCATGTGTGACACACGGTCAGCCCACGGGTGTGTGCTGTGGCCGTGCGTCCCATGCATGTTATCATTGTAAGTCAGGATAGTCCACGGGCTAGCCACACGGGCGTGTGACTAGGCTTTGAGGCCGTGTGAAGTGCACACTGACACTTAGAAATTTAATTGTCACACGCGGGCGGGGCCGCGGGCGTGTCGGCCCGTGTGTATTTAGTCGATGTCGACCACGGGTGGAAGGCACGGACATGTAATAGGGTACACGGGCGTGTTCCCAAACCGCATGGGCGTGTGCCTTAACCGTGGGGCATTTGGCAGAATGCTTGGGTTTTTAGGCACGGTCTGGGGACATGGGAGTGTGTGCCCATGCACGAGCGTGTCTAATCTTGCACGGGCGTGTGAGACCTGTATAAAAGAGAAAAATTTTAAGGATCGTAAAAGTTCCGGATTAGTCTCGAGAGCCCTCGTGTGTATGAGTGAGGCCTCGTAAGTCCAGAATGAGGTTATAGCAAGTAATGACGTTGAGCCTAAGTGGCGATTAAGTGGTTTGAGTTTGGTAATGCCTTGGGCCCGATTCTCGGCGTAGAACCCGGGTAAGGGGTGTTACATTTAGTTGTATCAGAGCTATGGTTTAGCCGTTTCTAGGACTACCGTAGCAGGTGTAAGAGTCTAGCTATACATGCCATAAGTGTACAATGATAATGTGGTGGTTTCTGATGATTTAAATCTTGTTTATTATAGTATATGGATTACGATCCATTGACTGCTGATGAAGCAGCGAGTAATGCGCCGGCTCCTGCGCAAGGGACCGCGCCCGTTGAGAGTGGACCCGAGGTCAGGGGTCAAGGGGAAGAGGCACGGGAAGCCTTTCTCCAAATGATGAGTAATTGGTACTCGGATTATGTTCGAGCGAACCCTAATGCTCAACCTCCTCCACCTCCTCCTGTACCTCAGCCAAATCCAGTGGCTCCTCAAGGTATGGATGTAGTGAGGATATCGAAACCCCCGGTGGATAAGATTAGGAAACACGGGGCTAAGGAGTTTAGAGCTAAGGTAGATGATGACCCAGAGAGGGCGGAGTTCTGGTTGGAGAACTCGATGAGGGTGTTCGATGAGCTCTCATATACACCTGAGGAGAGTTTGAAGTGTGCCGTATCGTTGCTGAGAGATTCGGCATACCATTGGTGGAAGATGCTGACGTTAGTGGTCCCAAAAGAGCGGGTGACGTGGGACTTCTTTCTGGAAGAGTTCCAGAAGAAGTATATAAGCCAGAGGTTTAGTGACCGAAAAAGGAAAGAATTCCTTGAACTGAAGTAAGGAAGGATGACAGTAGCAGAATACGAGCGTGAGTTTTTTAGGCTTAGCAAATACGCTCAAGAATGTGTGTCGATAGAGACCATCTTGTGCAAGAGGTTCGAAGATAGGCTGAATGAGGATATCAAACTCCTAGTGGGCATTTTGGAGTTGAAAGAATTTGTGGTACTAGTTGAGAGGGCAAGTAAGGCCGAGGAATTGAGTTCAGAAAAGAGAAGGGCTGTGAGTGAAGCCCGAGATGCTAGAAAGAGACCGATGGGCAAGTCGTATCAAGCCCAGTCGAAAAGATCCAAGGAAGTGAATCCTCGGACGACGGCACCAGTGGGTTATTCGCATCGAGACTTGGGCAGTACTCGTTCGGGTTCGAGAGTCCAAGCCCCCTCGATGGAAAGTGTGGGCAATACAAAGAGTAAACCGGAGTGTCCTAGTTGTGGTAGGTATCACACCGGAGAGTGTTGGGGAAAAAGTCAGAAATGTTATAAGTGTGGTTCCCCTGACCACTTTATCCGTAGCTGTCCCGAGAGGGATGATAAGGAAGAGAAACAAGAAGTGAGACCTAGTGATGTGTCTACGTGGGGTAGACCATCAAGGAACCCAAGAGGTGGGGCTAGTGGTAGAGGTGCGCCCAGAGATTCTGCTGTGAGACCAGAGGGTCGGGCACCTGCGATGAGGTATGCCATTCACGCTCGCGAAGAGGCATCCTCCCCTGATGTGATAACGGGTACTTTTTCTCTCTTTGACACCCTTGCACGGGCGTGTGAGACCTGTATAAATGAGAAAAATTTTAAGGATCGTAAAAGTTCCGGATTAGTCTCAAGAGCCCTCGTGTGTATGAGTGAGGCCTCGTAAGTCCAGAATGAGGTTATAGCGAGTAATGACATTGAGCCTAAGTGGCGATTAAGTGGTTTGAGTTCGGTAACGCCTCGGGCCCAGTTTCCTGCGTAGAACCCGGGTAAGGGGTGTTACATTTAGTTATATCAGAGCTATGGTTTAGCCGTTTCTAGGACTACCGTAGCAGGTGTAAGAGTCTAGCTATACATGCCATAAGTGTACAATGATAATGTGGTGGTTTCTGATGATTTAAATCTTGTTTATTATAGTATATGGATTCCGATCCATTGACTGCTGATGAAGCAGCGAGTAACGCGCCGGCTCCTGCGCAAGGGACCGCGCCCGTTGAGAGTGGACCCGAGGTCAGGGGTCAAGGGGAAGAGGCACGGGAAGCCTTTCTCCAAATGATGAGTAATTGGTACTCGGATTATGTTCGAGCGAACCCTAATGCTCAACCTCCTCCACCTCCTCCTGTACCTCAGCCAAATCTAGTGGCTCCTCAAGGTATGGATGTAGTGAGGATATCGAAACCCCCGGTGGATAAGATTAGGAAACACGGGGTTGAGGAGTTTAGAGCTAAGGTAGATGATGACCCAAAGAGGGCGGAGTTCTGGTTGGAGAACTCGATGAGGGTGTTCGATGAGCTCTCATATACACCTGAGGAGAGTTTGAAGTGTGCCGTATCGTTGCTGAGAGATTCGGCATACCATTGGTGGAAGATGCTGACGTTAGTGGTCCCAAAAGAGCGGGTGACGTGGGACTTCTTTCTGGAAGAGTTCCGGAAGAAGTATATAAGCCAGAGGTTTAGTGACCGAAAAAGGAAAGAATTCCTTGAGCTGAAGCAAGGAAGGATGACAGTAGCAGAATACGAGCGTGAGTTTGTTAGGCTTAGCAAATACGCTCAAGAATGTGTGTCGACAGAGACCATCTTGTGCAAGAGGTTCGAAGATGGGCTGAATAAGGATATCAAACTCCTAGTGGGCATTTTGGAGTTGAAAGAATTTGTGGTACTAGTTGAGAGGGCAAGTAAGGCCGAGGAATTGAGTTCAGAAAAGAGAAGGGCTGTGAGTGAAGCCCGAGATGCTAGAAAGAGACTGATGGGCAAGTCGTATCAAGTCCAGTTGAAAAGATCCAAGGAAGTGAATCCTCGGACGACGGCACCAGTGGGTTATTCGCATCGAGACTTGGTCAATACTCGTTCGGGTTCGAGAGTCCAAGCCCCCTCGATGGAAAGTGTGGGCAATACAAAGAGTAAACCGGAGTGTCCTAGTTGTGGTAGGTATCACACCGAGAGTGTTGGGGAAAAAGTCGAAAATGTTATAAGTGTGGTTCCCACGACCACTTTATCCGTAGTCATTTGTCTGAGAGGGATGATAAGAAAGAGAAACAAGAAGTGAGACCTAGTGATGTGTCTACGAGGGGTAGACCACCAAGGAACCCAAGAGGTGGGGCTAGTGGTAGAGGTGCGCCCAGAGATTCTGCTGTAAGACCAGAGGGTCGGGCACCTACGAGAAGGTATGCCATTCGCGCTCGCAAAGAGGCATCCTCCCCTGATGTGATAACGGGTACTTTTTCTCTCTTTGACACCCTTGCACGGGGGTGTGAGACCTGTATAAAAGAGAAAAAATTTAAGGATCGTAAAAGTTCCGGATTAGTCTCGAGAGCCCTCGTGTGTATGAGTGAGGCCTTGTAAGTCCAAAATGAGGTTATAGCGAGTAATGACGTTGAGCCTAAGTGGCGATTAAGTGGTTTGAGTTCGGTAACGCCTCGGGCCTGATTCCTGGCGTAAAACCCGGGTAAGGGGTGTTACAGTATATGGATCCCGATCAATCGGCTGCTGATGATGCAGCAAGTAATGTGCCGGCTCCCGCGCAAGGGACCGCGCCTGTGCAGAGTGGACCCGAGACTAGGGGTCAAGGAGAAGAGGCTCGGGAAGCCTTTCTTCAAATGATGAGTAACTGGTACACAGAGTATGTATGAGCAAACCCCAATGCTCAACCTCTTCCACCCCCTCCTATACCTCAGCCAATTCAAGTGGCTCCTCAAGGTATAGATTTAGTGAGGATAACGAAGCCCCCGGTAGACAAGATTCAGAAGCAAGGGGCTGAGGAGTTTAGAGCTAACATAGATGATGACCCTGATAGGGTAGAGTTCTGGCTTGAGTACTCAATGAGGGTGTTTGATGAACTCTCCTGCACACCTGAGGAGAGCTTAAAGTATGCTGTGTCATTGCTGAGAGACTCGGCATACCATTGGTGGAAAATGTTGACATCAGTGCTTCCTAAGAAGAGAGTAACGTGGGACTTCTTTTTGGAGGAGTTTCGAAAGAAGTATATAAGTCAGCGATTTGTTGACCAGAAACGGAAGGAATTCCTTGAGTTAAAGTAAGGAAAAATGACTGTGGCAGAATATGAGCACGAATTTGTTAGGCTCAGCAAGTACGCGTAAGAATGTGTGTCAACAGAAGCTATCTTATGCAAGAGGTTTGAAGATGGGCTGAACGAGGATGTCAGACTTTTAGTCAGGATTTTAGAACTAAAAGAATTTTTGGTGTTGGTGGATAGGGCCAGTAAGGCCGAATAGTTGAGTAAGGAAAAGAGGAAGGCCGTGAGTGAGGCCCGGGATGCAAGAAAAAGGCCGATGAGTAAATCCTACCAAGCTTAATCGAAGAGGTCCAAGGAAACGAACCCTTGGACGACTGCATCAGTTGGATTTTCGCAAAGAGAGCGAGGCAACATCTACTCGGGTTCGAGAGTTCAAGCCACCTCGATGGCAAGTGTGAGCAATCCAAAGTCCAAACCAGAGTGCCCAAGTTGTGGCAGACATCACACTGGGGAGTGTTGGGGAAACAACCGGAATTGTTATAAGTGTGGTTCCCCCGATCATTTCATCCGAAATTGCCCTGAAAGGGATGACAAGGAGAAGAAGCAAGAGATAAGATCCAGCAATATATTTTCTAGGGGTAGGCCACAAAAGAACCCGGGAGGTGGGTCTAGTGGTAGAGGTGCGTCACGAGACTCTGCTGTGAGACCGGAGGGTCGGGCACCTGCAAGGACTTATGCCATTCGCGCTCGTGAAGAGGCATCATCACCAGATGTAATAACGGGTACTTTTTCTCTTCATGACACCTTTGTTATTGCTTTGATTGATCCGGGGTCTACCCATTCTTATATTTGCATGAGATTGGCATCTAGTTTTAGTATGACTATTGAGTCTACGGAATTTGTGGTAAAGGTGTCAAACCCGTTAGGTAAACATTCGTTAGTTGACAAGGTGTGTGGGAAGTGTCCTTTGACATCATTGTTTTCTGGCAAACCTTATGTTGTTGTCGTTTGATGAATTTGACTTGATTCTTGGTATGGATTGGTTGACTACCCATAATGTTATAGTGAATTGTGGTAGTAAATTTATTGAATTGAAATGTGAAAATGGAGATGTTATTCGGGTTGAATCAGGTGGGTCAGATAGTTTACCGGTGATGATCTCTTCCTTGGTGACTGAGAAATATTTGAGAAAAGGGTGCGAGTCTTATCTCGCTTTTGTATTGAATACTCAAGAGTCTGAAGTAGAGATTGAAACAGTGCTGGTGGTATGTGAGTATCCGAATGTATTCCCAGAAGAGTTACCCGGATTGCCTCCAGTTAGAAAGGTTGAGTTTGGAATTGAGTTAGTTCTGGGAACGACACCTATTTCGGTTGCTTCGTATAGGATGGCACCATTAGAGTTGAAAGAACTTAAGATTCAGTTGCAAGAGTTGACGGATAAGGGTTTTGCAAGACCGAGTTATTCACCGTGTGGTGCTCCAGTACTATTTGTGAAGAAGAAAGATGGGTCGATGAGATTATGCATAGACTACAGACAACTCAACAAGGTGACGGTGAAAAATAAGTATCCTTTACCAAGGATAGATGATTTATTTGATCAATTGAAGGGAGCTACGGTGTTTTCCAAGATAGACCCGAGGTCTGGCTATTACCAGTTGAGGGTTAAGGAGCAAGATGTGTCGAAAACTACATTTCGGACGAGGTAGGGCCATTACGAGGTCCTGGTCATGCCGTTCGGTTAAATGAATGCTCCTTCGATTTTTATGGATTTAATGAACCGTGTCTTCCGACCGTATTTGGACAAGTTTGTGGTTGTCTTTATTGATGATATATTGATTTATTCTCAGGATGAGAGTGATCATGCGGAGCATCTGAGAATTGTCTTACAGACTTTAAGAGACAAGCAGTTGTACGCTAAATTTAGTAAGAGTGAGTTTTGGCTCAGAGAGGTCGAATTCCTAGGACACATTGTGTCGGGTGATGGTATTAGAGTTGACCCTGGTAAGATCTCGGCTATTGTGGAGTGGAAACCGTCGAGAAATGTATCAGAAGTCAGGAGCTTTTTGGGTTTAGTGGGGTACTATAGACGGTTTGTGAAGGGATTCTCCATGATTGCTACCCCGATGACGAAACTGTTGCACAAAGATGTTAAGTTTGAATGGACTGAGAAATGTCAACAGAGTTTCGAGAGATTGAAAACATTGTTAACTGAGGCACCGGTGTTGGTTCAACCTGAGTCGGGGAAAGAGTTTGTGGTCTACAGTGACGCGTCGTTTAATGGTATCGGTTGTGTGTTGATGCAAGAGGGTAAGGTGGTCGCTTATGCCTCGAGGCAGCTAAAACCGCACGAGAAGAATTATCCGACTCATGATTTGGAGTTGGCTGCGTTTGTTTTCGCGTTAAATATTTGGCGACATTACTTATATGGTGAGAAGTGTCGAATCTTCATTGATCATAAGAGTTTGAAGTATTTGATGGATCAAAAGGATTTAAATTTATGACAATGACGGTGGCTCGAATTATTGAAGGACTATGAGCTAGTAATCGATTACCATCCGGGAAAAGCGAATGTGGTTGCGGATGCCTTGAGTAGGAAATTCCTGTATGCTTTGAGAGCTATGAGCATGAGTTTCGCATTGTCTGATGATGGTGCTATATTGGCCGAGTTGAGAGCTAGGCCACTATTTATTCAACAAATATGCGAGGCTCAAAGGAATGATAACGAATCGCAAACTAAGAGAGCCCAAAGTGAATCGAGAAATGATTCTGATTTTTGAGTGGGTTCGGATGGTTGTTTGAAGTTTCATGACAGAATTTGTGTACCCAGAGATGATGAGTTGATCCGAAGAGTTTTACTTGAGGTACATAGTGGTTATTTGTCAGTACACCCCGGCAGTACGAAAATGTACAATGATCTGAAGAAATTTTATTGGTGGCCGGGTATGAAAAGAGACATCTCTGAGTTTGTAACGAGATGTCTGATTTGTCAACAATTGAAAGCTGAGCATCAAGTACCTTTGGGATTACTTCAACCAGTGATGGTTCCCAAGCGGAAGTGGGATCAGATCACCATGGATTTTGTGACGGGGTTGCCTATGACTCCGAAAAAGAAAGATGCTGTGTGGGTTGTCGTTGATAGATTAACGAAGTCAGCTCACTTTATACCGGTGCGTGTTGATTATTCACTGGATAAGTTGGAAAAGTTGTATATTGCGGAGGTGGTGAGATTACATGGAGTGCCTGTATCTATTATCTCAGATAGAGATTCGAGATTTACTTCGAGATTTTGGAAAAAGTTGCAGGAGGCCTTGGGTACAATGTTGAATTTTAGTACCGCATTCCATCCGCAAACCGATGGTCAGTCTGAAAGAGTAATTCAAGTTCTCGAAGATATGCTCCGATGCTGTGTGTTAGAATTTGAAGGTGGTTGGGAGAGATACCTAACTTTGGTTGAGTTTGCCTACAACAACAGTTATCAGTCGAGTATACGGATGGCACCATATGAAGCCTTATATGGTCGCAAGTGTCGGACTCCCTTGTATTGGACTGAGCTTAGTGAGAAGTAAATTCATGGGGTCGACCTGGCTAAAGAGACTGAGGAAAAAGTGAAAGTGATTCGGGATAGTCTAAAAGCTGCTTCAGACCGAAAAAAGTCGTATGTGGATTTGAAAAGAAAGGAAATCGAGTTTAAAGTGGGCGACAAGGTATTTCTGAAAGTGTCCCCGTGGAAGAAAATATTGAGATTTGGTCGAAAAGGGAAACTGAGTCCGCGATTCATAGGGCCGTATGAGCTTACCGATAGAATTGGGCCAGTGGCATACCGGTTGGCTTTGCTGGTAGAAATACAGAAAATACATAATGTGTTCCATGTATCGATGTTAAGGCGTTATCGCTCCAATCCTTCACATGTGATTCCTCCAACAGAAATTGAGATACGACCGGATATGACATATGAGGAGGAGCCGATTAAAATCTTGGCTCGAGAGGTGAAACAGTTGAGGAATAAGGACATAGCCTTAGTAAAGGTGTTATGGCAAAAACACGGTGTAGAAGAGGCTACGTGGGAGCCGGAAGAAGCCATGAGAGAGCAATATCCAAACCTCTTTACCGGTAAGATTTTCGAGGGCGAAAATCTCTAAAAGGGGGGGAGAGTTGTAACAGCCCGATTTTGGGGCTAGTCAGAACAGTGGTTTCGAGACCACTGAGCCGAGGTTAGGGAAAATTATTTTGATGTTATTTTATGTGTTATAGCATTAATATAAGGCTATGTGGAAATTTTGGTGCTTTAATTTTAGCAATAGTATGCTTAATTGTGAAAAATGACTAAATCGCATAAAGTGCGAAAGTTTTATTTTTCAAGGTAGAGGTACCTAATAGCTATAGAATGTAATTTGGAGGTCTTTAATGTGCAATTAGACCATTTAGAATGAGTTGGCCGGCCATGTAGACAAGGGGACAAGAGCATTTAATTTTTGGTCAAACTTGGGTGAATTAGGTGAGAAAAGATGAATTAAAAATGGTAAAAAGAAAAACTATCATCTTTCACTATTCACTCATCTCTTTCCACTGAAAATTGAAGAGAAATAGAGGTCTTTGGGGTTCAAACTTTCAGCCACTCAATTCCCATTCAAGTAAGTGATTTAGGTGGTTTTAATTGATGATTTTTGTGCTTTTGGAGTCCCCAAAGCTTAAGCTTGCTAATGAGAGGACTAATTTGAGATATTGTTGAAAGTCTAGAGATTTGCCATGAGAGTACTTATGATGTTAGCTGAGTTTTTATGGAAGGAAAAGAATGTAAGGGAGATGAGAAACAACTTTTGTGAAAAGTGTTAGCATGAAAACACCTATTTAGGACTTGAATGCCAAGATTGAAATTGTGTCATAAATGCATGAAAGAGTTAGAATTGTGAGTAGTTTTAAGAGAAATAAATGTTCAGCTAGGCTTGTTTAATGAGAAAATGTGTTAAGAAAATGATTTACGAGCCTAGGGGCAAAATCATAATTTTGCCATAGTACAAGGGCAAAATGGTCATTTTTTTGCCCAAGTATAAATTTTGATTCATTAGGGTCATTGAATGGTCTAAATGAGTGAATTTTATTGTTATAGATCAAGAAGAGCGCGGAATTAACCTTAACCGGGGAAAAGGCAAGGTTACGGATTAATCCACAAATTGAAACGTTTTGCACCGAGGTAAGTTTATGTGTAAACGATGCATTTTATATACATATTGTTGTTGCTAATTGGTGCTTGACATGATTGAGAACATGTATGATTCAAGTGGATTGAATGTGGCAGTTATCGAATAATTATCGTATGAATTACGAAAAAGATAAGTACATGTGTAATGACAACACTTGACGGTGGGCTAAGTGCGATACCACCTTATTATTTAATTACGATGGGCTATGTGCGATACCATCGTCTATTTATCAGTTGGTGGGCTATGTGCGATACCATCATCTATTTATCATCTAGTGGGCTATGTGCGATACCACTATAATTACCTTTTTTTGGTGGGTTATGTGCGATACCACCCTAATAACGATTGATGGTGGGCTAAGTGCGTAACCACCAAGTGATTTGGCATTGTGGTTGAATTAGTGAGAAATTATGATGTGTTGTATCATGAGAATTTGTGGTGTTAAGTGCAGGAATGCAAGTGAATGAATGTAAGTATTAAGCTTGTGATAGAGTTGGAATGTGGTAAGGGATAAAATGAGTAAGCATGATTGTGAATGTGGATTACTTTTGTTTAGTATACGGCTATTTGTTGTTTAGCACATACTATGATGTTATTTGTCTACATGTAAACTTACTAAGCTTAAAGCTTACTCCCCTTTTCTTTTCCCTTATTTTATAGAGTTTAAGAGCCGGGTCGGGATACGCAGATAACCAGAAGATCGCCCACACTATCAGCTCATCTCGGTATATCTAGACTTAGTGCATTTTGTGTATGGCATGTATAGGGGCTAGATTAGTTAGATTGTTTTGTTATTTTGGCCAAAAGTGTGTTGGCCCTTTTGAAAGATAAACTATTTTGTATATTGCCATGGTTGATGGCTCACCTTGTTATATATGAAAAGATGTAGTTATTCATGGAAGTTTATATTGCAAAATATGAGTTGTTTAGTGATATGTTGAATGGATTCATGTTGTGTGAGCTAGAGGGATGAAAAGAGCTTGGCAAATAGCCTTGTTCTTGTCCACACGGGTAGGCACACGGGAGTGTGTCTAGGCAGTGTGTGACACACGGTCAGTCCCATGGGTGTGTGACTTGGCCGTGTGTCCCCTGCATGTTGGTGTTGTAAGTCAGTGTCGACCATGGGCTAGCCACACGGGCGTGTGCCTAGGTCGTGTGACCCTTATAAGGTTGCTGACGTCACAAACAGAATACCCAAGTTTTTACACACAGGCAAGGACACGGGCGTGTCTAGGCCGTGTGGAGCACACGGGCGTGCTTCCGGCCGTGTGAAAACCCTTGTAGGTTCGAAATGAAAATAAATTCCACACGGGGTAGGGACATGGGCATGTGTGACCACACGGCCTGCCCACACGGGCATGTCCCATTTCACACGGGCGTGTGGCCCCTATTTAGATGAAAATTTTTAAGATCGTAAAAGTTCTCGGTTGGGTTCCGAAACCCCTCGTATGTTTGTTTGAGGCCTCGTAGGTCCTCAATGAGAATGTTGTGATGGCCATAGAGACATGTCTAGTTGAAACTGAAAGTTATTGATTAAATTCGTATGGTTAAGTGGATTAAGTCCGGTAATGCCTCGTGCCCAGTTTCGACTTAGAATACGGGTAAGGGGTGTTACAAGATCGGGATCACAGAAAATTTTTCGCGAAATCTGAAAATTTTTCTTAGGTGCAAGGGACACACGCCCGTGTGAGTAGACCGTGTGGTTCACACGGCTAAGTGACACAACCGTGTCTTAAGCCGTGTGGGCATTTGATGTAAGGCACACGGCCGTGTCCCAGCCGATGTCTATACCCGTGTAACTCTCTGACTTGGGTCACACGACCATCCACACGCCCGTGTGTTGGGTCGTGTGGTTTATTTTAATTTTCAAAATTTAGGTGCAGGTTTCACACGACCAAGTCACACGCCCGTGTGCTAAGCCATGTGCCACACACGACTGAGACACACGCCCGTGTGCTAAGCCGTGTGCCACACACGGCTGAGACACACGCCCGTGTCTCTGCCCGTGTGATCAATTCTGAGCATTCTGTCTCTAAATTATAAGATGTAGGAGACAAATGGCCAAACCACACGCTCATGCGCGTGGCCATGTGTCACACACGGTCAAGACACATGCCCGTGTGTCTATCCTTGTAGACGAAAATAGGCCATTTTCATGGCCACTTTTCTCACCCAAATTGTCTTCAACCTACACCAATACATACATACATATACCAACCAATTTAAGACATTAAAACCAAGCCAATATTAACATTATATAAGATATATCTTCACATGTATTCAAACTTACCTTTTGTAATACATATATGCTTTCCATAATTCAATCAAATCATACCAAGCACACATATGTTAATCATATTATAACCTCATATATATTTTCACAAAACATACTATCATTAGCCATTCCAATGGCTAGATTACAAACAACCATAATATGCCAAAATTGGCCACGTTAGCCTATACATGCCATTATACCAAAATAAGTTTTCTATTTATACCAAAACGGGCTGAAGGATAGTGTGATGATGCTCCGACCGATTCCAACCTTTACGAGCTTTCAAGCACTATAAAAAGAGAAAAGAAAACCGAGTAAGCATTTCAAATGCTTAGTAAGTTCGTATAATAGGAAATTAACTTACCATTCATTTACATTTAAAGTAAGCATGCAAAATTCATCCAAAGAAATTTGGCAATTTGTCTAAACGCATATAATCTCAAGAAACTTGTTAGTCATGTATTACATGTAAACATCAAGAATCAAAGATGAGCTCATCATATAATAACTTTCATATACATATGCTTTTCATATTATATTCTATATAACATGTGCATTTCCATGACAAATCATCTTAAGCTCAGTTTAACCATGTCAGAACTTTGCCTGTTGAATTTATTTGAAATATCGATGGATACACATGTAGTACACTCGAAGTGTACAAAACTGTAATCCGTCAACTCATATTCAGGGGTACCCATTAGGGCACATAATCAGGAAGCACTCTCTAGAGCCATATAACAGGATGCTCATATGAGCCATGTAACAGGAAGCTTATCCGAGCTAAACAGGAAACTCATAAGAGTTTAGAATAGGAAGCTCATTGAGCTTAACAGATAACTCCGAAGAGTTATTATCAGGGAGCTCCGGATAGCTATTTAACAGGAAGTTCAAAAGAGCTATAACAGGACGCTCATAAAGAGCTGCGTTTGTGTCCGCATCATATGCAGGATCACAACCCGATCAATAAACAGGACGCTCACAAAGAGCTGCGATAGTTTGCAACACATGCAGAATCACTACCGATCAGGATGCTCGCAGGAACCATATAACAGTAATGGTCGAGATGGCTTTTAACAGGATGCTCGTCGGAGCTATAATGTTCCCAACATATGCAGGACTATAATCAATACAAGAAAATATTGTATTCATCGCATTTCATTATTCAAACGGGACTTTTCATTTATCGAGCAATAACGAGCATATGATTAATTTCATACATTAAACATTTATACAATTCACACAAATACAACATTCAATTCAAACATATTAATATACATAATTAAGTTACACGAACTTACCTCAACACTTGTTCGTTTATGAAAATCTACTAATCCGTCACCTTTTCTTTTCTACGATCTAACTCTTTATTTGATCTTTCCGGATCTATATAAGTGAATTTAACATCAATTTACTACCATTTCATATTCAATTGAACTCAATTCACTTCCTAGGCAAAATTATCATTTTGCCCCTATACTTTTCATAAATGACAATTTTGTCCCTAGGCTAGAAAAAATGAAATTCATGCAATTTAATCCTTATTTCAAGCCTAACCAAATTTTACATGTCACAATAACAGCCCATGAATTTCACAAAAATCATAATTTTTCCATGGGTTTTACCATTTTTCAATTTAATCCCTAAATCATAATTTCATAAAAATTCTCTTTGTAAAAGTTGTTTATCTATCAACAACCTTTCATTTTCTACCATAAGTTTCAAAATTTCAGCATTTACATCCATAGAAAAATTTCCATACTTTGATATCTTTACAAATTAATCCCCAAAATAGATAGATTAAGCTATTCTGATCTCGGAAATTTAAAAATTACTAAAAACGGGACGAGATTACTTACCCAATTAAGCCAAGAAAGCTTGCTTTCTCTTTCTTAGGGTTTCCATGTATTTTTGGAGAAGAATATGATAATAATAATATGATATTTCTATTTAATTTAATTATCATCCATTAATTTTTCACATTCCAATTTAGTCCTTTTCTTTTTCTAATTTTCCATGGATAATTCACCAAAAATATCTACTAACTCCATATAATGGTCTAATTGCCATATAAGGACCTCAAGTTTTGAATTCCATAGCTATTTAATCCTTCTAGCTACTAGAATTCAACTTTTGCATTTTATGCAATTTGGTCCTTTCCATAATTAATCATGAAATCGGTAAAATTTTCTTATCAAAATTTTCATACGTCTTTCCTATCATAATGCATACCATGCAATAATATTAAAATAAATTTTCTTTCTAACTCGGATTAGTGGTCCCGAAACCACTGTTCCGATTTCACTGAAAACGGGTTGTTACAGGATCACTACTGATCAGGATGCTCGCAAGAACCATATAAGGGGAAACTTGAGAGGGCTTATAACAGGATTTTCTTTCAAGTTATGGTGTGCCGGCAACATGTCCAAGACCACATCCAATCGGGAAATCCTGTATCCATCGAATTCCATATATCCAAGCGGGTCTTATACTTATCGAGCAATATCAGGCATGTAATTAATTTTATACATTAAAATTTATACAATTCATATATATTCAACATTCAATTCCAAACATATTAATATACATAATCTAGTTACACGAATTTACCTCGATAAACGTTCGTATACAAGGATCTACTAATCCGATACTTTTTGTTTTCCTCAATCCAACTCAGTATTAGGTCTTTCCGGATCTATATAAATGAATTTAACGTCAATTTAATCCAATTCATACTCAATTTAATTCAATTCACATCCTAGGTAAAATTATCGTTTTGTCCCTATACTTTCCACAAATGACGATTTCGTCCCTAGGCTCGGAAAATGAAATTCATAAAATTTAATCCTTATTCCAAGCCTAATCAATTTTTACATATAACATTTACAGCACATATATTTCATAAAAAAAAAGAAATTTTCCGTGATTTTTACATCTTTACAATTTAATCCCTAAATCACAATTTCATGAAAATTCACTTTTACAAAAGTTGTTTATCTATCAACAACCTTTCAATTTCTACCAAAAATTTCAAAATTTCAGCATATTCATCCATGGCAAAATTTTAATACTTTGATAAATTTACAAATTGATCCCCAAAATAGCTAGATTAGGTTATTCCGATCTCAAAAATATAAAAATTACTAAAAATAGGACATGATTACTTACCTAATTAAGCTTGCTTGATTTTATTTCTCTTTTCTAGGGTTTCCATAAAATTTGGGAAAGAAGATTATATAAAATGATGATATTTGATATTTATTTTGTTTATCATCTTTTATTTATTTTAATTTCCAATTTAGTCCTTTTCTTTATCTAATTTTCCATGGATGAATCATCAAAAATATCTACTAACTTTTCTTAATGGTCTAATTACCATATAAGGACCTCAAGTTTTAAATTCCATAGCTAATTGATACTTATAGCTACTAGAACTCAACTTTTGCATTTTATGCAATTTGGTCCTTTCCATAATTAAACATGAAATCGGTAAAATTTTCTTATCAAAATTTTCATACGTCTTTCTTATCATGATGCAGACCATGCAATAATTTTAAAAATTTTCTTTCTGACTCGGATTTGTGGTCCCGAAACCACTATTCTGATTTCACAAAAAATAGGCTGTTACAAAACTGCCCTTTGATGATTCGGGGTTGCAACTTTCCAACCGATTTGATGCTATTACCATTTGATGAGTTTGATGTGATTTTGGGTATGGATTGGTTGACTCTACATGATGATGTTGTGAACTATAGACGAAAGCTTATTGTGTTAAAGTGTCAGAGTGGTGAAAAGCTTCAGATTGAATCGGATAGACTGGATAGTATGTCTAGTGTTATTTCGGCTATGTCAGCATAGAGATATATTAGAAAAGGCTGTGACGCATATCTTGCTTACATATTTGATTCTAGAGTTTCTAAGTTGAATCTAGAATCGGTTCCAGTAGTATGTGAGTATCCAGATGTGTTTCCAAAGGAGTTACCCGGATTACCAACGATCCAAGAGGTTGAGTTTGCTATTGAGTTAGTGCCGGGAACATCTTCGATATCAATAGCTCCTTACAGAATGGGACCTACAGAGTTGAAAGAGTTGAAAGCGCAGTTGCAAGAGTTGACAAATAAGGGTTTTACTCGACCCAGCTTTTCTCTTTGGGGTACACATGTTCTATTTGTTAAGAAAAAGGGCGAATCCATACGATTATGTATTGACTATCAATAGCTCAACAAAGTCACAATAAAAAACAAGTATCCATTGCAGCGTATTGACGATCTGTTTGATCTGTTGAAAGGTGCGACAATGTTTTCAAAGATTGATCTTCGTTCGGGTTATTATCAGTTACGAGTTAAAGACTCGGATGTGCCGAAAACCGCGTTCAAGACCAGGTACGGACTTTATGAATATCTTGTGATGTCGTTTGGGTTGACTAATGCACTTGCAGTATTTATGAATTTGATGAACATAATTTTTAGACCGTATTTAGACAGATTCGTGTGGTATTTATTGATAATATTTTGATTTATTCATGAGATGAGATAGAACATGCCGAGCATTTGAGAATTATTTTGCAAACTTTGCGCGAAAAGTAATTATTCTCCAAGTTTAGCAAATGTGAATTCTGGCTTCGGGAAGTCAGATTTTTGGGACATGTTGTATCAGTCGAAGGCATTAAAGTTGATCCGAGCAAGATTTCGGCCGTACTAGATTGAAAGCCTCCGAGAAATGTATCTGAGGTCAGAAGTCTTCTGGGTTTAGCTGGATATTATAGAAGATTCGTCAAGGGATTCTCGATGATTGCTACACCGTTGACAAGACTATTACAGAAGGATGTTAATTTTGAGTGGTCTGAGAAATGTTAGGAAAGCTTTAATCAATTAAAAGCATTATTAACCGAGGCACCGGTGTTAGTTTAGCCAAAGTCGGGTAAAGAATTTGTGATTTATAGTGATGCATCGTTAAATGGTTTGGGCTGTGTATTAATGCAAGAGGGTAAAGTGATAGCATATACTTCTAGACAATTGAAATCGCATGAAAAGAATTATCAAATGCATGATTTAGAGCTTGCAGCGATTGTATTTGCTTTGAAGATTTGGCGACATCATTTATGCGGAGAAAAATGTCATATCTTCACATATCATAAAAGTTTGAAATACTTGATGTCACAGAAAAATTTGAATTTGCGACAACGCAAATGGCTCGAGTTATTAAAATATTACAACTTGATCATTGATTATCATCCGAGAAAGGCTAACGTTTTTGCTGATGCTTTGAGTAGAAAATCTCTATTTGCTTTGCGAGCTTTGAACACGTGGTTGACGTTGATTGATGATGGTTCGATTTTAGCTAATTTGAAAGCTAGACCGATTTTTTACAACAAATTTGCGAAGCTCAAAAAATTTATGATGTGTTGAAAGCTAAATGGAAACGGATTGAGACGATTCCTGATTCAGACTTTCAGATTGGGATTGATGATAGTTTGTATTTTAAAGGCAGAATTTGCATTCCGAGAAATTCTAATCTCGTCTAGAAGATTTTATAGGAAGCTCACAGTAGCAGCTTGTATTCATCTTAATAGCAATAAAATGTACGGTGATTTGAAACAGATGTACTGGTGGCAAGGTATGAAACGAGAAATTTCTGAGTTCGTATCGAGATGTTTAGCTTGTCAGCAAGTTAAAGCTAAACATCAGGTACCTTCTGGTTTGTTACAGCCAGTGATGATTCCAAAGTGGAAATGGGAACGTGTCACGATGGATTTTGTATCGAGATTGCCTTTATCTTTGAGAAAGAAAGATGCAGTTTGGGTCATTGTTGATCGTCTGAAGAAATCTGCGCATTTCATTCCAGTGCGTACAGATTATTCACTCGAGAGATTAGCAGAGTTATATGTTGCTGAGATTGTCAGATTACATGGGGTGCTAGTTTCTATTATTTCTGATAGGGATCCGCAGTATACATCTCGATTCTGGAGCAAGTTACATGAGGGTCTAGGTACTCGTTTGCATTTTAGCACCATGTTTTATCCTCATACCGATTGTCAGTCCAAGTGAGTGATTCAGATACTCAAAGATATGCTTCTATGTTGTGTTCTAAAGTTCAAAGGTAACTGGGAGAAATTTCTACCGTTAGTTGAATTCACATACAATAACAATTATCAATCGAGTATAAAGATGGCACCATACGAAGCTTTGTATGGTCGAAAATATTGAACTCCATTTTATTGGACTGAGCTCAGTGAGAAAAAGCTTCACGGAGTTGATTTGATACGTGAAACCGAAGAAAAGGTTAAAGTGATTCGAGACAGTTTGAAAGCAGCTTTAGATCGACAAAAATCTTATCTAGATTTGAAAAGAAAAGACATTGAATTTCAATTCAACAACAAAGTGTTCTTGAAAGTATCAACCTGGAAGAAAGTTCTTCGATTCGGTCGTAAAGGAAAGCTAAGTCTACAATTTATCGGGCCGTATGAGATTACTGAACGAATCAGGCCAGTAGCTTACAGATTAGCTTTGCCATTAGAGTTAGAAAAGATCCACAATGTTTTTCACGTATCAATTTTACGACGGTATCGATCAGACCCTTCACATGTGATTTCACCAGTTGACATCGAGATTCAGCCTGATATGACGTACAGTGAAGAACCGATCAAAATTTTAGCTCGACAGGTTAAAGAATTGAGAAATAAAAGCATAGCTTTAGTGCAAGTCCTTTGGCAATGACATGGTATTGAAGAGGCTACCTGGGAGCAGGAAGAAGCTATGAAAGTGCAATACCCGAACCTCTTTTCTTGTAAGATTTTTGGGGACGAAAATTCCTTTAGGGGGAGAGTTGTAACAACCCGTTTTTAGTGATAACAGAACAATGGTTTCAAAACCACAAATATGAAGTGAAAATATTTATTTTATTATTATTTTAATGTTTACGGTATGTTAGTAGTGTCATATAAAAATTTCGTTAAGAAATTTTATTGTTTGCATGTTTAATTTCGTAAAAAGGACTAAATCGTAAAAGGTGCAAAATTAGAATTCTATAAGTTAAAGGTGTCAAATTGCTATGAATATTTAATATGAGTGGGCTTATATGGTAATTGGACTATTATAATAAATAGTGGACATTCTTGGACATGAATTAAGTGATTTTGATATTATAAACTAAGGTTAAGTTTGTAATTTAATAAATAACATAATGTAAATTAAAGAAAAACAAAAGACCTCATCTTTTGTTATCTCTTCCACAAAAATTCAAAAGAAAGAAACCTCCATGGAAGCTTGCTAGGTTCAGCTAAGCCTTCTTTGTGCATGTGAGTGATTTTTTATTCTGTTTTTAATGATTTTTATGTTTTTGAAGTCCTTGTAGTTTAATCTAGCTAGCCCATGGCAAAACTGCTAAAGTTTTAGCATTCTGCCGTGAATACTCTTGTATGATTTATAAAGTTTGATGGTAGATTATGAGTCCATGTTGTTAAATAAATAATTTTTGTAAAGTGATTTTTGAAGAAATTATCATTTAGGAACTTATTTGTAAAAATAGTAAAATATCGTGACAAAATGGTGAATTGGTGATTTGTGTGGGTTGATATGAGTCCCTAGATAAATCGGCTAGCATGATATGTGGATGAAATTGCATGAATTTCAATTTACGAGCTTAAGGACTAAATTGTAAAGAAGTTAAAACGTTAGGGGCAAAAATGTATTTTTGCAAAAGTATGAATTTTGGACTGAATTGAATAGAATGAATATTAGATGGATTGAATTTGTTTATTTAGATCAAGTTAAGCCTCGTAGGGATCTAGATTGAGGGAAAGATAAAGCCTCGGATTAGTTGAACCTATTTCGACATCTTTAAAATCGAGGTAAGTTCGTATGTTTAAATGGTATTTTAATGTTATTTGATTTATGTGATATTATGCTATTTATCATATCATGTTATGAAAGAAATCCAACGACGCTACAACGACTATCGAGCCTCGTTTAAACCTTAGGAATATATAGGATACAAATGACATGTCATTAGTGTTACCATGTTTCGGGTGTTGGTATGAATGTCCTACTAATGGCTGAGTTCCGGCATTTTTTGTGGACACTCGTCAGCTTGTGTGAGCGGCTTCATGTAACTACATTCTGATCGTCAGCTTGTGTGAGTAGACCCTTTTATAGCTCGAGTGATCATCGATGTAAAGGAAAAGGAAAAGGAATGGTTTCGACCATGTGTTAGCACACTTTGTGTGAGCTTCTCGTGTATCTGATATTATTCTAAGTGGTTCAACGGGCATGAAAAGGGAAGGAGCGGTAAGTGTTCCAATGGCTAAATTATGAACTTATAGAAAGGTATGAATTGGTGTTGATCAAAGTATGTATAACCATGTTTTATGGCAAGTATGAATTCGAATGTGCTATGTTCATGTATTATATCTTACCATGTGATGATATTGTTGAGTTATGTGTTAAAGCACTAACTATTGTTGTTGATGATGCTTAGGCTTGTGCCAAGCTTGTGTTGGATTGATTCATGTCTATTTTATAAGATTTTGCATTGAAATGGTAAGCTATGTTCATGATTTACGAGCTTACTAAGCATTATATGCTTACATTGTTTTCTTTCCTATGTTTTATAGATTATCAGAAGCTCGATTGGTTTGGAAGCTCGTCGGAGACCTATCACACTATCCATCGATAATATCAGTAGATTTTGATGCTTTGGGTCAAGGTTATAATGGCATGTATAAGTGAACTTATGTTCAAGGTTTAGTTGTTATGGTTGGTATGTATATATGGTATTATAGTTGGTGTGCTTTTGGCACTTTGATACCTTGTTGGTTGATGCCAATATGGCTTGGTTCATGCATGTTTTAAATGACGAATTTGGTATGTGATGATGTAGTTTCATGTGATCAATTGTGATGAGTTTTTGGTATGGAAATAGGTTAGATATGAATGCTTGATATATGGACAATTATGCACATGTTTAGATAGATTTGATGAATAATGTTTGAGGTGTCTTATTGGCATATTGGTTGAATGAATTATTTGTATATTGAAATGGTCATATTATGTATGTTTGGCATGTTTTGGTGCCTTGATCATAGGTGCATAAGGCTTGTAGGTACTTATTGGAAATGTGTGAAGGAAATGGCTTAATTTTGGCCAATTTCTTGTCCACACCGCCTAAGACACGGGCGTATGTCTCAGTCATGTGTCCCCTGTAAGTTTTAAATGTTGTATTTCGAAAGTTACACGGCCTGGCACACGACCGTGTGAGGCAACTTTGAGTGTTACAAGGCCTAGCACACAGGCGTGTGGCTTGGCCATGTGACCCAATTCAGAGAGTTACACGGGCACGGGCACAGTCTGGGACACGGTAATTTCGAATGTTACACATGCGCGTGTCTTAGTCGTATGAGTTAGGGGTGTTATATCCCTGTTGCTATATCGTGCCTCTGCTTTGTTGTTATCCTATCTTGCGTTATACTCATGCGAGCTGTGTGTGATTGGGATATTGGGTTATAGTGTTACATCCTTTGGTAAGTCAATTGTAATTCGCTTCAAGATGTTGTTTTGATGATTTCTCCATGGTTTGTAAGTGATTTTTGATTAGTTGGTCAATTGGAGTTGTCTGATTATGTCTGTGTTTTTGTTAGGAGAAGATCATGAGACGCACAACTTGCCTTCGGCGAACTAGGTGTTGTAGGACCATTGCTTTTATGGGTAAGTGATCGAATGCCTACTTAGGGGCTAAATTTTTCTAGGACCGAATGCCCTATTGTTAGATTGAATGCTTTAATTCTTATGGCGAAGTACTTGAAATCGAGTAGGGGGTTGAATGAGTGTTTTGATTTTGATGTGTTGTTACTAATTGGCTTGTTTTAGATGTCGTATGTAGAATCTAGAGGTGTGTTGAAGTGTCGTTAATTAGAAAATCACCAAGTGTGTGACTCCAACTTGTAAAACTGTTCAAACCGGAACTGTCAACGCCACACGGCAATATACTTGGCCGTTTGTTAGGTTGTGTGTGTCACACGGGCGTGACCGGCCGTGTGGGCCACATAGGCTTTGTCAGGTAGGGCGTGTGGTCCACATGGGCATGTCGGCCCATTTTGAGTAAGATTAGTTAGGTTTGTGTTTTGGATTGTGTTTTTGAGGTATGCAATTTTGTAGGTTCTGATTAGTGATATGTATGTTTTTTGATATATGAAATATGTTGTTTTTGTCGTTCTGTGCACATCTTTTGAAAGCATGCTAGCCGTATAAATTGTATATCTAATCTGTAAATCTGTGAGTATCATTAGCATGTTTAATCAGAATGTAATTGTTTGTGTTATGATGTTGCATGTGCATTAGGGTGGGATATGATAATGTGATGGAGGAAGTTCTAGCAGATTACGATATGCATTTCTGGCGGTAAAACAACAATATATGTTTCCGGTAGTTAAAAACTGCAATATCTGATAATGGCAGTTTCCTGCATTATATCTGGAAACTTGACTAATTTTTTGTAAAGCGGCATACGGTCACTAGTTTGGTGTGTGAGGTTGGATGGGTATTATTTATCCTATTTGGTGTGTTAGGTGGGACGAAGTGTAACGCCCTCTACCCGACCCGATGAACTGGATTCGAGTATTGGGTGTTACGTTCTATAACAGATGTAACTTAAACTTTTTGCCTATGTACAAGTTCTATCTATGAATATGATAAAGTCTCTTTTGGGCGTACATTGTATAGATTACATATACAATTCATGATAATAAAATTTCATCGATTTTTATTTTATCTATCGACCTACTATATACATATTGGAATGCTACTTAATAAACTTATGCTTGGAATTAAGCACGCCACTTAACTTCCTCTGTATGCATAATAGCCCAATCCGTCACTCCTTGGTGCAGCCCTGGCGTCGTCCCTCGGCGCATACTCCTTTACAACCTGAAATAAGAAAAAACTTTCATAAGTTCATAAGAACTTAGTGAGTTAAACCTTAAATACCTTATTCATCACATCCAAGCGTAATAGATGCTTCGCATGTCCTACATGTGTTCTAACAGGTACTTCACTAAAGGTTTCCTTTAACATACTATAATTACTCCTTTCTATTTTAGACATTTGTCTTCCTCCCAGTGTCTTTAAGGACTTATATTCCTTTCATATTATTTAAGCCTTCACTCTACTAGGCTCCAGATTCGGGGTCCAAACTCAAATGAACATTTCTTTCCCTTAAGCGTACTATCCTCACAATCTTATCACTTTCTATGTCCTTTTTTAAAATCTTATCTTTGCATAGTTTTTAACCACATCATTTTCCTTATTAGCATACTTAAAATCTTACTTCATACGTATTGGTTTTACCACCACCTTTGGGTGAGGTAGACTACGCCCATTACTTCACACAGAGTTCGCTCAGATCTTCCTTACTTTAGGGTACTATCTATACATGCATATAACACATATCCCGGATTCGCCACCTATTCTGGCGTGCTCTAGCTTCACCGTTCATTTCTTGTTACTATACGGGGTTTGCCAATTCATTTACATACGGTGCCTTTCTTTCAAAGTTCGATGGATACTTAGTTCTTTCTACTTGTCCCATACGTTATCTCTTACACTTACCATACCTTTAGAGTTCTATCTTTACTTTGCCTTCAGAGGACCATTCATGTCATTCTTTCCTAATTCCTTACAATCCATTCATTCAAAATTTTGCCGTAAAGGCATTACCTCATTTAAATAGCCGCAAAGGCTTCATTTGTATTCGCCACAAGGGCTTTCCTTTACAAAGTTGACACCAATGCATTCTACCCTTAGGTTGCGCCATGAAGGCGTTCCTTTTCAAATATAGCCACGAAAGTTTCCTTTACGGAGATTGCCACAAAGACTTTCCTGTCCAGAGTTGACACCAAGTCATCCTATCCTTAGGTTGCGCCACGAAGGTGTTCCTTTTCAAATATAGCCACGAAGGCTTCATTTACAGAGATTGCCACAAAGGTTTTCCTATCTAGAGTTTGCCACAAAGGCTGTCCTTTCACAGATTTTCCACAAAGGCTATCCTGTCACAGATTTGCCACAAAGGCATTCTTTAATAGGTTCGCCACAAAGGCTTACCTTTCCAGAGTTTTTCCACAAGGGTTGTCCTTTAACAGGTTCACCACAAAGGCTTACCTTTCCAAATTTTTTTCCACAAAGGCGCCCTTAAACAGAAATTGCCGTAAAAGGCTTTTCTTTTCCTAGTGATTTAGGCGATAGGGATTTTCCTAGACTCATACTTAGTGAGGTTTGCCCCTCATTGTCTTGGGACACACAAAGAACCATATTAGGTAATAACTTTCTTTAAATTTTTTCCATATGATGCCATAACCCACCAATTACGGTCTTACACAATATGGTATTCTTTTCATATGATGTCATACCAATTATGGTCTTACATGATATGGTCTTCTTTCCATATGATGTCATAACCCACTAGTTATGGTCTTACACGATATGGTCTTCTTTAGTGCCATGGTCGTGGACTTGTCCTTATAGATATTCATGTTTTTAGTCCCGACGAACCCCTTTGACGACTCCGGAAACAAACACAAACTCTTCATACTTAGACCCATCTTTCATGAACTCATTATATCTTGACATACTTGTAAAAGACACATCCAGACCTTTCAGACACATTAACACATTTCCATTATCCAGACACAAGCATCCTTTAACCTCAAGATTCATGTTTCATGCTTCGACCACGAAACTTCATGTTATCCATACATGCAAGTCCATAAATCTTATGTTCCTCTTTAGAGTCATCACATCATATTTTACTAGTTTTATTTCACGATTTGGTTACTTAGCATAGAAGTTTCTAGAAGGCATATTATGCATGCATGAATCAGTTTAGGGACTCACCTGATAACCTCAAAGGAAGTTTAAACTTCAGATCTAGCATTTCTTTAAGAAATCAACATTTTGGGCTCTAGATCCATCATTCAGCCAGATGTTACAACCTCCTCTGCCTTGATAAACAAAGACACTTTGTTAGAACCCATTTGCGTAACCTTTATCATCACTTTAAAACCCAAACATATCACTAAGCCCTATTTTTTTCCAAGCATATTTACAGATATGTGTTCCCTTGACCAACAGAGTCATGAAACGTACCTTGATGGAAGGGAAAATCACTAACAAAAACCGGGGTTTCAGACTCATCTTAGAGAGATATTTCCATTTGCTTTTAGCCCTAGTTCTTAAGAAGGAAGATAACACTCCCTTAATTTAACCCGAGTGTCCTTTTAACTTAACTCAAGTCTTTATGGAAACTTGGTAAACATCACATCAATGCTAAGTTGTCTTATCTAAAATCTGCCACTTCTAAAAAACTCATCCAATTACTCCTTTAGCATTTAACCTTTCTAGTTTACGCTTGGTTATTTCCTACCCAGCTTACCTCACAAATTACTGGTACGGGACCACATTGGTTACAAGGTATACTATGCCACTAACGTGGGCTCATATCCTAAAAATCATTTTACATAGCCATAAGCCTTATTTCACTACTCATAGTTATCTAATGTGGAATCCTTATTTACATATTTTCCTTTTGGAGTCCGCCCACTCTATACACCACAATAAGCTTTTAGGCGAACACTACTTCGTTGGTCATACTTCTTTATAACTATGCGCCATATTTATATATATGCATTCTTACCAGTACTCATTGATTCATCATACTTACCTTTCTTTAGAGTTAGTCATAAGTTTTGTTCTTTCAAAATATCCTATTAGCTATACCTACTAGATTTCACCATGAGTTCCTCTCCTTTCGTTCAGAATTAGTCAAACCAGGGCACCTGTAACAGCCCGTTTTCAGTTAAATCAGAATAGTGGTTTCGGGACCACAAATCTGACATCAAAAAATTTATTATATTATTATTTTAATGTCTGTAGCATGATAGTAGCATCCTATAAAATTTTTGTGAAGAAATGTTATCGTTTACATGCTTAATTTGATAAAAAGGACTAAATCGTATAAAGTGCAAAACTTGTGTTCTATTAGAAGAAAGTGTCAATTTGCTATGAATTGGAAACATGAGTGGCCTTAAATGGTAATTAGACCATTAATATAATTAGTGGACAAATTTGGACATTATTTTAGTACTTTTAAAGGTATATAAGTAAGGTTAAATTAGTAATTAATAAAATAACTTAAAAAAATAAAATGAATAAAAGAAAGATACCATCTTTATTCTTCTTCTCCAACCTAAATTAGAAACAAAAGAAGCCATTAAAGACTTTCCAAGGTTCAGCCATAGTCCTTTTGTGCATGTAAGTGTAATTTTGCTTGGTTTTTAATGATTTCTATGTTTTTGGAGTTGTTGTAGCTTAATCTAGCTAACCTCGGGACTAATCTGCAAAACTGTTAAAAGCCTAGGATTTTACCATGAATGTATGTTAGTTGTTTTTTATGTTTGATGGATGAAAATAAATGTTTTATGATAGTTGAACAACTTTTGTAAATGAATTTTTGATGAATTTGTCATTTAAGGATTTAATTGAAAAATAGAAAAATGTTCATGGTGAAAATATGAAATAAATGAAATGTAGGTCTTGTTAAGGGCTTGGATGATATTCGGCTATAGTGGGTTGGTACTAAATTGCATGAATTTTCATTTTTATGAGCTAGGGACTAAATTGAAATGAATTCAAAATTATTGAGGCAAAAGTGTAATTTTTCCAAAATATGATTTTTGGATTAAATTGGATAGAATGAATTTTGAATGAGTTAAATTTGATTATATAGATCAAGAAAAGCAACATACGGATTTAAATCGGGGAAAAGAAAAAGTATTAGATTAATCGATCATATTTCTCCGTTCGTTTTTTAGGTAAGTTTGTTAATTTAAATATCATTGAATTATGTTCAAATTAAATGCTTTTATTTAATATATCGATGTTTCGACTCTACTGAAATATCCAATGAAGTTTCGACAACTTTCGGATCCCGTTAGAACCTTAGGAATATATATGATACAAATGACATGTCATTAGGGGTTACCGTGTTTCGGGTGTTGGTCTTGTACGTCCTACCGGTGGCTGAGTTTTTGGCATGTGTTGCGGTTACTTGAAAGCTTGTATGAGTAGCACTGTGTAGCTACGTCCTGACTAACAGCTTGCGTGAGCAGACCCATTTATGGCTCGAGAGAGAGCAATGATACGAGATATGAGATAGTAGTGGTTTCGACCACATGTTGGCACATAGTGTGCGAGATTCCCGCGTATCTGATATTATTCTAGTGGTTCAACGTGTATGAAAAAGGGAAGATTCGACAAATGCTTCGATAAGTGATGCTATGAAAGTATGAAAATGTATGAGTTGATGATGTTTAAAATATGCTTAGCCATATGCTTGAAAATATGAATGCTTATAAGTAGTATGTATAAAAGGTATGATGTTTTGAGATAATTTGCTGGGCTATGTGATTATCTAACTTGAAAGGTTGTTGTTGCTTAGGCTAATGCCAAGTCATGTTAGATTGTCTCAAATTGTTTTTATGCTTATAAATTGAAATGGTAAGCTTTGTTTATGAATTACAAACTTACTAAGCATTGTATGCTTACTTCGTGTTATTTTCCTTTATGTTTCTAGATAATCTGAAGCTCGTTCGGATTGGAAGTTGTCGGAGATCCATCACACAATCCATCGGTTATATTGGTATATTTTGATGATTTTGAGTCATGGTTATAATGGCATGTATAAGTGTCTTGTTTGATGAAATTTAGCCATTATGTGTGGCTTGTATATATGACATTATGGTTTATGATCTAGTGGGTATGATATTATAATTATATGGTATTTTGGTGTGGTTATTATTTTGATGTTGTGATGGTTAAAAATGATGGTAGGGAAATGATATGGTAATGGTATTTTATGAAATGGTGAATGGTATGAATAGAGATAGTCTATGAATGTTGCTAATGGATTGATTTGGTAATTTGATAGTGATTAACTTTTGGTCAAATTGGTATGGTACATTTTAGTTGTGAAAATGGACATTTGGTATTGGTTGTGCATGAATTTTGGGTATACGAATATATGGATAAATGTGGCTTTGAAATGGTTCAATTGGTAGTTTAATTAGTGAATGAATTGGATAGGTGTTTCGGTAAGTTTGATTGTTGAAATTAAGGTGCCATTTCGGCATATTGGTTGAATGGATAGTTTCTATGTTGTGTAAGCTTGGATATGCATATGTAAAGTGTGTTTTGAATGCTTTATTTTGGTGCAATTGGCTTGTGCATGAGGTGTGAGTTTGGGTGAGAAAAATGGCTTGGAAATGGCCAATTTTTCGTCCACACGGGTGTGTGTCTCAACCGTGTATGACACACGGCCAGGCGACACGACCGTGTGTCCTCTGTAGCTTTCAAAGGGTTGTAAGTCAGGCTGTTACATGGCCTAGCACACGGCCTGGCACACAGGCGTGTGAGGTTAATTCAAAGGGTACACGGCCTGGCACACGGGCGTGTGGCTTGGCCTTGTGACCCAAGTCAGTGAGTTACACAGGTATGGACACGGGCTTGGACATGGCCGTGTGTCCCTATTTCGAATGTCCACACGGCCTAAGACACGGGCGTGTCTCTTGGCCGTGTGACCCTTTCAGTTTGAAAATTTTTAACTTTTTTTGAAAAATTTCATATGTTTTCGATTTAGTCCCGATTTATTTCTAATGTCTTTTTAAGGCCTCGAGGCTCCTAAAAGGCACCGTATGTATGACTTTGGTTGATGTTGTTATGATTTATGTGATCAATTGTTAATGTTAACTAATTGTACATTGTATGATGTTATGCTCTGGTAACACTCCGTAGCTCTAACCCGGCGACGGATACTGGCTAGGGGTGTTACAGCATCACTGGCGCACTCTGAAAGTCATTACACTTAATCGAATCCTAACGTTGGGCACTTTAAACTTACCCTTAAGCCTTACTTTTATAAACAACACTTAAATAGTTAGGACTTTGCTGAGCAGGATGTTACACAGAGTTGGTGTGTATCGGATGGGGGCAGAATCTGATATGTTTGTTATTTTGCATCGCTAAATATTTCATGTCATCTGTATTTGCTCTGTTATAATCTGTGTATTATTCTCTGCTTTCTGTTTTGTATGTGTGCTAAGCCTCACACTGGGCTTTGTAGCTCACTTAATTTATTAACCTTTTCAGGTAATCCTCAGACTTAGGATTGGCGATGCTCGGGAGCTCGGATTGGTCTCACGCTTATGTTGGTTAAATAAAGTTTTACTTAGGTTTTACGGACTTTTGGATTGTTAAATGTTTTTTGGACATTATTGTCAGATTTGGGTTAACTGTTGAATTTTTGACAATTTAGCTTTGCTTAACTACAAATTTTACGTTTTCACATACTGGAATCGTTGTTTTCAAAATTGACAACTCTGAAGTTTTCCGCTGCAAATCTAAATAACAAATCAAGTTTTACTGTAAGATAAGTAAGTTCAATGCAATTTTAAACTTGTTCGAGATGTGCTAAAATTAATGTTTTTCGAAAGAGACTTAATGAGGTTTAAATCTAGAGTTTTTAAAACAAGTAGATGATGTAGCCTCCAAAATCCGGCATAACATCTAGATCGAATTTGGAATGTTATATTTGGAGTCACTTTTAAGGTTTTGTCTTGTATAGGGCTTAGGTCCTTGATTATTTTATCCGCTTTTGTAATTGGGTTCGTGTTCTTTATTATATGGGACGATGTCCCGATGCTTGCTTTCCTATTTCTCTATTTTATGAAATTTTTATCTTTGTCAGAAAAAACAAAAATCACTACTTCACTAAAATTCTTGTTCTATACTTTGATCTATTCTTAGCTTTAGAAACCTCGCTGCGAATTGCTAGAAACGGGCCCACTGCATTTCTGGCCCATAATTAAGTTTGGGTCTTAGATTTTGTGGCCGAACAGAATGAATTAATAGATTTAACTGAATTAAAATTAATAGTAATTTTAATTAATAGATTTAACTGAATTAAAATTAAAAATAATTAAATTAAAAATTTAAATTTATAATTTATAATTTATTCGTAATGCGAGACTAATAGTAAAATTAATCTAATAAAATTAATTACTATCATTTAAATTAAGGCTAAAGTTTACGAAATATAAAAATTAAAATTAATCAAAGTGTATGAAAGAATCTAACTCCATCCAAAACAGAATCTTCAAAATATTATCTACCGAATAATCGATCTAACCTCTAGAAGACTTCTAAAAATTGTCATTATTCTCGTTTTAAACACTCGCTGTTGTAGTTGTAACCTAAATATATAGGGAAAAGAATCGAAAAAGAAGGAAAAATAACCGTAACATTCACCTGTACTATCATTTACCAGGGGACCAGAAAAAGACTATGAAAAAGATGATCAATCAATTAAAGAAAATCGCCTCGGGGCGTACAGAAGACATGAGCTCATTGCATGTGATTAAACTATCATTTTTAAAGACAAAAGTAAGATACGAGGAGAGAAGATATATTTAGATTATGTTCTTCAGTTTTTTCTGTTATTTTTATTTTCTCAGTGAAACAACAAAGAAGAAGATATGGCGTGATGAGTTCAAAATGCTCGGAAAGCAACCACCCATCACAAGAAATTCTCCAAGAAAAACAGACAATCTGTTTAATTTTTTTTTAGTATCAATAACGAAAGGGAAATTACCCAAATTTCCGACAGCTGTTATTCCAAGTCTTTTTGTGGGAACTTGGTGGCGTTTCTGGTGTTCTTTGTTGCGTTCTTTTTCTTTCCTTGAAAAATTCCATTCTCCTCTAACAGGGTTATGTTTTTACCTATCTTCTATTAGCTTGTCTGTGTTTGAAAATCTTTGTTGGTCTAGGAGCTAAACAGGTCGGCAAAGGGCTCAAGAAACGAGGTTAATAATGTTCTTCCCCTTTCTGGGTTCCTTCTATTCACTTTTATAGTTCTATTTCTGCATAAATATAATTAGTTTTCCTTCCACCTTCCATCATTTCAACTGACTGAGTGCGAGACAACACTTACATTAAGCTTTCATTTCATTTACTGAAACCACTATTGTGCTGTTGATCAAAATGGTTTATAGCCACGGTTTCGTACTTTGCCAAAGACATCGCTACCTTTTCCTTATTTTTCTCTTGATTTTAAGCACAACCCAAGTTAGATACAAAGCTGAAGGTACGTAATCAATAAAATTTTCATCACAACCAGTAAGTTTTGAAAATATTTTTTGAATTAATGAATACAATTTTTTTAAACTTGTTTTTAATTTTCAGGTGGACCAAATCCCAAATGTGATACCTTTTCCAAGGTAAACCAGCATACAGAACAGAAAACTATATTTCTTTTCCTCTGAAGATCATACAATGAATGTTAAGAATGTCTGTCTTTTTTTTTTCTTCTTACGTTTGATAGAAAGTAAATGAAGAAAAGAAAATATTGAGAGCTCAGATAGGGTCAAGGCCGCCAAGGTGTGAGAGAAGATGCAGTTCATGCGGGCAGTGTGAAGCCATTCAAGTGCCTACAAATCCGCAAGTCAGAAATGGGAACAAGAATTTCTCAACGTTACTCTTTGGTGTTGCTTACGCAAGAAGAGTTGATAACTCCAACTACAAGCCCATGAGTTGGAAATGCAAATGTGGGAACGTCATATTCAATCCCTGAAAATAAGTTTGACACAACAAATTCTAGGTTCTTTAATACGCATTTTTCAACCTTGTAAATCAGTGTAAGAGAAATTTGTTCTCTTCCATGTAAGAATCATATGTTTGACGATGCTACACCTTCTTACAATTATTTTGCTTTATGTGCTCCATGATTAAAAATCACAGATGATCATCTATTGCACTTCATATCCAGCTTTGTGTTGATCACTTATGCATAAGACTTAGCAGTTTTGTGACCGCAACAAGAGCCTCGACGTTTAGGCCACCCAAACGAACGAGAGCCAACTTCGAAATGTCAAGTAAGGAACAACAATATTACTCTCAATGATCATGATCGACCAAGTTTCGACCAAAAGATCTCAAACTCTTCATGCTCGGTACCTAGCTCCAACAAGATACAGTCCTGACGAAAATCAATGCAGAAACAAAGTGATAAATGCACAAGAGTTCTTGTAAAGGGTTCTTTGGTGGAGAAAGGAGATGTTGCAAACAAGTAGACAGATGTACTGGAAGAAGACGGAAAGGAAGACTGAAGCAAATCCATTAACACTGAGTGTAGCGACAAGTGGTGATTGATAAGGTAGATAAAAGGAAATGTGGCTGAAAATAAGGCTAAACAAAGAAAATAGATAGAAAGAACTTTAAAGAGAGTTTTGAGAGTCAGAATGTTAAAATATCAAAAAGTCCTTTTACCATTTGTGAAACACCAATAGTGTTTTAAGAATATGGGTTATAAAACTAGCAAGTAATGAGAATAATAATTAATATTTTTCATTTAGGAAGGCATTAATGGTTCTTTTTATTATGGAAGGATTTTGTAGGTAATGGTGAATAAGGAATAGTGAACAAGAATTTACTATTTTTTTCTAAAATAAAGGAGAATCACTTTGTGTTACAGAAAAAAGGTTATGAGTAAAATCACTTAACTACATTCATATTTAATCCAACAAGCCAAATTTTCTAGAACATCTCAAGAGTAAAAATAACCTAAAAATTGTCATATTTTGAGGTTATTTCCCTTTCTTATACTTTGGTGAAGTAACTTGAAGTGCAAGATGAAGATTGTTCCTGAATAAGAGTTTTACTAACTTACTCCAAATGTGAGTTATTCTCAATATAATTATGTTAAACAAGAGTTGCTCTATGGTGATATTTTGACTCTTCTAGAAAAACATAATTGTTTCAAATACAAGATATTCCAAATACAATATTTTTTTTAAATATAACTATTTTTGAAATGTCATTATTTTCGAACTTTAGCTATTCTTTTTCAAATAACAACTATGTTCTACCTAAAGCCTTGAACATAGCTATCACTACAACAAAATTTGCATTTATTGACAGAAGTTTATACTAAGGGACGATATCAGTCAGCATAAGATGCTGGAATGTGAATTAGAATGAGATATACCGACGGATTTTTTAAATCTGTCTGTAAAAGTCCAGGTTACACTAACGGCATATTGTGTTTCCGTTGCTAGGGTGAGATGAAATTTACGCGCTCTCTTCTCTTTATTGGCGGTAGTTTTTTTATATAAAAAAATAATTAGAATGAATTTAATTTTGATGTTTTCCCTAATTCCTCTCCCGTCTTTTTTTCTACTCTTTCGTTTTTTTGTACATTCACGTACAGGGTTTTAATTTTTCCCCCAATTCTTTTCAAGGTATTTTTCCAGTCATCTTTTCAAAAGTTCTTTCTCATCTTAAATTTCAACTAATTTCTACCTATACTTACCAATTTCGAATAAATCCATTCTGGGCAAGTTAAATGTAACATCTCAAAGGCTTTTCAACTTCATCTTCTCCTCTGAAAGGCATGAATGAAAAGCAATTTCGAAGTAGAAGGTAATGAATTTCGATTTTTTAAAACCTCGCTTAAGCTTTCTTTTCCTTTTGTTTTCTTGAAAGTAGAAGGTAATAATTTTCGAAATAGAAGATTTGTTTTTTGTTCAACTTTTGTCTTCTTTGCTTAACAATAAATTCCTTTCAAGAAGGGTATTTTTTTTTATTTTATAGAAGGGTAAAATTAGTACACATTTATTTATGTTTAGTCTTCCCTCATCTTGTCGGGTGCCCCTAAGGACTCCATCCCCTAAGGACTCCATCTTCATGGATTTCTACAACTCATTTACCTTCACAGCTTTGGTTCTGTTCCTCTCCCTAGTCACCTTCAAGTTCTTATCTGCAAAACTGAGACAAAAATAGAGAAAGAACAAGTACCACCCCATTGCCAGCACGTTTGTTAACCAGCTCCTCAACTTCACAGCTTTAAATTTATTTTAATATTACAACTAGAAACTTGTAAGACAATAAATTTGGATAAAAGAAATTACAAAGTTTGACAGTACTGATGGATTTTAGCCCACTATGTAACACCCCATATCCGATCCATTCTCCGGATCTGGGTATAGAACATCACAGGTTGACCCGATTTAAAAACACATCTATTTGCTTTTCTTTCTAGAAAAGTTTATAATCCATTTTAGTAGATATCCCCTATCTTCATAACGGTATTCCTTTAGTTTAAGATCGCTTTTATTCGTAAGCGCAAATTAAATAAAAATTCGTGCATTAAGGATGCACGGAATAACCCTTTAGCAGCTATTTAATTAACATCAATGAATCATAAATATTGTTATGTCGTAAAGGTTTCCATTCAACATTCGATGTTTTCAAAATGTCATCCAATATAGATAAAAATTTTGAATTGGCGGTTTCTAACAATAGGCCTAACACCTCCAGCAAATACATGTTAACTCCGAAAATTAAGAAGGCTTACAAACGGCCACAAATATGGTTGTATCTCTTCGAGCACCACGCTTAACCTAAGAACTTGAAAGTAAGAAGAAATTGGGTAAGTTCGTATGAACTTAGTGAGTTCCTGGAAAAGACGATCCCACCTTAATTACTATTAGACATTAGGAAAAAGGGACTCGACTAGTTCGCCATATTTGGCGGATACATTACTCTAGCCTGCAGATCAACTGATGGATGATACCACGAACTAAACTCAGCCTATTGGCAAACAACACTGATTTCTATACTCATGTATGACAATCACAGACACAACTACTTCGAGAATACGCCACTTGTGTGAACTACCATTTATGACAGGTAGGCTTACTATTCATGCTTTCATGCAACGTACAGTGCCATATGCACCTCTTTTTTACGTATTTCCTTCCTTGTGCTAGCTTCTGATTCCCGGTTACCGAAGAATCAAATCTTTCCCGTATCTTCAAATCCGCTCATCTAAGCTATATAACATCACCTCCATATCCTCCTAATTTCCCTCCTTGTATGAACACATAAGTGTTCTCTCGGAAAGTCGGGTTTTCACTATTCACAATTTGCATCTAAGTGACATATAGCCGTAGTTGCATAAAATCATGGATGTGATTTATTTCCCCAAAAATCACAAGGTTTGTAAAACATTATATTTATATATTTTAAAAGGGACAATAGCAAATTTTTCCCTCCACTTTAACAAATATTTCAATCCCATATCTTTTACTTTCAAAATACCTAATGTAGTGTCTATCAATGTATTTTAGATAATTGAATTTTCCATTATCCAAAAGCAGTTAAATTGCTACAGTTCAACAAAGCATCCACAAGATTTATAAAAGGAAAGACGATTATTTACAATTCAACCATTTCCAATTTGAACAAATGTGAATATTAACGGTATCAACATGATCAACCTACCTCCCCATTAATCTGATTTGTATAGTCTTTTTAATCTTCTTCGAAATTGCATTTTTAGTAGAATGAGACTTGCCAAAGAATATGACATTTCTTTCACACTAGATAAAACTGATATAAGCATTCCATATCATCTTCAAAACAGCAATAAAAAAATTGCCCTTAAATTTGTATAAAGCCCAAACTAGTTCCTAATTCCAAGAACCCATAGCTCAATGTGTTGGAAAAATTCCGTGGTGTTATTTATAAAACCTAGCGATTATGTTAATAAATCATTACTAAGTTAGCATATGTGCTCTATTCATTTTTCAGCTTTCAACCAAAACGATTTTCTCTATTATTATCAAACTCTGATCTGATTAGAGTGTGGACTCTAATTTCACAAATCGATCACACAATGAAAATTTCATTAATATTCAATGGGAATATTAATATATTTAAAAGGCTAGAAACTAAAAAGTTGAACTCCCTTTAAAGTATAAAATTTATTTGGAAAAATAAATCAAACTAGATTTTGACAGAGTATTGTGTCGAAACCATTTTTAAAATCTTTTAGAAAACGGGGTCGACTTTTAAAAACGAAAATGGGAGTCGCCACCAATCCTTTTTACTTTGGTGTGATTGGATCACCTTTTAAAACGTTTTATTTAAAACATTTAATTTTGGTCTACGAAAAACCAGAAAACAGGCTCGGGAGTCGGTTACGTATGAGGAAGGGTTAGCACCCTCATAACGCCCAAAAATTGGTACCTAATCGATAAAATCATGTCCAAATGTTTAAAACATAAAAGTATTTAAAAATATGATTTCCAAAAAAACTTCGAACAATTTGATTTAAAATTTGAGAATTCTTCGATCCGAGAGAATATAAACATTACATCCAGCACGATTGGACATGATATTTTTAAACCCTCGTAACTAAGATTATCTCATAATTTATAAAACTTGTTAAAAGGATATTTAGTTATTTAGCCAAACGGAAAATCAACACCCAGCACGATTGGGCATTATTTCCCGAATTTATAAATACCAAAACATTGCCTTACTTTAAAAATCTTTAAACAAAATATTAATTTTGTGAAAATGTATTTTTCATTTTAAACCATAACCATGTGGCAATATTGCATTTGTACATTATCAAATAAAAAAACAATTATAACATGCTAACATTTAAGATAGGCAATAACATGAAATACTACAAATAATAATTCCTATACTAAAGCAGTTACAAATATATGATGAAGTATAGACAAATATAATAAACAATAAAATTAATTATGGACACATTTCATGCAAATTTAAATAGATAAAAAGGACAACAATATAAACAATATGTTAAAAAAATATATAATAATTTAAAAATAAAAAAAATTAAAAATGAATATATTATAAATAATTTTAATCAAATATATGATATAATATTATATAATATGTAGCATTTTAAAAAAATATATAATATCTAATATATATATATATGAATACTAAAAATATTATGTAATCAAAATATAGTTAGACAAAATAATAGATATTTATAATTTAATAAATTAGTATAGATAACTACTGAAAATATAAAATATTTAATACAATATATAAATTAATACCGATTTAAAATACATATATAAAAAAAAGGATTAAATTGAGATATAAACAGATTTCTAGGGTTAATTTTAAAAAATAAATTAGTTATGTAACACCCCAAACCCGGCCCACGAGCCTTGACCGGATCTGGTATGTCACTGCGGAAAAACGTTTGAAGACTGATTTCACTTTTGGGAAAAACATTAAAAATTTTGTCTTTAATAAAACATTGTGTGTTTGAAACTCCCAATAAATCTAAGTTGTTACAATTTCCCGGATTTAAAACTTTTATAAATTTTAAAAAATATGAGTTGCTAAACATAAAAGCACTTCCAAATAAGAATTTAATCGTCATCTAGCTTAAACATAATAAAAAAATGTTCAAATACTTTAACTCGGGCCTTATTACAATAAATAATTAAACAAAAGTTCTTAGTAATAATCAACAAAATAAAGAAGATGTGTCTTACGCATGGGCCACCTCGTATCCACTCCACCACTGTCCAATCACCACGAATCATCTGCGATGTTTAATAAAAATTTGGGTGAGTCACACGGACTCGGTGTGTAATTAATCCACTTTGAATTCCACCCACATGTTAACCACATATTAACCCATATATCGGATAACAAGATAACATATTCACATAATAACACATTACAGGCTTGGCCCATATTCATATCACTTATCGAGTTAACAGGGTAATTAACGCATAATTTCCACATATCGGGCTTAGCCCATTTCCACAATGATCCACATTCATATCTTTGGGCTTGGCCCATTTCCACATTAATCCACATATCATTTGGGCTTGGCCCATTTTCACATATGTTCACATACAAAATCATGCAATTATGAAGCCCAACCCCGACCTAGGGTCCATCCTCTACACACCCCTTATCGACCTACCACACACTGGGGATTATCAAATCGCCTCTCCTTTTCACTCAAAAAGGCATTCAATGCCGTCCACATGCAATTAAGCACAATAATCCACAACGCGACCTCGATCGAGCGCCAATCCACGATGTAGCCGTAGCTAACACCAAAACCACGATGGGACACATAGTCACTCATCAACCACGATATGGCACATAGCGATATCAACCACGATGAGGCACATAGCCACTCATCAAGCCACGCGAACTAAATGCCAATTAGTCCTACAACGTGACCTCGATCCAACGTCAATCACGATGTAGCTCAAGGCTAACATCAAACCACGTACTTTCGTACACCCGTACCTTCTTTCATATCATATCCCACCCATGCACATGCCACATAAATTAATGATACAATGTAATGATGCATGAGCATGTTCATCAAGCATATTATCACATATTCATATTAATAATCACATATCATCAGGTTTGGTACTTACCGGATTATAGACATACCCCTTGAGGGTATCCATATCACAATTTCCACTGCACTAGTTAGCACATTCATAACACATACACATTTTACATACATATCATATACCCGGAAAACGGTGGGTTAATCACACACCTTACTATTTAGCAAAATCCCGAACTACTTGAATCTAACACGATGAGCGGGTTTTTTCTCCTCCTAAATGCCGATTTGGTCTCCTACCAAATCCGAAGGCTTTGCTTATTCTGTCGATTAGCCCCTAAACCATCATAGTCACAATCGGTCATCACTTAACAACTAATAAAATGGCCTTTGGCGAAATACTTACAACTGCTTACCTTACTAACTAAATCCGAAAGATCACTTCCACAAAACGTTGGCTATAAGAATCCCGAAAGATTTCTTGCGCTAGTCTGTACCTTCCCTACAATCGGTCTTAACACATTTAATAAGAGTTATAGGGCCATTCGTAAACCTTGAAATTAGAGCCTAAACTCTTGATTTGACACGCTTATGAAGAAAACTCAAAATCGATTATCAAAGGAGAGAACACTTACCACCACCACACGAATCGTCTACTAGCTCTAAATGTCGACGGGATAAAGGGATGTTGACTTTCGGCTTTTGAAACTTGCGATAGAAGGAAAAAAGAATACGGCCTCCTTTGAGATTACTATGGTTATTAATAAAAGAAAAATACAAATAGAAGAAAAGCACTTACAAGGTTAGGCTAAGCCCTTCAAATGTTGATGGAAAAGTCGGCCACAAGAGAAAGAAAGTGTATTCAGCTATGATGTTTCTTTTGGGTGCCAAGCAAAGAAAAGAGAAAGGAAGCTTATAGGATTCGGCTAATGCTAACAAATAGAGGAGAAGAAGAAACACAAATGGCCTTTTTGGCTTCTTAGAATTCGGCACAATGAGGAGTGAGTTGAGAGGAGAATTTCGGCTAAAGGAAAAATAATTGGAGAAAAGAATTCCAACAGGTGATCACTCCTATTTAACTACACAATTCGGCACACCTATCTCCACTTATCAAATCCAAATCAATCTCTTATTTCCCTCTTCAACACTTATTCAAAATAAATTGAATAAGTCAACATTTATCCATCTCCTATTTAATCTTAAGCTTATTCAAAAATAACTAAATTAAAACAATTATTATCTTCTCCTTAATCTTCTATCTATCTATCTAAATAAAATAAAATAAAACTTCAATTATCAAATCCCAATTTAATCTCTTATTTTATCTCTTTTGCACATATTCAAAATAACTAAAATAAATCTTCAATTATCCTACCCATCTAAAATAAATAAATAAAAAAACAATTATCTATTATCTACCAACTTAAAATAAAATAAAACCTTAATTATCTTCTTATCTCACATTAAAAATAAACATATTAAATTCACATATATCCTACACTTAGTCGAAATTAAAAGGATTAACCAAGCCTTTATCTTCATCAAAAAGTCCACATCTTTGTCCACCACCTTTCGATCGACGCAAAAATAAAAATAAAACGCTCCTTGCCATCTCACCACCTCGAACCCAACCCTGCTGGAGCAAGCTTACGTGCAACGCCCCAAGGTCTTGCGTCAAGTAGGAGCGTTACTGTAAGCTTGCTCCAGCAGGTCTTGGGTTCGAGGTCATGAGCGGCAAGGAGCGTTTTATTTTTATTTTGCGTCGATGGAAAGGTGGTGGACAAAGATGTGGACTTCTTTGGATGAAGATAAAGGCTTGGTTAATCCTTTTTAATTTCGGCTAAGTGTAGGATATATGTGAATTTAATTTGTTTATTTTTAATGTGAGATAAGAAGATAATTAAGGTTTTATTTTATTTTAAGTTGGTAGATAATAGATAATTGTTTTTTTTATTTATTTATTTTAGATGGGTATGATAATTGAAGATTTATTTTAGTTATTTTGAATATGTGCAAAAGAGATAAAATAAGAGATTAAATTGGGATTTGATAATTGAAGTTTTATTTTATTTTATTTAGATAGATAGATAGAAGATTAAGGAGAAGATAATAATTGTTTTAATTTAGTTATTTTTGAATAAGCTTAAGATTAAATAGGAGATGGATAAATGTTGACTTATTCAATTTATTTTGAATAAGTGTTGAAGAGGGAAATAAGAGATTGATTTGGATTTGATAAGTGGAGATAGGTGTGCCGAATTGTGTAGTTAAATAGGAGTGATCACCTGTTGGAATTATTTTCTCCAATTATTTTTCCTTTAGCCGAAATTCTCCTCTCAACTCACTCCTCATTGTGCTGAATTCTAAGAAGCCAAAAAGGCCATTTGTGTTTCTTCTTCTCCTCTATTTGTTAGCATTAGCCTAATCCTATAAGCTTCCTTTCTCTTTTCTTTGCTTGGCACCCAAAAGAAACATCATAGCTGAATACACTTTCTTTCTCTTGTGTGGACTATTCCATCAACATTTGAAGGGCTTAGCCGAACCTTGTAAGTGCTTTTCTTCTATTTGTATTTTTCTTTTATTAATAACCATAGCCGAATCTCAAAGGAGGTCGTATTCTTTTCCTTCTATCGCAAAGTTTCAAAAGCCGAAAGTCAACATCCCTTTTATCCTGCGACATTTTAGAGCTAGTAGACGATTAGTGTGGTGGTGGTAAGTGTTCTCTCTCCTTGATAATCGATTTTGAGTTTTCTTCATAAGCGTGCGAAATCAAGAGTTTAGGCTCTAATTTCCAAGGTTGGCCGAATGGCCCTATAACTCTTATTAAATGTGTTAAGACCGATTGTAGGGGAAGGTACAAACTTAGCGCAAGAAATCTTTCGGGATTCTTATAGCCAACGTTTGTGGAAGTGATCTTTCGGGATTTAGTTAGTAAGGTAAGCGGTGTAAGTATTCGGCCAAAGGCCATTTTATTAGTTGTTAAGTGATGACCAATTGTGACTATGATGGTTTAGGGGCTAATCGACAGAATAAGCAAAGCCTTCGGGGATTTGGTAGGAGACCAAATCGGCATTTAGGGAGGAGAAAAACCCGCTTCATCGTGTTAGATTCAAGTAGTTCGAGATTTCGCTAAATAGTAAGGTGTGTGATTAACCCACCGTTTTTCTGTATATGATATGTATGTAAAATGTGTATGTGTTATGAATGTGCTAACTAGTGCAAATGGAAATTGTGATATGGATACCCTCAAGGGTATGTCTATAATCCGGTAAGTACCAAACCCGATGATATGTGATTATTAATATGAATATGTGATAATATGCTTGATGAACATGCTCATGCATCATTACATTGTATCATTAATTTATGTGGCATGTGCATGGGTGGGATATGATATTAAAGAAGGTACGGGTGTACTTCGAGTACGTGGTTTGATGTTAGCCTTGAGCTACATCGTGGATTAACGTTGGATCGAGGTCACGTTGTGGACTAATTGCGATTTAGTTCGCGTGGCTTGATGAGTGGCTATGTGCCTCATCGTGGTTGATATCGGCTATGTGCCATATCGTGGTTGATGAGTGACTATGTGTCCCATCGTGGTTTTGGTGTTAGCTACGGCTACATCGTGGATTGGCGCCGACCGAGGTCGCGTTGTGGATTATTGTGCTTAATTGCGTGTGGACGGCATTGAATGCCTTTTTGGAGTGAAAAGGAGAGGCGATTTGATAATCCCCTGGTGTGTGGTAGGCTGGATAAGGGGGTGTGTAGAGGATGGACCCTAGGCTGGGTTGGGCTTCATAATTGCATGATTTTGTATGTGAACATATGTGAAAATGGGCCAAGCCCAGTGATATGTGGATTAATGTGGAAATGGGCCAAGCCCAGTATATGAATGTGGATCATTGTGGAAATGGGCTAAGCCCGATATGTGGAAATTATGCGGTTAATTACCCCATTAACTTTGATAAGTGACATGAATATGGGCCAAGCCTAGAATGTGTTATTATGTGAATATGTTATCTTGTTATCTGATATATGGGTTAATATGTGGTTAACATGTGGGTGGAATTCAGTGGATTAATTACACACTGAGTCCGTGTGACTCACCCAAATTTTTATTAAACATCGCAGATGATTCGTGGTGATTGGACTGGGTTGGAGTGGATACGAGGTGGCCCATGCAGAAGACATCTTCTTTATTTTGTTCGATTATTACTAAGAACTTTTGTTTAATTATTTATTGTAATAAGGCCCAGTTAAAGTATTTGAACATTTTTTTATTATGTTTAAGCTAGATGACGATTAAATTCTTATTTGGAAGTGCTTTTACGTTTTTGTGACATAAACCCGCCACAATTTCTTTTAAAGCCTCCCAAGCCAAGCTCCTACTTGACGCATAAAAATAAAATCCCATTCGCTTCCTCTGCAACTCGAACCAACGACTGCGCGCCAGCGCCACCTCCAGCCCTTAAGTGGCGCCTTGCGCCCACTTTACTAAGGCCTCGCTTTATGTCCAAAGACCACTGCATATTTCCTTAAAGCCGTCTTGATCCAACCTCCTTCTTGATGCAAAATACAAAAATAAAACACTCCCATGCTGCTCTCAAGACTCGAACTCCAGACCCTTGTTGGCGTCATTCCCAGGCCTTAAGTGGCGTCCTTAAGCCACTTTACCAAGCCCCCTTTCATGACCCAAAACGCCCACAAATTATTCTTAAGGCCTCCTCAGCCTAATTTCCTCTTTTTACACTTAAATCCAAAATTTTTCCAAAGCTTTCACCTTCATTCTAAAGTTCTAAAAACTCTTAAAACATCTCCAAATACCCTTAAAACCCACTAGCACTTGGGTTATGCTCCAAACGCATAACCCCTAATCTAGGATGTTACAAGTTAATAGGACGTTATTGAATTTAATAAAATAGCAGAGGGACCAAAAGGACAATTTTCCCCTTTTAACAAAAAAACGCTGATCCTGTCGGGTCTTCGGGTCGACACGCGGATCCTTTAAGGGAAAACGACGTCGTTTTTAGCTTTGTGGGCACCCTCCAAAACGGCGCCATTTTCTTATCGTTATAAAAGTAAAAAAAAAAAAAGATGAAAAATCATTTTGAAAACTGTTTTAAAAAAAAAAACAATTCAGAAGAAAAAAAAATTCTCTCCAGAGCCCTCTTATGGGTTTTGATCCTCAGGCCTTCAGGGCCATCACCACGCGCCACCGCGAATGGTGGCCGGAGGTTGAAGCTTCGTCGCCGCAAGGTAAAATCGCCCTTTCTTTATTTTAAGACTCTGTTTATATGCGGAAATATGAAAAAAAATAGAAAAAAATAAAGTAGAAAGAAAAACCTCTACGAAAAGTTTCTGTTCTTTTATTTCCCTGGACTTTCTTGTGAATATTTTTCTTAAATTCTTTTCTTTCTCTATTGTATTCTCCTCCCCTTTTTTTTACAGGTACATGCAAGGCTTTTATAGCCTTAAAATAAAAAGTAAAAAGAAAATAAAAGTTTGTTGCCATGTTTGTCATTTTTGTTGCTATTCTTTCCTCTTTGTGCAAGTGACGAGAACGCGGCGGTGATGGAGCACCATTCGGGCGTGGATTGAGGCGTTGATGGTGTGACCGAGGCCTGGATGCGAGGAGTCCATTGCGGCGCGACGTTTGGGATACTGCTGAGGCGGCGCCTAGGGTTTCTGGAGAACCCTAGGTCTGATTTCTGTTAAAGTTTTGGGCCTCTTTGGGCCGAGTCCGAGTCTGGGTCAGTCCTTAGGATTCGGGCCAAGGTGTTTTGGGTAGTTAATTTGGGCCTTGGGTAATCTGTCTGAATTTAAAAGCTGTAAAGATGGACTGTTTATTGGACATTTTTTTATTTTATTTTATTATTATTATTTTTTGTTTTGGTTTTCAAGGGCCCGGGCAAAATTGGGTATTTACATATTGACAATTAAGTGGTGTGTGTTTTACCTAGACAATAGTTTCTATATATAAAGAGAAAAAAACAAGAATCTCAATCGAACAAGGGTTAAATAAATAATATTATTTTAATTAAAAAAATTCATGTATTCCCTATTACATAGGGGTGGCGGCACCCCCTTATGGGAACTAGGGTTGTTGCCCCTTGCTATGTAGATGGGTCTCCATATCTGTCTCTTGTATTGGGTATTGATTATATGCGACATCTGGTCTTTAAACGAAATCATAATTTTGCCAACTCAATCGCTAAGTCGTCTCTTGCATAGGGTAAAAAAACACATTCATTGTAAATAGTGATACATACTATTTATTTCTTAAATCGTTGTTTTCATTCATTCATTAATCATATTGATTCAATTACAAACTATTTAGAGTTGTACCGAGTTAACAAATAGTTTGTGGATATATATATAATTAGGGCTCAAATAATTTTAACTAAGTTTCAACTTTTCATTTATTAATTACGATATTACTTAATTATGGAATCATTTCACTAAAGAATCATAATTAAATGTTCCTTATTATATACTATTACGAAAGTAAAATATAATTGATGAAATAATCAAATTGTATGAATTATGATTATGTGAACCTATTTTAAAACTTCACCTATTGCCTAGTGGTTTAAGTACATAATTGAAACAAGTCAATAACCAAGTACCGTAATTAAGCTTCCGATCAATGGTGTTCAATTAAGCCTGAGGTTATTTCAATAAGTTAATGAATTCTCAAAGAAGAGAAACCAAGCCAAGGGTTAAAGTTGATGGGATATTTCATTGGCGTATTTCTATATCTGGCTTATCAAAAAAAAAAAAAATTATTTACAAAATTCAAGCATCTTCCATGTAGACATTGACTAGACATGACTTCCTTCCATACGTACTGTGTACGAATTTTCGCTGTTTAAAATCAATCAAATAAATAGTAACTAAGCTTGTAAGCTAGCAAATTCCTGAATGACAGTAGCTAAAATAAAGGCCGACACGGGTGCTACAATCAAAAGCCGTGGGGCCATTGCTCCGTATTAGGTGTTTTACTTCTAAATTATACAATCAATCTTCCGATCAACGAGAATGGGGCATGTAAAAATAAAAGACTAGTTTAACAATGGCTGCTGCAATCAAAAGTCAGTATGAATCAATGATTTAATTCTTTTGACATGATATAATTTAGGTTGTATTCGGTTGAATTGGATTTTTAGATAAAAAATAAATTGAATTATTTTATTCGTATATTCATTATCAAAATTATATAGAATAAACTTTGAAATATTCAAAATTCGTTAATTACATTTGTTTTGGTAATTTTTATGGAATTTGAGTTTTGTAAAAAAAATATATATCACCTTATTTTGGGTCTAAAAATATTTAATAGAGTAATTCTTCATTTTTTCTCACAACAACCATAATACATGCTTTAGATGCATTTGTACATTTATAAAGTGAATTAAATAATTTAATTAATATTGTGATAATCAATAAGAGTATTTAAAAAATCATTTTAAGTTAAGCTAAGTAAATAAATCATCAAAGTTGTTAAAATAAAATCTAATATATAAATCATCAGTATACCTAATGTTTTTGTGTCATTTTTTAATTAGTTTAATTAGTTATAACTAAGTGATTACAGTATGTTTGGTTAAATTCGTAACTATCAAACATATATAATTGTGAAAAGTTGTTTCTTTTATAAATAAAATATTATAAAGTTTAATAAACTATTTTCCTAAAATTAGAATTATGCTTATAATTATTTTATAATGAAATAATTCACTTACTCTAATATAAAACTACATTTTTATAATCTTTTGTATGAAATATTTTCATAAACTTTATTTTTGTTTTGTAAGATCATATCTAGCTGTTAATAATAATAATAATAATAATAATAATAATAATAATAATAATAATAATAGGGTTAAATGAATTAGACTATATAGATGTTGAAATGGTCAATTTATTATTCTATTAAAACTATTCCTTTAAACATGATTTGTTCCATTTTATTTGATTTGGATAAAATGGGCTTTATGTGAAAAACCGGACCTGAACCAAACTGTGTGGTTTGGGTAATAACACCACCCAAAACTAAACTAAACAATACAAAATTTGAATTGAACTGAACCGAATATATCGTTTAAATCAATTTTTAGGTTTTCTCTATTTCATTATTCAACCCTACTGCACACTATAGTCTTTGGTCCTTGCCTATGCTTCAATTCAGGGATGGATTCAAGATTTTACCTCAAGGGGGGCGAAACTTCTAAATCCGAACGATCTTTTTTTTAATGTAAAAAAGTTGCAATTCTTCTCGGATACTTTTCTTTTCTTATCAAACAAATGAATTTACTATTTTTTAAAAAGTATAAACGATTTAACTGTAAAAAAATTAAAAGAAGAAAAATCAAACTATATAAAATTAAATATAATACCCCCTACCCGTATTCGTCGTCGGAATAGGGTACGAGGCATTACCGGAGTTTACCGAATTAATTTTCCGTTATTACGAGTTAAATACTATTCATTTACCGAAACATGTCATGACGTCCCTTAGATGGGCCTCCGAAGCCCAAAACATACATCGGGACCAAACTGGGATTAAATCGAAACCATAAGAAATTTTTCGCAAAATCCCAAAGTTTTATTTTATTTTATTTTATTTTTTCATGAACTCAATATAACCCCTTTATAAATATCTAACCTTCCCTGCAATTTTAAACCGAGACCAATCCAAACCAACCAATCCATTTCAACATATTTTCAAGATAGATTCAAGCATATCCATAAGATAACCTCATCACATACCAAAACCAAGATTTGTTAGCCATACCAATGGCTAACCTTACATTCATTTCACATTAACATTTACTTTGTTAGCTTATACATGCCATTGATTCCCAAAATAAAGTTTCTTTATATACCGAAACCTTGAGGTTGATAGTGTGATGTGTCTTCGACCGAATCCGACCTCCGAGCTCTTAACACTACAAAACAGGGGAAAAGGAAACAGGGTAAGCACTTTGTGCTTAGTAAGCTCATGTAACAAGAATTATACTTACCTAATATTTTCAATACAATGCAATAAACATTCATACATCCATTCAATGCATTATTACTCTAACATGCACAAACTCAACATTCAAGTTAGTCCAATAATTTCCATATATCAATAATATATACCATGATTGATGAGCTCATCAATACCATGATTTCCATTCCCTTATTATTTTTCCATATTTATCCCGTTGAATTTCTCGGAATTTCGATGGATTTTCAGGGGTACACTTTACAAATCCGAGTCCGTCAATTCATATTCATGTGCGCACATTTCCATTTCAGAGAGCACACTCCCGCGAACCTTATCCTTACAATGGATTATCACCCATGCTAAATCCTCAGAATATAAACTCATAGAGTATTGTCGGGATTACCACCCGAGCTAAATCCTCAACGACAATTTCTCTAATGAGCTTGGATTTGAATTACCAGTCAGGCTAAATTCGCACTTAATTCGAATTACCCGTCCAAGGCTAAATCCATTTTCCACATATTCTTCGGAGGGCTATATCGGATAGGATCACCCGTCCGGCTAGATCCTTTTACCGTCAATTCCTTTTCAGAGATCCATCGAATTTTCCTTTCATTCAACCGGGATTTATTTTCCATTTTCATCAAGAATATCAATACTTCATCAATTATCATACAATAAACATCCAAATCATATTCACATCAATAAAAATATATTTCAAGCATTTAAGAATATAATTCAAGTTACACGAACTTACCTCGATACTTGTTCGTATACAAAAATCTACTAATCCAAAACTTTTTATTTTCCTCGATCTAGCTTCGTAATTGAATTTTTTGGATCTAAATAAATAAATTTAATCATCAATTTAATACATTTCATGTTCATATGTAACATTCTTTATAATTCCATTATTATTTATAGTTCATTCAGAGCTGTCTCCTTGGGTCATAGTCACTAAATTATTTATATCTTGAGTTACGAAACTCCAAATTAAGATCCACTTTATTTTTCCGAAACTAGGCTCACATATCTTCTTACCATAAAATTTTCAAAATTTATGGTTTAGCCAATAAGTACAGTTAATTCTTTAAAATCATCCATGTTCTGCTGTCTGACAGTTTCGACCCTTCTTCACTAAAAATTTATTTTCTCCTAGTACGGAATTCAAATGATGTTCCCGTTTGTTTCTCTTGAAAATAGACTCATTAATAATTTAAAAAATATAAATTTAAGCCCCTAATTATTTTTATCCAATTTTTGATGATTTTCCAAAGTCAGAACAGGAAAACCCGAATTCATTCTGATCTTGTCTCACAAAATTTATTATATCTCATGATTTATAATTCCATTGATTACACCGTTTCTTCCATGAGAAACTAGACTCAATAAGCTTTAATTTGATATTTTTTTCATCCTCTAATTCGATTTCCACAATTTATGGTGATTTTTCAAAGTTAGCCTACTGCTGCTGTCCAAGACTGTTTTAGTGCAAGATGTTGATTACCATTTTTCCCCTAAGCTTTCAATAAATGATAATTTCGTCCCTGCTCAATTAATCCTCTCAATTGAGCTGATTTTTCTCAATTAACACTTTATTATATCACTTTAAACTACTTTATAACCTTTGGAAATCAGAATTTTAGCACTAGACTTTAATTCTAAACTTTTTCACAATTAGGTCCTACAAATCAATTTCTATTGAAATTACCTAATAAAATCATCTCATAAACAAATTAAAGCTTCAATTTCATGCTATTTCATCATAAACTTACAGAACTCAACCATGGTGACTTTCAATTTCATCCATGAAATCAAAAACTAATGAATTTAGTAATAGGACCTAATTGTAAAAGTCTTAAAAACACAAAAATTACAAGAAAAAGGCAAGGACTAACTCACTTGGTGCAAAAATTATGAAATAACAGCTTGAATAAACCCTTAGGATGTTTTTGGCTGATGATAATGAAGAAAATATGAAGAGAATTCTAGATATTCCAATTTGATCCCATTTTTATTTTAGTAAATTTTGTTATTTTCCCATTTTGCCCTTATTTCACCAATTCTCCTGATTTTTCTCAGCTTATGCCGCCCAAAATATCTTCTTTTGGACTTATTTGCAATTTATGTCCCTTCTCATTTAACAATTGAGCTATTTAATCCTTCTAGTAACTTTTACACCCTTTTCAATTTAGTCCTTTTCACTTAATTAACTACCCAAACGTAAAAATCTTCTAACGAAATTTTAATATCATATTACTAACATTTCATAAATATTTATAAAAATATTTTCGACTCAGTTTTACGAGATCGAGGTCTCGATACCTTGTTTTTACCCAATTTTCTTCAATAATTTTTTTATCGATATTTTCATACGTTTTTCCTATCATATCAATATTCATGCAAAAATATTAAAATAAATTTCTCTTTAAATCGGATTTGTGGTTACGAAACCATTGTTTCGATAACCCTGAATTTAGGCCATTACAACTCTCCCCCCTTAAGGATTTTCGTCCACGAAAATCTTACCAGTAAAGAGGTTCGGGTATTGTTTCCTCATTGCCTCCTCCGGTTCCCATGTCGCTTCCTCAATCCCGTGCTTTTGCCATAATACTTTCACCAAATTTATCTTTTTTATTTCTAAGCTCCTTTGTTTCTCGTACAATATCTTGACCGGTTCTTCACTTGTAAGTCATATCCAAATTTGAATCTCCACTTCATTGAGAAATAACATGTGAAGGATCTGATCGATACCGTCGTAGCATAGACACATGAAAAACATTATGAATTCTATCGAGTTCCGATGGTAATGCCAATCGATAAGCGATCGGTCCAATTCTTTCTATGATTTCATATGGCCCGATAAATATTGGACTCAATTTACCCTTTCGACCGAACCGGAGAACTTTCTTCCAAGGAGACACTTTTAGGAATACCTTATCACCCACTTGAAATTCAATCTCTTTTCTTTTAAGATCAGCATATGACTTCTGACGATCGGAAGCTGCTTTTAGACTACCCCGAATCACCTTTACTTTTTCTTCTGTTTCCCGGAACATTTTCAAATCTTCTTTTCACTGAGCTCTGTCCAATATAACAGTGTTCTACATTTTCTACCATACAAAGCTTCATACGGAGCCATTTTAATACTGGACTGATAATTGTTATTGTAAGCAAATTCAATCAAAGGTAGATACCTCTCCCAATTACCTTCAAACTCTAGTATACAACATCGGAGTATATCTTCCAATACCTGAATTACACGCTCAGATTGGCCATCCGTCTCGAGGATGAAATGCGATCTTTGAAATACAACTGAGTACCCAAGGCTTCTTGCAATTTGTCCCAGAAACGAGACGTAAATCAGGGATCTCTATCTGATATAATGGAGACAGACACTCCATGTAGCCTGACAATCTCAGATATGTACAATTCAGCCAGTTTATCTAAAGAATAATCCATACGTACCGGAATAAAGTACGTTGACTTTGTCAATCGGTCAACAATCACCCAAATGGCATCTTTCTTCTTCGGAGACAACGATAACCTAAATACAAAATCCATAGTGATTATTTCCCATTTCCATTCCGGTATAGTGATTGGCTGAAGTAACCCCGAAGGTACCTGATGTTCAGCTTTAACTTGCTGACATACCAAACACTTTGATACAAACTCAGAGATATCACGTTTCATACCCAGCCACCAGTACATCTTTTTCAGATCATTATACATTTTATTACCCCCCAGATGTACAGACATAGTACCGCTGTGAGCCTTGTGTAGAATCTTCTATATGAGCTCTGTATCCTTCGGTACACAAACTCTGCCTCTGAATAATAAACAACCATCAGAACCAATATGAAACTCTAAATCAATACCTGACTCACATTGTGCCCGTTTAACCTGTAACTTCTCATCATTCTTCTGAGCTTCACATATTTGCTGTAGAAATGTCGGTTTAGCTCTCAATTCAGCTATGATTGAACCATCATCAGTCAGTGACAACCGGGTATTCATAGCTCGTAAAGCAAACAGATATTTCTGGCTCAAAGCATCAGCTACAACATTAGCCTTACCCGGATGGTAATCAATAACCAAATCATAGTCCTTTATCAGTTCAAGCCACCTACGCTGTCTCAAATTCAAATCTTTCTGTGTCATCAAATATTTCAGACTTTTATGATCAGTATAAATATGACATTTCTCACCATACAAGTAATGCCGCCATATCTTCAATGCAAATACAATAACAGCTAATTCGAGATCATGTACCGGGTAATTTCTTATGATTTTCAATAATTCTTATGACTTTTCAATAATTCTTATGATTTTTCTCAGCTTATGCCGCCCAAAATATCTCCTTTTGGACTTATTTGCAATTTATGTCCCTCATCATTTAACAATTGAGCTATTTAATCCTTTTAGTAACTTTTACACCCTTTTCAATTTAGTCATTTTCACTTAATTAACTACCCAAACGTAAAAATTTTCTAATGAAATTTTAATACCATATTACTAACATTTCATAAATATTTATAAAAATATTTTTGACTCAGTTTTACGAGATCGAGGTCTCGATACATTGTTTTTACCTAATTTTCTTCAATAATCTTTTTTATCGATATTTTCATACGATTTTCCTATCATATCAATATTCATGCAAAAATATTAAAATAAATTTCTCTTTAAATCGGATTTGTGGTTACGAAACCACTGTTCCGATAATCCTGAATTTAGGCCATTACATTAAATATTTCTTTCCAATATGCAAAAAAAAGATTAACTAATTAAATAGTTCAATAATCACACTATATAAAATTAAATAGTTCAATAATCACATTATCCTTCTTGAAAAAGGGTTTGATCTTTTTGTTGACCATAATTTAATCGAAAAACCTGAAGACTGTAATAATTTATTAAACAACATATTAGGAAAAAGAAAAAGAAATAAATCAAATAAATAAAGAACATAATTTATGCAAAAAATATTTATCGAGAGATCTTTTGCGTAAGGAGCCGAGAGAAAGATAATTTGTATTTTTTTACTCCGTACTCTTGGTCTCGACATCAAACTCCTTTCTTTTTCTTTCGACAGTGTCGACACCTTACTAGAGGAAGATAATTCCTTAGCAAAACATACAAATCAAAATGCTAAAAAGTCACTAACCTAATATGTAACACCTCCTAAACCTAAACCGTCGCCGGAACAGGGTTACAGAGCATTACCGGACATATCGGACAATTTACGAATAATTCATAAATAATTAACATACATAGTATAATTTAATCATTAAATTCCTATAATGGACTCTCGAGGCCCAAAACACGTATTAGAAGTGGAACGAGACTTGTTTGAGTACTCCGAAAATTTTTCGTGAATTTCAAAATTTTTTCCTAGGTGCAAGGCTCACACGCCCGTGTGGGTCAGGGACACGCCTGTGTGTCTCCATGACACGCCCGTGTTGACATACCGCGTGGCTTACACGGCCAGGACACGCCCGTGCCCTTTACCTGTGTAACTCTCTGACTTATTGTACATGAACAAATTGATTTCACACGGCCAAGCCACACGCCCGTGTACTTAGCCCGTGTGGATTTATTTTCAATTCGAATCTAGTGCAATTTTCACACGGCTGAGACACACGCCCGTGTGCTAAAACCTGGGTATTCTGTTTCCAAAATTTAAGTTGCAGGGGACACACGACCAGACCACACGCCTATGTGCTAGCCGTGTGTCTCACACGGTCTGGTCACACGCCCGTGTGCTAGGCCGTGTGAACTCTATATGAGCCATTTATACTAACCTAGCCAACCCTGCAAATTCAAACCGAAACCAATCCAATACAAATATTTCAACCAATACATTTGCACACTCAATATACCTAAATCATGCCTAAAACATTGACTTAATAATATGACCAATAACATTCATAATATCATTTAAGATTAATTAATATCTTCATCATTCATTTCCACTTTTTACTTATAACAAATATGTTAAGTGTATCATAAAGCTTTCATGCTTCCTCATTAAATCCCAACTCAAACATTATAAACCATTCTTTACAACCAAAAATTACAAGACATATACATGTGACCTATACAACACCTAGTATATGCCACTTTTACCCAAAAAGGAAAATTTACATCACCAAGGTTGTGCTGAGGCCGGGATCGATCTGGATGCTGAACCGGGACTTTTGACTTCTACTAACCTACGCACAGAAACAACCGTACGCTGAGTATGCCTATACTCAGTGGTATTACCATAATTCATACTAAATAATATTAATGTTCTATAAGCATCAAATATGTAACAATGTAAATCATAAGAATTAATTTACTTTCAAATTAATACTTCATTTATAATAATTCATCAACTGATATCATATATCAACAATTCGAATCTTCGATCAATTCATGAACCTTAGGTTCATGCTTGCAAATCTCATATCTCAATTTCAATTCATATTTCAATTCATAATTCCACTTTTTCATACTTTTAGTAGATCAATCAATCAAACTCATTCAATTTTCTCATTTAATTTATTTACCCCTATTAACAAGACTCGGACCTTGGCGGATACACGGATCCAGCCAAACACACCAGAATAATCCACCCAAACACACCAGTATGATCCACCCAAACACACCAGAACGGCACTAAATGCCTCTTCGAATAGTCCGAAGAAATATAATAACATCAGTGTCTCCTCGGCAAAACCGAAAAATCTCCAAATCCTTTCAATCCTATGGCATGCCAACTATATTTGACTCAGCCTGACTAGTTAATAGGGAATTCCAATTCTCAATTAAATTTTACTTTCTTATCAAATTCACTTTCAATTCAATATACAATTCAACTCAATACATTTTCCATTTCAATCCACATTCAATTCAATTTCAATACATATTAATTATATAACTCAATTTCATACAATTCATTAATACACTTACCTCATAATTTACTTATCAACTACATAATTTAAATATAACATTTAATAGTAAATAATTTGAATTATAGCAATACAAATCGTGATTTTCTTGTGTCAACTACTCGATAACTTTTTCCTTTCCTTTTTGAGCCGATGCCTCTGGTTCTTTGCTAGCTACGAAAATTAAAGTAATCTACACTATTAATACAACACTAATTTATATTAAATAATTGAATTTCTATTCAATTTCTACCTTAATTTTAATTTAGTCCTAATTAAACTCATTTACTTTTCTAACTCAATTCATACTTTATTTCTACTCAATTTTCTATCAAATTCAACTTAACTATCTACTGTTCATGATAAAACCCTAATTAATTTAATCTCTCTAACACAAAACTTATAGCTTACTTTACAATTTAATCCTTTAATCAATTCTAACTAGAAATTCTATCAATCAAACCCCTAATTCAACAATTTGTCCAACATGAATCATGTTCAAAAATCTAAGAACTTTTAAAATTTCAACTCAATTTCAACAAAACTTTGTTCTAAAGCTTCTAAAACATCAAAATTAAAAGAAAAGGACTTAATTGACTTACCAATTAAAGCTTAAAGCTTCAAAACCCTAGTTTTTCCCCCTTTTTTTTTTCTTTTCTTTCCTTTTTCTTTCTGCTTCGTCCCTACTTAATGTTCTGTTTCTTTCTTTCTTTTATTTCATTTGCTTTATATATATATATATATAAAATATAATAATAATATAATATAATAATAATTTCTTATATTATAAGTAATTATATTATTGTATTACAAATGTATGTATTTAATTTATTACACATGTATTTTATAGTTATCATGCAATTGTTAAAATCTTTGATTTATTTTATAATATAATATTATAATATAATTAATATAAATTACAATATGATAAAATAATAATATAATCTAATTAAATAATATATTTTTATAAAAAAAAATCTAAGATTTTTATCAACATATGCCGCCTCATTTAATACATTAGGTATAATTTCCTATTTGGTCCTTTTTATTTTCTTTTAATCTACAATTAAAATTTTACTCTTTATTCAATTTAGTCCTTTTTTCTAATTACTCTTAATTAAGCTAAATTCACTTAATTGAAACCTAATTAGACACACCACTAGACTCATAAATATTTTTTAATAATTATTTATAAGTTCGGTTTACTAAGACGGAGGCCCGATAATGTACTTTTCCGATACCCGTGAATTTTGGGTCATTACATAATATGTATGGGTATGGACCAAATCAATTAATTCTGAAATTTGGTTTTAAAATTCATATTAGACCTCTAAGTTTAATCTTTTAAGGCCCATCATACATTAATATTTGGTTATTATTATCAAAGTTATATAATTAAAAACTGAAAAATATTTTGTTAATATAAAATATAATTTATGGCTTAAGGGGGTGAATTATATGAAATACAATTTGATCAAAGGGACAAATGTTATATAATGTGGACACCAAATCTAAAGTACATGATAATTTATATATAAAATTTAAAAATCTAAAAGTTTCAAGGGGTAACTACCACCTGGATCCATCCTTGCTTGAGTTTCAGGCTCTGAACTAACTATACAAACATGAAAAAAATAAAATAAAAATTCCCCCTTTTGGCACTAACAGGATTTGAGATCCAAAGTTTAAATTCTAATCTAAAATTGATATAGCAATGCTATAGGCAGGCAGTTCATCTCTGCATCAAGCAGCGGAGCTTTCATCTACGGAACAACCATGATTTTTTAAACTGCCAAGGCTAATTAAATTTTCAATCTCTTTATTTTCTTTGACTTCGGGTATCAAGAAACCACGAAAGCTTGGTAAAGGCAACATGGAATGTCCTATACTAGGAGAACAATTGTATCAGGATACTTTAATAAAAAATAGTTAAATTAATTTTTGTATATTAAATTAAAAAATAAATTGATTTTTTTATTAAAATTTTAATCCATTTGTACTATTAAAAATTGATATGATTGACGGAATAACTAAACAGTGACATGTGACCTGCTACGTGTATGTCATATTAATGTATATGGATCAACTTTTAACAGCATAAATAGATAAAAAATTTAATAGAACCAATTTACTCTTTGATTTAATGTATACTGATTAATTTATTTATTTTTTGAATAGAGAGTAAAATGTAATCTGACTTTTAATACAATAACCTTCATAATAATTTTACCCAAACTGCATTCACTAAATTTGGTATTTCAAGAGGCAAGCTCTCCCTACATGTTGCATCAAATTTTTTGCCACTCATTCAATAGGTATTAGTACCCGAGAAGTAAACATGGATAATCCCAGGCTGACAAATAACATTCCCTGAGGTCATCAAAAACCTAAACATTTTCTAAAAGCTTCAATGCTGTATCAAATAGCGGTAGAGGTTTACATAGAACTATTATTTTTTTAACGGAAGGGAAATTATTAATTTAGTTATTAGGCTTAAATAATATATGTTTATTTAATATATTATAAATTATAAATATATTTTAAATAATTTTAAAATATTAAATTAAATTAATTTTTTTCAATCGAAGCAATTTAAAAATCCAAAAACTTATAACCAGTCCAAATAATCAACAAAATCGAATTCATAACTACAAAACCGTTCGAATGGAAGCGGACATTAAGTTGATTTACTTAGTTTTAACCTAAAAATGATCTCCCCTAGACAAATAACAAATGCCGTAAAAAAAAAAAAAAACCAAGATAGAGAGAAACACAGTGGGTTTTCGTCATATTTTACTTCCCAGTTCTGAGCAATGATTCAAGTTCTAAAAATAACGATGGCTGGGACCGACCGCTATTAATTGGGAGATATGATTAAAACTCATCCTTGGGAAAGCGTATGAAGGCAGAGATTTTGGTGCAACAGTCTCACGTGTGTGCGTGTGGTGGGGGGGACATGGAGCTCCATATCCTCCATCTCCTTAAAACTGTGAAGACAGACACACCTCCGAGGAAAAGGCTGAGGTCCACAGCAGCAAAACAGGATTCTGATTCCCACAGCCTAGTTTTTCTTTGTATGCTTAAAATTTCACTGTCTCCTCCTTAACCCATCCACCATATACACTCTACTTTACTTATACAGAAAGAACAGCAGGGACACGAGTCACCCCTAAAGATTCCCGGTTGATTTAGATATTGTAATCAGATTGGATGGTACGTACTGCCACGGCCCATTTTGAAATTGGATTCTAGCTCTCTCTTTTTCCTTAATTCTACAAATTGGTCTCAATCAAGATCACCAATTCTTTGCTCTGTTTAGTGTCTATAAACAGCTTTATCTTGTAGCCATTTTTAACTTATTGATGGAATATCAATTTCTCAAGTAGAAGAGTAAATTTCTTTTCGAGATCATTGTTTGAGAAAAAAAATAAGGAAGAACCTTCGGTCGATTCCTAACCTGGTCACGTTGGCAAAGAGAGTGAAAACCAGGGTCCAAGAGGAAGAATATTATTATTAAGGCTTAAAGGTGGTTAATCCATCCATCAATCGCATAATTACAAGCCCTTAAAAACTAGTCTGTTTTGTACCCCAGAATAGCTTACTGGGCCAGAACCTTCGGTCACTGCCCTTTGAAGTGAAGTAGTTTACCATCCGCCTTAGAATAGCAAGCCCAAACCCAATGACTACCATCATCTGCAAATTTATCCATTATCTGTATGCAAATATGAAATACAATACTATTGCCAATGGAAGTGGTGAAAGTGTCCCAACTTTCAACAAAACCCAAATTCAGTACATTTTAGAGCCTCTAAGACTACAATTCGAGTAAGAATTTTTTGAGCCTCAAGAGTATGCATCATTTGCAGCCATCAAATACTGAAGTGGGAGCATGTAGTATGGCATTAGCTGTGCTAAATGCATTGAAGAGTGAAAATTAAACATGCATTTGGCGGGTTAAATCTTACATTTATGACTTGTAATGTTATATTTTAAAATAAAATTATATTATTTGAATTTTCAACATTTCAATCATCTCCTTAGATTAAGTTACGAACCTATTCTTAAGTTTTGAATCAATTTACTCTTTAATCATTTTCTTCTCTAATAAAATTTAAATCTAATAAAAAACAAAAATATCTTTTTTTGCCACAGTGAATCAATAAATATCACCCTTTAAAATTATAATTACTATATTTACTGTGCTAATTTATTTATTATTTATTAATATATTAATTATGATTATAATTATGATTAGTCATAAATTATTATAATTATGCTTTATAAATTTATTTCATCACATATATTTACTTATTAATATATAAATCTAATAATTTATTATATTTTTATGAAAATTGAGACTTAAAATTAATGACAATAAACTTGTTTAAAAATGAATCAAACTATGTAAGATTACTATTCATAATATGATTATAGCAAAATAAAAGATATAGGGTGGAATGTTCTTACATAATTTTGTTTGATTCATTTTTAAACAAGTTTATTGTCATTAATTTTATGTAAGAACATTCCACCCTATATCTTTTATTTTGCTATAATCATATTATGAATAGTAATCTTACATAATTTTAACCATTTATGCCAAGTGATTCTTGATCACCTAATGCTTTCTATGCAGACATCTCAAGAAACATGGTTCAAGTTGTATCGGGTCCCCCAATCAGCTAGGAAACTATCCTCCAAGTTATGCTAAGCAATCTAAAATAAAACCATTATTTAGAGAACAGCCATCAAGATCCAATCTACTAGAGCTCTTCTTCATCCTAGAGACCAGAATTGGTCTACACCAGCATGAGGATTGAGGACAATCGTAATCAAAAGAATCTTTTTCCACCCAAATTTACAATTTAACTCAACAAACAGCCAAACGTGATTAACCAGAGGCACCGTACATCAGTAGTGAAAGCAACTCACCAGCTTGGAGGAAAAGGGGAAGATGATAAACAAAGAAAATCCTTTAGATGTATTCACAAAAGCAAGCTCTTTCCCAAAGTCTGAATAAATGAATCCAGTGCAGAATGATGACTGATGAGCTACTCTACAATGCTTGATTCAACCAGAGACTTCCCAATCATTTCATTGCTAGCAGAATTGGAGTATAACTATGGCAGTCATAGATCACCCAAGTTGTTCATTCATCACATAAAAAACAACATAAAACTAGCTATTATTTGGTATGCAACACAGAGTGAGCTCAGAGTTACAGAACATATTAAACAGCATAAAGCTGGTTATTTTATTGTTTCTATTATCAAAATAGGATGCAAGATTTACTCTCTAATCATATAAATTATCTAAGAAAGCTCTCAAGGCATGTACATGGACAAGAAAAGAAAACCAGGATACAGCCATACAATTCTAGCTCTGCTTAAGCAACTATAGCTGGCAGTGCAAAATATTCTTTTGACACTGAATTCATATCCAAAACTGCCTCACCAATATTCAACATTTCATCAATGCTGCGCCCATTGAATCTGCTTAATATCAATACCTTCCTTCACCATCTCATAAAGTGGACTCATTTCCCTCAATTTCTCAACCTGTTTCACAGTAAGCTCAACTGCCCTATCTATCTCTTCCTCAGTAGTAAACCTTCCAATCCCAAACCTAATCGAAGTATGTGCCATATCCTCATCCACACCCAAGGCTCTCAGCACATATGATGGCTCCAAACTAGCACTAGTACAAGCACTCCCACTAGACACTGCCACTTCTTTCAATCCCATCAACAAACTCTCCCCTTCGACATACGCAAAGGACAAGTTCAAGTTCCCAACATACCTCCTATCCATACTCCCATTCACCACCACCCCATCAATCTTCTCTCTAATCCCATTCAATAACCTCTCTTGCAACCCTTTAATTCTATTCTCATCATACTCCATTTCCTTCATCGCCAACTCACACGCAGCTCCCATCCCAACAACAAGCGGAGTAGGCACAGTCCCACTCCTTATCCCTCTCTCTTGCCCACCTCCATTCATTTGTGGCTCAACTCTAATCCGAGGCCGCCTTCTCAAATACAAAGCCCCAACTCCTTTAGGACCATAAATCTTATGCCCACTTAAACTCATTAAACTAACGTTCCATTTCTCTACATCAACCTTAATCTTCCCTAAAGCTTGTGCAGCGTCAGTATGAAAAGGGACATTAAATTCTTTACAAATTTTACCGATTTCTTCAACCGGTTGAACCACACCAATTTCGTTATTAACAGCCATAACAGAAACTAACCCGGTATCGGGCCGGATTTCTTTCCCTAACCTATCCAAATCAATAAGCCCATCCGACCCGACAGGCAAATAAGTCACCTCAAAACCTTCCTGTTGAAGATGCCGACAAGAATCTAAAACGCATTTGTGCTCTGTTTGAGTCGTGATGATGTGGCGCTTCTTGTCTTTGTAGAAATGCATAACGCCTTTGATTGAGATGTTGTTCGATTCGGTGGCGCCGGAGGTGAAGACGATTTCTTTCGGGGAAGCCCCGATGAGTGCCGCGACTTGTGCGCGGGCTGTTTCGACGGCGGTTTCAGATTCCCAACCGTAGAGGTGAGTACGGGAGTGAGGGTTCCCGTAACGAGAGAGGTTAAAAGGAAGCATCGAATCTAAAACCCTAGGATCCACGGGGGTAGTCGCTTGCATGTCGAGGTAAAGCGGACGGCCCGAAATTTTCACACCTTTCATGGTGATTCCTGTTGGGTACTCATACTCGGAAGGGGAAGCGACAGAAGCCGCGGTGGAGAAGCAGCGTATAGCGGCGGTTCTGTTGGTTTTGGTTAGGGTTTGACGAAGAAGCTTTGAGGCCATTTCTTCTCCTTTTCTCTTGGAACCTTTTTTTTTTCAGCGTTCTAGCAAAGCAAAGGAAAAGGATTAGTGCGGGTGAATAAAGGTTTTTGATAAAACTACGATAACCGACTTTATGTCTGCCAATGTTAACACGTGGCCCGACTTTCTGCCACTAAAGGAAAGAAGTGAATACATTTTAGTTTAGTTTAGGTTAAGTCCACATCACTTATTAGAAAAATATATACCATATTTAGAAAATATTCACTTATTTTATTTGAAAAATAGTTTAAATTTTGCTATTAATTTTTTGTGCAAGTTGCGATTTTAGTAATTATACTTTAATTTTGTCATTTTAATTTTTATATTTTTAAAATTTTAAAATTTCAATTATGACTAAATTATAATTGATAAATTCATTAAGTCCTATTATTTTCAAAATCTTATACGACAAACACACTCTTACATGTGTAATGCCATAACCTGTTATTTTAACATTTTACTTCCAAAAAAGTGAATTAACAGATTTAACGGCTATAATTTGTGTCAAGATTTTTGAAAATTCGAAGAGTATAAGGACTAAAAGTGATCCAATTGGAGAAGATAGATTAAATTTTACAACTTTATGCATAGTATATGACTAATGACAAAATTTAAGCAAATGGATTTAACTACTACCTTTTAGGTCAAGACTAAAATTTTAAAATTAAAAAAAAAATACAAGAACTAAAATTGGCCAATTCAAAAAGTATAGTGACTAAAGTTGACCAAATTAAAGTAGAAAGACTAAATCCACAACTTACATATATAATATAGAGACTAATAGCAAATTTTGACAAAAATACATAAACTTATTTAAAATTTATTTTCCAAATAAATTTTAAATAAAAAATATTTTTAGTTAAATAATACACAAAATAATTATATAAATAGTATATTTTAAGAATTACTTATCAAACTATTATAAAACAACATTCATGGTTGACATTGAATCATCATAGTGGCAATTTGCTGTTTTTTTTCTCTCTTATCAAAAGGGATCATTGAAGGGTCTTGTCGGGCCTATGAGAGGCAGAGATTCTCTATTGCCTCAAGAGGTGATTTAGGGCCTCGATGAGGTAAAGAATCTTTTCCCTTCATAAGCTCAACATGTTCCTTCATTACACCCTTTTTTGTGTGAAAAAAAAAACAAAATTACATCAAATCAGTTGTTCAAAAGCACCACAATCTTTATCTTGTTGAAAGGCCTCCAATACCTCATTAAGAGGCACATCTAAAATTTGTAAACTTGACTTCCATGTAGACAGAGTTTAGCCAATCAGTTTGCAACTAAGTTTTTCCCTCTGGGCACATATTTGATCCGCCGCTGCCCTTCAGAACGCATAGTTGTAACAGCCCGATTTTGGGCCTAGTCAGAATAGTGGTGCGAGACCATGAATCCGAGGTGAATTTATGAGTTTTTAAGGTTCATGCCATGTTTGCATGTTAGTGTGAAAGTTTCATGAAGCAATTTTGCTAAATTGAAGTTGAATGGTCAAAAAGAACCAAATTGCAAAAGTTGTAAAATGTGAGTTTCTAGAAGCATTTTGTATGAAATAGCTTTAGAATAGCAATTATAAGTCCTTAAATAGCAATTTTCCCAAATCATAATTTTTGGACAAAAATGGACATGAGTTAGTAATTTGTAAAATTTTAAAGAGAAGGGCATTTTGGTCATTTAGCAAATAAATGATTAAAATGGGAAAAGATGATAAAAATCTTATTCATCTTCTTCCCCCTTGTGCCGAAAATTTGGGAGACTCCATAGCTAGGGTTCTTCAAATTTTTGAAGCTTGCAAGTAAGGCATCTTAGTCCCGTTTTTAATATTCTTCGTATTTTCGAAGTTCTCGTATTATGGATTAGCTATTTTTAGCTATAAAGTGAGCTAAGATGCATGTTCAAAAATCTACCCATGAATGATATGCTTGTTAAATGATGTTTTATGGAAGTTTATAAGAGTTTGATGTTAGATAAACATCTTTTTCTAAGTGAATTTCATGGAAAATGAGCATAGGGACTAGTTTGTAAAAGTTATGAGATTGTTCATACATAGTAGAAATAGTGAGAATTGAGGATTGTTATAGTAGAGAAAATGAATCAGCTAAGCATGTAGTATAAGAAAGTTGAATGAAAATTATTTTACGAGCCTTGGGGCAAAAGTGCAAATATGAGAAAGTATAGGGGCAAAATAGTAATTTTGCCCAAGTATGAGTAAAGGGTCAATTTAGTCAATGTGAATATTAAATGATCTATTTATGACTATAGATCAAGAAAAACGAAGCCCAGATCGAAACCGAGGCAAGAACAAGGTCGAGGACTAAATTGCATACCTAGCTACATTTTGTATATTGAGGTAAGTTTGTATGATTTCTAAGCTTTATGATTTATATCATTGAATTGCTTAGTATAATGTACAATGTTATTATGAAAAATGTTTAATGTTATGTTAAACAAAGAAATTAATGAGATCAAGCATGAGAAAGCCCCGATTGAAGTTGAATAACTTAGGATACTCGATCTACCACATGAAACAAGAAAGTCCGTATAAGACCAAGCCGAGGCATGGCATCGGCAAGCAAGCAAGATATCATGTAAGTCCAAGGCAAGCTTGGCATTGAATAAGTTATCATGTAAGTCCAAGGCAAGCTTGGCATTGAGTAAGTTATCATGTAAGTCCAAGGCAAGCTTGGCATTGAATAAGTTATCATGAAAGTCCAAGGCAAGCTTGGCATTGAATAAGTTATCATGTAAGTCCAAGGCAAGCTTGGCATTGAGTAAGTTATCATGTAAGTCCAAGGCAAGCTTGGCATTGAACAAGTTATCATGTAAGACCAAGGCAAGCTTGGCATTGAAAAGTTATCAAGAGAAAGAGATCCCATATAAGTCCAAGTTAAGGCATGACATTGGTGAGAACAAGAAAGACTTCGTATAAGTCCATGTTAAGTCATGGCCTCGAAATTTAGATGAGATTTAGTATCCTCGGTTATTCATATAAATTCATCGGGCAAACGAGTTAAGCTCCAAAGAGATAACAAGAAAGCTAAGTAAGTAAGGTTATTATCAAGTGAAAAAGAATATTATTCATGTTATGAATGACGAATTAGAAATTATGAGTATTATGTTCAAGTATGCTGATCAATGTGATCTAGTGATACAGGTACTTTGTTTGCCTATCAAGTATGAGACTAGTAAGTTTCATGAGTTATGTAAGAATCAAGTATGAGTAAGTAAGCTTTATATAGCTGAATTTATGATGCCATTGTTTATATCAAATGGTCTATATTAAGTAAGAATGTTGCTATGTGTATTATGCAAACTTACTAAGCTAAATGCTTATGTCTTTCATTCTTTCTTTCCATGTAGTCCCACCAAGCTAATATCGAGGATCACCGTCATCGGAGCTCGGAGCAAACTATCAATCGCTATTTTGGTATAGCCAAGTTGTTTTATTAAGTATGGCATGTATAGGTAGCATTACATTTTGAGTAAATGTTTTAAGAAGAGCCAAAGTATAGGCTATTAAGTTTGTTATTCTTTTGTATATGGCTAAGTGATTGGCCAAGTGTGTATGTTTATAATTATCAATGAAACATGTAGTATTATTCATGAATGATGTAGTATTGAGTTGTTGAAAATGAGTATGAATTGGATCTTAATTTCAGGATGGCAATTGGCTTGGTAAATAGCCTCTAAGTGCCCACACGGTTAGACACACGGGCGTGTGTCTAGGCCGTGCGTAAACTGCACCTTAGTCTTATAAGTAAGAATAGGCCACGGACTAATCCCACGGCCGTGTGTTAAGGCCGTGCATAACACACGGTTAGAACATGGGCGTGTGCCCGGTCGTTTGAAATGAGTCAGCATATCAAGATGTAGTACACGGTCTAAGTCCACGGGCGTGTCATGGCCGTGTGGAAATTGGCAGAATACTGAGTTTTAGGGCACGGTCTGAGGACATGGGCGTGTATGCCTATGCACGGGCGTGTCTTATATTACACGGGCGTGTAACCCCTGTTTCAAAGAAAAGTTTTTCGATAAGGTCCTGAAAGTTTACCAGTACGAGTTTAAGGCCTCGTAGGCCCATAAAATGTACGGATTGTTTAAGAATGAGAAGTTTTAATTTCGGAACGAAATTTTATAGCCCGTAATGTCATGATTAAGTAAGTTCAAGCATAGTAATGTCTCGTATCCGGTCTGAGGCCTCGAACTCGGGTATGGGGTGTTACATTTAGTGGTATCGAGCTACGGTTTAGTCGGTTCTAGGACTAACATAGCATGAGCACGAGTCTAGCTATACATGCCATACGTAAGAATGTTTTTATAATTATAGTGTGACGACTTAAATTATGTTTATATATATAGTAAATGGATCATGAAAGAGATATGGCAGATGACGTAGAAAGTAATGCGCCGACTCCTGCTGAAGGGACGGTGCCGAATGAGAACGAGAATAGACCCACTACGGTGAGTCAAGGAGGAGGAGAAGAGGCTAGAGAAGCCTTCCTCCATATGATGAACACATGGTACATGGAGTTCGTTCGTACGAACCTGAATGCACAACCCCCTCCACCCCACCTATTCCTCAACCTATCCCAATAACCCCTCAAGTAGTAGAGGTGGTAAGAGGAGAGAAGCCTTCGGTTGATAGAATCAGGAAACATGGGGCAGAAGAATTCCGGGCTAGAAAAGATGATGATCTGGAAAGAGCTGAATTCTGGTTAGAAAATGCCATCATGGTATTTAATGAGCTGTCATGTACACCTGAAGAGTGCATGAAGTGCGTAGTTTCTCTTTTAAGAGGTTCTGCCTATCAATGGTGGAACACATTGGTATCAATAGTCACAAGAGAAAAGATCACATGGGAATTCTTCCGAGAAGAGTTCAAGAAAAAGTATATCAGTCAAAGGTTTATGGACCAGAAAAGGAAGGAATTCCTAGAACTGAAACAAGGCAAGATGTTTGTAACTGACTATGAGCGTGAGTTTGTAAGGCTCAGCAAATACGCTCGAGAATCGTATCCACCGAGGCCATCATGAGTAAGAGATTTGAAGATGGGCTAAATGAGGACATCAAACTGTTTGTCGCTGTCCTAGAATTGAAGGAATTTGTTGTGCTAGTCGAGAGGGCTTGTAAAGCCGAAGAACTAGTAAAAGAGAAGAAGAAATCTGAAATGGAGTCCCGTGACTCGAAAAAGAGGCAGTGGAACAAGTCATTCTAATCTCCATCCAAGAAGTCAAGAGATTTCCCTGCCCGATCGGCTACTTTCACTGGATTTTCCAGGAAGGACAAGAGTAAATAGTATTCGGGAAATAAAGCACAGACTACTTCAGTCGCTAGTGTGGGGAATGTTCGATCTGATAGACCCGAATGCCCACATTGTGGCAGACGTCATTTAGGAGAATGTCGAGCACAAGAAAATGCCTGTTTCAGATGTGGTTCCCAGGACCACTATATAAAAGATTGTCCAGAGATGATGAAAGAGGATGTAACTCGTAACCCAAGATCCAGGAGTATGGTCGAGGAAGGCCGCAGAGAAACCCTTAAGTGGGGCAAGTGGAAGAGGTAACCCTAGAGAGCGGTGTGAGACACGAGGGTAGGGCGCGCTGCACGGACTTATGCCATTCGCGCTCATGAAGAGGCATCTTCCCATGATGTTATCACGGGTACCTTTTCTCTTCATGATGTTAAAGTTATTGCTTTAATAGATCCCTGATCTACACACTCTTACATTTGCATGAAATTGGTATCCGATTTGAGTATGCCTATAGAGTTTACAGAATTTGTGATTAGAGTGTTTAATCCTTTAGGCAAGAGTGTGTTAGTGAATGAAGTATGTAGAGAATGTCCATTAATGATTAGAGGTCATTGTTTTAAAGCAAACCTTATGTTGTTACCATTTGACAAGTTTGATCTCATTCTCGGTATGGACTGGTTAACTGCCCATAATGTAATAGTTAATTGTGGGAAGAAATACATTGAAATGAGATGTGGGGATGGGGACACCCTTCACATAGAATCTGTAACAGCCCGAAGGTGACCCTCATCGGAATGGTGGTTTCGGGACCACGATTTCGAGTTAAAAAAATAAAAAAAAGATACACCTTACGATTTCGGAAGGTGACCCTTTGATTGAATTTGCTTACAATAATAGCTATCAATCTAGTATCAAAATGGCACCTTACGAAGCTTTATACGGCCGCAAGTGTCGTACACCATTGTACTAGACTGAGCTCAGTGAAAACAAGATACACGGGGTTGATTTGATTAAAGAGACTGAACAGAAAGTGGCAGTAATCCGAGATAGTTTGAAAGTTGCATCAGATCACCAAAAGTCATACGCGGATTTGAAACGTAAAGACATTGAGCTTCAGACCGGAGACCGGGTATTTTTGAAAGTTTCTCCGTGGAAGAAAGTGCTTCGATTTGGTCGAAAAGGCAAATTAAGTCCGAGGTTCATCGGACCGTATGAGATCATCGAATGTGTTGGGCCTGTTGCTTATAGATTAAAGTTGCCCGCTGAACTAGAAAAGATTCATAATGTCTTCCATGTTTCGATGCTTCGTAAATATCGATCAGATCCGTCACATGTGATTTCTCCATCTGAGATTGAAATCCGGTCCGATATGACGTACGAGGAGGAACCGATCCGTATTTTAGCTCGTGAAATGAAAGAGTTGAGAAACAAGAAAATTCCCTTAGTTAAAGTACTGTGGCAAAAGCACGGAGTTGAAGAAGCAACTTGGGAATCAGAGGATACGATGAAAGAACGTTATCCGAACCTATTTATCGGTAAGATTTTCTGGACGAAAATCCTTGAGGGGGGAGAGTTGTAACAGCCTGAAGGTGACCCTCATCGGAATGGTGGTTTCGGGACCACGATTTCGAGTTAAAAAATAAAATAAAAATAAAAATAATTATTATATTTTATTTTATATTTACAATATATGTTTAAGCATGTGTTAGAATATCATGAGATAATTTGATTGTTTATATATTTGAATTAGGAAAAAGGGACTAAATTATTGAAGTGGTAAATGTGGCTTTTATATTAATATGATGGTTTAATTGAATTGTATTCATCTTGGTGTGGACTTGCATGTCAATTAATCCTAAAACAAGGTGGGTGGACGGCATGATGATGAAACCATATATTAAACTATTTTTTTATTAGTTAGTGGAAGTATATTAGTATTATAATTTGATGAAATAATAATAAAGAAAAGAAAAACATATAGAAATTTACTAAGTGGGGGGATGTTCATCTCTTACCTTTGGTCTCATTGCCGAAATAAGAAGGAAAAAAAAAAGAGAAGCTTGAGTCTCCATTTTCGGTTCTTGCATGCTTAAATCAGGTTAGCATTTGATCTTAAATTTTGAAAGTCTTTGCATTTTTGAGTTCATTTCCATGAGTAGTGTCAAACCCATGCTAAAATTTTTAGTTTTTAAGCATGCCATAGATTCGGCCATTGTTGAAGGAGCTATGAATTGTTATACTTGATGGATAAATATTGAATATATGTTTGGGATTAATATGTTTTGAATAGGAAGTGTGAATGAGATGGAGTATGGTGATTTAAATTATGAAATTAAATAGTTGAGGGTATAAATACAAATAAATGGCTTATATAGACTTGAATAGGAATGGAGAAAATTCGGTTCTTAAGGGGCTAGCCCGAATTTCATGTAATTCGTGTGTTTTATGTTAGGGGACTAAATTATGGGAAAATCGAAACTAGAGGGATAAATTTTTAAATTAATAAAATTACATGTTATGAGTTATTTTAATGTATAAAGAGAATTAATTCATCTTGAGGAGTATTCGGCATTAGCTTAAATGTGTATAAATCTTTATATATTCGAATGAATGAAGGAATTGGTATTAAATTGTAAGGATTTCGAAACTATGAATGATCAATTGAGAAAATAGTACAATGATGTGTTTCAAATTGAGATGAATGAAAATTATTTGAATAGACTCTTTTCGAACTTTGCTTAGATCAAGGGAAGAAAGAATTAGAAAAGGATCGGGGGAAAGCTAAACTAGACGAGTAGCCGGGACATCCTTACCCTTCAACTAACAAGGTAAGATTTAAGCAATGGAATTAAATTGAAATAATATTTATTTACAAGTTTAAGTTGAATGGTGATTGTTTATTTCAATATATTGCTGAATATACATAGATATATGAAATTGATCAGAGATAGTCGATGATGATGGTACTTGGTTGTTGTAATTAGATGCATGAAATAGGAAATTTTAATAATGACATTATAATGAGATTTAGGCATACTAAATGGAGTTGATGATGGCTTGATGTGGTATAGGCCGAATGCAATATAGTAATTGGGATATTGAATACTTTGATATATACATATATAAGTGTATGTTCTTGTGTGTAAAGTGAATGTGAATTATATATACAAAGTATGCATATCGAATGATAACAAATTAAGAGAAGTATACGTTGAGTGAAATGGTTCAATGAGCATCATATGTGCAAATTGTAAGTAACGGCTCTATGTGAGCGCTACGTTACGATAAACATGAAGTAACGGCTCTATGTGAGCGATACGTTACGATAAATATGAAGTAACGGCTCTATGTGAGCGATACGTTACGATAAGCATGAAGTAACGGCTCTATGTGAGCGATACGTTACGAGAATTATGAAGTAACGACTCTATGTGAGCGATACGTTACGATAAATATGAAGTAACGGCTCTATGTGAGCGATACGTTACGATAAGCATGAAGTAACGGCTCTATGTGAGCGATACGTTACGAGAATTATGAAGTAACGGCTCTATGTGAGCGATACGTTACGATAAATATAAAGTAACGGATCTATGTGAGTGATACGTTATGATAAGCATGAAGTAACGGCTCTATGTGAGCGATACGTTACGAGAATTATGAAGTAACGGCTCTATGTGAGCGACATTGCTACGAGAAATATTAAGGAATAATATTAAGTGTGAGATGTTGCTAACCATATTGACAATGTGCAGGTGTGAGGTTCGTTTTAAAGACTTCTTTTATAAGTGCAAATAAATATACAAGAATGATTGAGTATATTATCATAAGTATATGCATGCATGATTAAGTTTGGGTCAGTAAGTATACTAGAGGTAAGTATCATCTCTATAAATTTAAGAGTGATAGGGGTTGAGGTGTAAGTTGAATACTAGTTATATATGTATTATGCATATAAATTAATTAGAATGGGGTTATATATTCAACTTTTGGAGTTTTGTTGATTCGGTCTAATGGTGATAAATAATTGCTTAATTCTTACTAAGCTATGAAAGCTTACTTTGTGTTTTGGTTATTTTCTAAACGCGTAGGGTACTTTCGGAAGCTCATTTTGTGCTCGGGAATCACTTCAGAAGCTCTCCATACTATCATCTCTTTTGGTACTCTTTGAAGTAGTGAACTTTGACCATTATGGCATGTATAGGCTAAGATATATTTTGAATTGTTTTCAATGGCCTATATGTGTATTTATGCCATACGAAAATGGCTATGCCTTATGTTTGAGTTGGATTGATCATGTTTTAAATATGGAATTTTTATTTGAGTACATTATTATAATTATAAACAAAATCCTAGTTGAAAGTTATTCCATAAGATGTTATATGTGAATTGTTGAGTTCATAGGTTTGGTTGAACATGGTGTAAGACTTTGAGTTGATAAAACATTATGGTATAATTATTGGAATGTGTAAATTTTCTAGATATGAATCGAATAGATCACATTTCTATGTATGTGATTATCACAAGTAATATATGTTAATAGCAAGGAAATAAATGGGTATAAGTACATTACCAATTCGGCTTTTACTTGAGAATGGCCTAGTGGTTAGTAAATTATAAGTTGTTTATAGTTAGTCCTTAGTAAATGTTTAGTATTGATGGGATATGCATGACTTTTCGTGACAGTATAATTGATACATAATTATCATGGTAATAGCATTTATAAGTAAAATGACTTGTGTTTAATTTAGTAATGCCCGTAACCCTAATCCGACAATGGATACGGGTTAGGGGTGTTACAAAATCAGATGAATAGAGTAGATTGTCAGAATTGATTTCTCACGTGACGGCACAAAGATACATGAGAAAGGGGTATGAAGCATATTTGGCTTTTGTGATGAATGAAAAAGAAACAGAGTTAAGGATTGAGTCAGTGCCAATAGTATGTGAGTACGTGGATGTGTTTCTTGAGGAATTGCCGGACTACCACCAGCTAGAGAGGTTGAGTTCAGCATTGAGCTAGCTCCCCGCATCGCACCAATATCTATTACTCCTTACAATGGCTCGACGGAGTTGAAGGAGCCAAGTCGCAGCTTACAAGAGTTGATGAGATAAAGGCTTTGCAAGGTCAAGTTGTTCTCCCAGGGTGCTCCGGTTTTATTTGTGAAAAGAAAGATGGCACTATGAGATTGTGCATAGATTACCGCAACTTAATAAAGTGACAAAGAAAGAATAAGTACCCATTGCCTAGAATCGATGACTTGTTCGATCAATTGAAAGGAGCCACAGTGTTCTCCAAAATAGACTTGAGATCAGGGTACTACCAGCTACGAGTAAAAGAACCAGATGTGCCTAAAACAAATTTCTTCCAACAAGGTATGGGCATTATGAATTTTTAGTCATGCCCTTTGGTTTGACCAATGCTCCTACGATATTCATGGACTTAATGAACCACATGTTTAGACCATACCTTGACAAGTTTGTAGTCGTTTTCATTGACGACATACTGATTTATTCCCGAGATGAGAATGAGCATGCTGAGCACCTACGGACAGTTTTACAAATTTTACGAGAAAATCAATTATATGCTAATTTCAGCAAAAGCGAATTTTGGCTCAAGGAAGTAGGGTTTCTGGGACATATTGTCTCGGAAAAAGGAGTTTGAGTGGACCCCAGTAAGATTTCGGCCATAATGGACTGGAATCCACCAAAGAATATCTCTCGAGATTAGAAGCTTTTTAGGCCTAGCCGACTATTATAGACGATTCGTCAAGGGGTTTCTCTCATTATTGCAACCCCAATGACTAAATTGTTACGTAAAAATGTGAAGTTTGAGTGGATCTGAAAGATGCCAACAAAGTTTCGAAAACTGAAAGCGATGTTGACAGAAGCCCCAGTTTTGGTTCAACCTGAGACAGGGAAAGAATTTGTGATTTATAGCGATGCATCCTTAAATGGATTAGGTGTGTACTTATGCAAGAAGGCAAAGTTATTGCTTATGCCTCCGCATGATTGAAGCCTCATGAGAAGAATTATCCGACGCATGATTTAGAATTGGCTGCCATAGTCTTCGCATTGAAGATATGGAGACATCTCCTATATGGTGAGAAATGTCGAATTTTCACTGATCACAAAAGTTTGAAATACTTGATGACGCAGAAAGAGTTGAACTTAAGACAACAGAGATGGTTAGAGTTGATAAAAGATTATGAGATGATCATTGATTACCATCTCGGGAAGGCGAATGTGGTCGCCGACGCTTTGAGCAGAAAATCCTTATTTGCAAAGGGCAATGAATTCACGGATGAATTTATCCGACGATGGTTCTATTCTAGCTGAGTTGAGAGCTAGACCAATTTTCCTCTAAGAGATCATTGAAGCCCAAAAAGAGGATAGTGAATTGCAAGTTCAGAGAGATCAGTGCGAGACAGATGTTGAGTCTGACTTTTGTATTAATCCCAACGGAAGTCTGATGTTCAAAGACAGAGTTTGTGTACCGAGAAAAGAAGAGCTTATTCAGAAAATTTTGCATGAGGCCCATAATGGATGTTTATCTGTACATCCGGGTAGTACCAAGATGTATAATGACTTGAAGCAATAGTATTGGTGGCGAGAATGAAGAAAGATATTTCGTAATTTGTTTCAAATGCTTGATTTGTCGCAAGTAAAGGTGAAGACCAAGTACCTTCTGGTTTTGCTTCAACCCATTTTAGTTCCAAGTGGAAATGGGACCAGATTACTATGGATTTTGTAACGGGTTTACCGTTGTCTCCGAGCAAGAAAGATGTTTGTATGGGTTGTGGTTGATAGACTTACGAAGTCACCCCATTTTAAACTGTATGAGTTGATTACTCTCTGAGACAAGTTAGCAAACTTGTATGTTTCTGAAATAGTAAGACTTCATGGAGTTCCTTGTCAATCATATCGGATAGAGATCCGAGATTCACATCCGTGTTTTGGAAGAAGTTACAAGAGGCCTTGGGTACAAAGTGGAACTTTAGTATTTGCTTTTCATCCTCAAACCGACGGTCAATCCGAGAGGTTAATTCAAGTACTCGAGGATATGCTCGGATGTTGTATTCTTGAATTACGAGGCGCTTGGGAAAAGTTTCTCCCATTAGTAGAGTTTGCCTACAATAATAGTTTTCAATCGAGCTTAAAGATGGCGCCTTACGAGGTCAGTATATGGGCATAAGTGCCGAACGCCTTTATATTGGATGAACTTAAAGAAAACCAAATTCACGGGTTGATTTGGTTAGTGAAGTCAAGAGAAAGTGAAAGTGATACGAGAAAGTTGAAAAGTCAGACGGACAGGACAAAAAGTCCTATTCGGACTTAAAGAGAAAAGAGATAGAGTATCAAGTCGGAGATAAAGTTTTCTTGAAAGTGTCACCTTGGAGAAAAGTTCTCAGATTTGGCCGAAAAGGCAAGTTGAGTCCATGTTTTATTGGACCGTATGAGATTACTGAGAAAGTTGGGCCTGTAGCTTACAGATTGGCTTTTCCATCAGAGTTAGAAAAGATATATGATGTGTTTCACATGTCAATGTTAAGACGCTACCGATCAGACCCTTCGCATGTAATTCCCCAGTCAGAGGTAGAGATTTATCCCGACATGACTTATGGTGAAGAACCAGTCAAGATATTAGCTCGGGAAGTGAAGCAGCTAAGAAAGAAAAGTATTGCCTTAGTAAAAGTACTGTGGCAAAGACATGGAATAGAAGAAGCCACATGGGAACCAGAAGAGAGTTTGAGAAACCAGTATCCAAACCTTTTTACTGGTAAGATTTTCAAGGACGAAAATCCCTAAGGGGGAGAATTGTAACAACTCGATTTTGGGCCTAGTCGGAATAGTGGTGCGAGACCACGAATCCAAGGTGAATTTATGAGTTTTTAAGGTTCATGCCATGTTTGCATGTTAGTGTGAAAGTTTCATGAAGCAATTTTGATAAATTGAAGTTGAATGGTAAAAAAGGACCAAATTGCAAAAGTTGTAAAATGTGAGTTTCTAGAAGCATTTTGTATGAAATAGCTTTAGAATAGCAATTATAAGCCCTTAAATAGCAATTTGCCCAAATCATAATTTTTGGACAAAAATTGACATGAGTTAGTAATTTGTAAAATTTTAAAGAGAAGGGCATTTTGGTCATTTAGCAAATAAATGATTAAAATGGGAAAAGATGATAAAAATCTTATTCATCTTCTTCCCCTTGTGCCGAAAAAATTTGGGAGACTCCATAGCTAGGGTTCTTCAAATTTTTGAAGCTTGCAAGTAAGGCATCTTAGTCCTGCTTTTAATATTCTTCGTATTTTCAAGTTCTCGTATTATGAATTAGCTATTTTTAGCTATAAAGTGAGCTAAGATGCATGTTCAAAAATCTACCCATGAATGATATGCTTGTTAAATGATGTTTTATGGAAGTTTATGAGAGTTTGATGTTAGATAAACATCTTTTTCTAAGTGAATTTCATGAAAAATGAGCATAGGGGCTAGTTTGTAAAAGTTATGAGATTGTTCATACATAGTAGAAATAGTGAGAATTGAGGATTGTTATAGTAGAGAAAATGAATCAGCTAAGCATGTAGTCTAAGAAAGTTGAATGAAAATTATTTTACGAGCCTTGGGGCAAAAGTGCAAATATGAGAAAGTATAGGGGCAAAATAGTAATTTTGCCCAAGTATGAGTAAGGGGTCAATTTAGTCAATGTGAATATTAAATGATCTATTTATGACTATAGATCAAGAAAACGGGCCCAGTGATCGAAACCGAGGCAAGAACAAGGTCGAGGACTAAATTGCATACCTAGCTACATTTTATATATTGAGGTAAGTTTGTATGATTTCTAAGCTTTATAATTTATATCATTGAATTGATTAGTATAATGTACAATGTTATTATGAAAAATGTTTAATGTTATGTTAAACAAAGAAATTAATGAGATCAAGCATAAGAAAGCCCCGATTGAAGTTGAATAACTTAGGATACTCGATCTACCACATGAAATAAGAAAGTTCGTATAAGACCAAGCCGAGGCATGGCATCGGCAAGCAAGCAAGATATCATGTAAGTCCAAGGAAAGCTTGGCATTGAATAAGTTATCATGTAAGTCCAAGGCAAGCTTGGCATTGAGTAAGTTATCATGTAAGTCCAAGGCAAGCTTGGCATTGAATAAGTTATCATGTAAGTCCAAGGCAAGCTTGGCATTGAGTAAGATATCATGTAAGTCCAAGGCAAGCTTGGCATTGAATAAGTTATCATGTAAGTCCAAGGCAAGCTTGGCATTGAACAAGTTATCATGTAAGTCCAAGGCAAGCTTGGCATTGAGTAAGTTATCATGTAAGTCCAAGGCAAGCTTGGCATTGAACAAGTTATCTTGTAAGACCAAGGCAAGCTTGGAATTGAAAAGTTATCAAGAGAAAGAGATCCCATATAAGTCCAAGTTAAGGCATGGCATTGGTGAGAACAAGAAAGACTTCGTATAAGTCCATGTTAAGTCATGGCCTCGAAATTTAGATGAGATTTAGTATCCTCGGTTATTCATATAAATTCATCGGGCAAACGAGTTAAGCTCCAAAGAGATAACAAGAAAGCTAAGTAAGTAAGGTTATTATCAAGTGAAAAAGAATATTATTCATGTTATGAATGACGAATTAGAAATTATGAGTATTATGTTCAAGTATGCTGATCAATGTGATCTAGTGATACAGGTACTTTGTTTGCCTATCAAGTATGAGACTAGTAAGTTTCATGAGTTATGTAAGAATCAAGTATGAGTAAGTAAGCTTTATATAGCTGAATTTATGATGCCATTGTTTATATCAAATGGTCTATATTAAGTAAGAATGTTGCTATGTGTATTATGCAAACTTACTAAGCTAAATGCTTATGTCTTTCATTCTTTCTTTCCATGTAGTCCCGCCAAGCTAATATCGAGGATCACCGTCATCGGAGCTCGGAGCACACTATCAATCGCTATTTTGGTATAGCCAAGTTGTTTTATTAAGTATGGCATGTATAGGTAGCATTACATTTTGAGTAAATGTTTTAAGAAGAGCCAAAGTATAGGCTATTAAGTTTGTTATTCTTTTGTATATGGCTAAGTGATTGGCCAAGTGTGTATGTTTATAATTATCAATGAAACATGTAGTATTATTCATGAATGATGTAGTATTGAGTTTTTGAAAATGAGTATGAATTGGATCTTAATTTCGGGATGCCAATTGGCTTGGTAAATAGCCTCTAAGTGCCACACGGTTAGACACACGCGTGTGCAGGTTCAGGCCGCGTGTAAACCGCACCTTAGTCTTATATGTAAGAATAGGCCACGGACTAATCCCACGGCCGTGTGTTAAGGCCGTGCATAACACACACTGTTAGAACATGGGCGTGCCCTGGTCGCTTGAAATAAGTCGGCATATCAAGATGTAGTACACGGTCTAAGTCCACGGCGTGTCATGGCCGTGTGGAAATTGGCGAGATCATCGAGTTTTAGGGCACGGTGCGAGGACATGGGCGTGTATGCCTATGCACGGGCGTGTCTTATATTACACCATGTGTAACCCTGCTTCAAAGAAAAGTTTTTCGATAAGGTCCTGAAAGTTTACCAGTACGAGTTTAAGGCCTCGTAGGCCCATGAAATGTACGGATTGTCTAAGATTGAGAAGTTTTAATTTCAAAACAAAATTTTATAGCCCGTAATGTCATGATTAAGTAAGTTTAAGCATAGTAATGTCTCGTATCCGGTCTGAGCCTCGGACTCGGGTATGGGGTGTTACAATAGTCCTTTGAACCCTTCTAAGCACTATGATGCCTAAATCTTCCAAACCCTTATCAGTCAAGGCCTTGGCCACATCTGAATTTTCTATTTGAATTGTGGCCAGCTTGTAAACTTTATTTAACAAAATGAGGAGCCCATCAAGAATACCCCATAGTTCTGCCTCAAAGGGAGTACAATTGCCTAGATAACAATTATATCCCAAAATCAAATTTCCAGCCTAATCACGTAGCACACTACCAACAGAAGCATTCCCAGAGACTCTCTCCATTGCACTATTAGAGAATAAATGAACCCACTTTCCTTTAGTGGTCATTTGGTATCACGAATTTAGGGAATTGGGCTTATATATGTTCTTACATGATTCAAATTATTGTGCCCAACTAAGAGAAGCTTTGACAATTTCAAGGGCTGGCCAAGTAATGTTCTGAAAGATGAAGAGATTTCTATTTTTCCAAATTCTCCAGGTGATTAGACTAAAAAAACACGACCAAATAACTCCACGTTCCTGCAATTTCAATTGACAACAAATATTAGAAGATAACCAAATTTGAATAGGGTAAGAAAAGAACCCGTTTTGTTGTTCAATTGGGACCGCATGCAACTACATTTCTTTTATAGTCAAACAATCCCCAAGAACATGGAGAGTATCTTTTATTTCATGGCCATATATAGGGCAAGAGCTGTTGTGACCCAAACCTCACCTGGTACGTTCCGAATTAGTTAGTAATCTCTGTTATAAGCTAGCCAAAGAAAAAACTGAACTCTTTGAGGTCATTGAAAATTTCAGATGTTCTTCCAATAAACATATTTGGAATTCCAAGAATCTTTTTTTAGAGACCAGAAAGCGCTATGAACAGAAAAAGATCCTGAAGTTGAGGAAGCCCAAATCACCTTATCCAAGCCTGACGCAGGATGTGGAGGAGGAATAATTATTATCCGTTGAATCATCTCTTCAAGCAACCATACATAAAAAAGATCTATATTCCAAGTTCCATCGTACGTAACCAAATCCCTAGGGATGCAATCCAAATCTAAATTCACATGAGCAGGAATATGCGCAAGTAAAGGGTTGGCTCCCGGGATCCAAGAATCCTTCTAGCACTGAATACTAGTACCATTACTCGCAAGCCAAGCTAAGTTCTCACATAAGAGGGGCCAAACCTTAGAAAGGGATGGCCACAAATGCGAACATTGGCTTCTGGAAATGGAATTCAGTATGAATTCCTTCAACCTGTATTTTGTGAGAAGAACTCGTACCTATAAGGAATTGTCCTTAGTGACTAGGCTAAAATCAAGCTTCATAAGAAACGAGTTATTCTGGTCGTGTAAATGCCAAAATCCAAGACCACTTCAAGACCTCGGTTGACAAATGGATTCCCACCCCACCAAAGCAAGTTTTGGATGTCCACTAGCGTAGCCCTAAATAAACAGTCTTAAAATTCACTCAATCTCTTCACAGACTCCTTTCGATATCATCATGGTCTGCATAAAGTAGTTCGGTATGGCAAGGAGGACAGATTGGGCCAGGGTGACTCTTCCCACATGGATAACTTCCTTGCTTCCCAACTTTGCAGTTTACGCCTCACCTTTTCCACTACAAAACTCAAAGTACTTTTAGTAACATGATCGTGAAGAAGAGGTACTCCTAAGTAAATGCCAAGGCTTTGAACCACCTGATAGCTAAATAATTAACTAATCTGAGTACATATATCACCTTCAACACATTTGGAAAAGTAAATGTTACTTTTCTGAGTGTTGATCTTGTGTCCAGAGAAATCACAAAAAATGTTTCAAAATACCTACTAATAATTAGGCTTGTTCCAACTTTACTTTGCAAAAATAAAAAAACAAATCATTCGCAAAAAATAAATAAATGAGATAAGGTAGAACCTGTTCTTGAAAGCCGAATTGGGCATGTACCAGCCCGAATTAGGGCCTAAACGGAACAGTGGTTTTGAAACCATGAATCCGAGGTCAAAATATTTATTCCAATTGAGTTTTAGTGTTTATTGAGTGATTGAATGTTTGTGTGAAATTTTGGTTGAGAAATTTTATTGTTTGAATGTTCAATTTGATAAGTTGGACTAAATTGCAATGGGTGAAAAGTGTGTATTATAATCCATAAAGGTACTTGATTGAGATGGGTTTTTAAATTGAGAGTCCTTAGTTGGTAATTAGACCATTATATTATAGTTTGGACAAAAAATGCCCATAGAGGGATAAAATAACTAAAGGATTAATGAAGGGCAATTTGCTCATTTGGTTAATAAAAGACATAAAAGGGAAAATAAGGCTAAAATTTTGTCCATCTTCATCCTCCATAGCCAAAATTTGCAAGGAGCCATAGCTAGGGTTTTGTTTCACTTTCAAGCTTGATTGTAAGTACCTCCTAGCCCCGTTTTTGATATTCTTCGTATTTTTGAAATCCTCGTAGCTCGATCTAGCTATTTCTACCACTATTTTGAGCTAGAGCTTGGGTTTAAAATTTTACCCATGGATGACATACATGTATTTTGATGTCTAGAGGTAGAATATGAAAGTTTGAAGTATGATAAACAACTTTTGCTAGATGATTTTTGGTGAAATTGATAAAAAGGACTTATTTGCTAAGATGAAATAATATGTGTATAAAATGTAAAATAGTTAAAATTGTGGGCTGCTATAAGAGAGAATATGAATCGGCTAGGCTTGGGTGTGTGAAAAATGAACACATTTCATTTTACGAGCCTAGGGACTAAAGTGTAAAAATTGAGAAAGTTAGGGGATAAATTGTAAATTTTGCCATCGGAAGATTTTGGACTGATTTGAATAATGTGTATATTAAATAAGCTCAATGTGTCATTATAGATCAAGAAGAACGTGGAATCGACCTTGACCGAGGAAAAGGCAATGTTTCGGACTAAATTGCAAAATTACACATTTTGTATCGAGGTAAGTTTATATGTAAACGATACATCCTTTTTATTTATGTTTTTACACATTAATGTCTTATGTGAAATGTGAGTGAATATTATTGATATTTATTAAAATGATGAAAAGTGGGGAAATTCCCGGATGAACCTTCGGAATAGAAAAAAAGATACGGATGAACACCGTATTTACTATTATTGGTGGGCTGTGTGCGATACCACCGTGTGTATATGTATCCGGTATTATTCCGAAGTGTTCATCGGGAAAATTTGATTAATTGAAATTATGTGTGACAATGTGGTGACAAGTGCAGGGTTATAGGTGCATGCAATTGTGAGCAATATTTATGATATGTATTTGGAATGTGGTAAGGTTTGAAATGAGTAAGTGCAACTACAAGGGATCTGAATTGTTTTTGATTAGTATGTAATGTTCTTGATTGATAATTATGTAGTGATGTTTCATTGTTTACGTATAGACTTACTAAGCTTAAAGCTTACTCCCTTCTCTTTTGCCTTGTTTTATAGTGTTGCCAAGCCAGCTCGGGATACGGAGATCATCGGAGGATCATCCACACTATCTACACATTTTGGTATATTGAGACTTACATTGAATTATGGCATGTATAGGAATTTGGTTATTTTGTAAGTGTCATAATTGATTGGCCAATAATGTGGTCTATGTCATTTGATATATCATTTTGTATAAGGCCATGTGATGTGGCTAATATTAGTTGTGTTATAAGTCTATGATGAGGCCTTTCATGAATGAGTTTTCTTGCCTAAGTGGAAATGAATGGTAGCATGAAATTTAAGTGTGGGAAGTGGGATACGTGAATGGATGTGTAGGTGCATGTGTGATGGCTAAGTATAAGTGTGGTTATATATATGATGAGTATGGTTATTAAATGGTGCATGAATGCTCTTAATGTGAACAAATAGATGTCTAATAATAGTATGCTAAGTTGGTTGGAAATGGTATAAGGGTGGATGCTTATCGTGGTGGCAAAAGGCTTGGTAAATAGCCTTATAATTGTCCACACGGGTGAACACACCCAGCGTGTGTCTAGACCGTGTGTGACACACTGATGCCCGCCTCATGGGCGTGTAGCCCGGCCGTGTGTCCCATGCACCTAATTTGCAAAAAATTAAGTTCGTCACACGGGCTAACACACGGGCATGTGCCTTGGCCGTGTGACCTAAAATGTGTGCTGACGTCATAAATAGAATGACCAGATTTTTACACACGGGCAGAGACACGGGCGTATGTCTTGGCCGTGTGAAGGACACGGGCGTATGTCTTGGCCGTGTGAAGGACACGGCCTAGGATACGGGTGTGTTCTTGGTCGTGTAAAAACCCCTGTAGGTTCAAAATGAAAAATAAAACCACACGGGCTGGGGACGTGTGTGACCACATGGCCTTCCCACACGGGCGTGTCCCTGTGCCACACGGGCGTATGCTCAGTTTTTATGTAAATTTTCTAAATGTTTCTAAAGTTCTCGGTTTGGTCCCGGACCGTTCCCAAAGTATGTTTTGGGTCTCGTAGGCCCATTTTAGGGATTTTATGATTGAGTATGAAAATTTTTAAATTGAAGAAAATTTTATGGCTCGATTTCGCATGAATGTTTGTGTTATTGTTTGGTAATGCCTCATACCCTGTTCTGGCGTTGAACACGGGTAAGAGGTGTTACATTTAGTGGTATCAGATCTATGGTTTAGTCGGTTCTCGGACTACTGTAGCGTGTGTGAGAGTCTAGCTATACATGCCATAAATATATTATGATAGTGTGGTGACTCCTGACAATTTCAAACTGTTTATTCATATAGTAAATGGATCCTGACTGAGCTGCTACTAACGATGCTGCAAGTAATGCACTGGCTCCCGTGCAAGGGGTCGCGCCAGTAGAAAGTAGACCTGAGACCTTGGGCCAGGGAGAGGAGGCTCGGGAAGCCTTTCTCCATATGATGAGTAATTGGCATACTGAATTTGTTCGAGCAAATCTTAATGCTCAACCTCCTCCACCCCCTCCTGATATGTCAGCCGGTCCCCGTAGCTCCTCAAGGTATTGATTTGGTAAGATTGACTAAACCCCGGTTGATAAGATTCGAAAACAAGGGGCCGAAGAATTTAGAGCCAACATAGATGATGATCTCAAAAAGGCAGAGTTTTGTCTTGAGAATTCTATGCGGGTATTTGACGAACTTTCTTCCACGCCCGAAGAATGCTTAAAATCTGCTGTATCATTACTAAGGGAATCGACATATCACTGGTGGAAGACGCTGATATCTGTAGTTTCGAAAGATAGAGTGACATGAGATTTCTTCCTAGAGGAGTTTCGAAAGAAATATATGAGTCAGCGGTTCATCGATCAGAAATGGAAAGAGTTTCTCGAATTGAAGCAAGGTAAAATGTCTGTGGCAGAGTATGAACGTGAATTTGTCAGACTCAGTAAGTATGCTCAAGAGTGTGTGTCTACCGAAGCTATTATGTGAAAGAGATTTGAAGATGGGCTGAACGAGGATATTAGATTGTTAGTTGGGATCTTAGAGTTGAAAGAATTCGTGGTATTGGTCGATAGAGCTTGCAAGGCTGAAGAGCTGAATAAAGAAAGGAGAAAAGCTATGATTGAGGCCCGAGATACAAGAAAGAGGCCGATGAGTAAGTCGTTCCAATCCCAATCAAAGAGGTCGAAAGAAACAAATCATCGGATGACAGTTTCAGCTGGGTATTCACATCGAGACTGTGGTAAAACATATTCGGGCTCTAGAGTTCAAGCTACTTCGATGGCAAGTGTGGGTAATGTGAAGTCTAATAAACCCGAGTGTCAGAATTGTGGTAGATAACATATCGGAGAGTGTTGGGGAAATAACCGAGCTTGCTTCAAGTGTGGTTCTTGAGAACATTTTATCAGAGACTGTCCTGAGAAAGTTGAAGAAGAGAAACTTCAAAGTGTTAGACCGAGTAACACTGCTAGCAGAGGTAGACCTCTGCGAAATGCCAGAAATTGAGCTAGTAGTAAAAGTATAATGAAGGATTCAGCTGTAAGGTCAGAAACAAGAGCACCTGCTAGAGCTTATGCCATACGTGTTTGTGAGGATGCGTCATCTCCCGATGTGAATACTGGTACATTCTCTCTTTATGATACTAATGTTCTTGCATTAATTTACCCCGGATCCACTCATTCTTATATCTGTGTGAATTTGGTAAATAGTAAGAAAGTGCCTGTTGAATTGACTGAACTTGTGATTAAAGTGTCAAACCCTTTAGGCAAGTATGTGTTAGTAGATAAGGTTTGCAAGAATTGTCCTTTGACGATTCAAGGTTACTGTTTCTGGCTAATTTGATGTTGTTGCCATTTGACGAGTTTGATGTTATTTTGGGCATGGATTGGTTGACATTACATGATGCCAAGGTAAATTGTAGATAGAAAACTCTTGAATTGAAATGTGAAAATGGTGAGATTCTTTGGGATGAAACAGATGACTCAAATAAGATGCCTGGGGTGATTTCGTACATGTCTGCTCAGAAATACATGAGAAAAGGGTGTGAAGCTTATCTTGCTTATGTGTTGAATACTGAGATGTCCGGGTCGAAGCTTGAATCAGTGCCAGTAGTCTGTGAATTTCCAGATGTGTTCCCAGAAGAGTTGCCTCGGTTACCTCCGATTAGAGAGATTGAAATTGCCATTGATCTATTGCCTGGGACTGTACCAATCTCGATTGCTTTGTATAGAATGGCTCCGACTGAATTGAAAGACTTAAAAGCTCAGTTGCAAGAGTTGACAGATAAGGGATTTGTGAGGCTGAGTTTTTCTCCTTGGGGTGCTCCCGTATTGTTTGTGGAGAAAAAGGACAGATCTATGAGACTTTTTATTGACTATCGACAACTCAACAAGGTGACCATAAAGAACAAGTATCCATTACCGAGAATTGATGATTTGTTCGATCAATTGAAGGGAGCAACAATGTTCTCAAAGATAGATTTGAGATCCGACTGGTCGTGTGTTGAGAGTCTTAATATTTATAAAATGAATGATCTAGCCTAGAAACTAACTATCACCACGATTGAGGCAAGCGCACTAATCGAATAGTAGTATAGCTTAGTGGCAAGACCGGAATGTCGAACCCAAAGGAACCAAAAGTACTAATAATGACTTTCTTTTTATTATTTAGCCTAAGAATTAAGGGATTTGTTATTTATTCTAAAATTAACTAACTACTAAGCTAAAGACTCTAAGACACAGAGAATGAATTGGGGAAAATACTTGTGGGAAAAACCAATTGATTAAGACAATACCCGAGGAAGAATCCACCTAGACTTCACTTGTTATTTAGCTCTGAACCGCACGATTTATTCACTTGACTTGATCCGTAGGATTCCTAATTTATATTAATACCTCTCTCTCGAGAGGCTACTAACGTCTAACCCTAGGTTGATTAATTAAAATCTCTTTCTAATTAAAACCCCTAGGATTGCATTAACTCGATCTATGGACTCCCATATTAGGTTTGACCCTAATCCGATGATTTTAGTCATCCTATCTCTAGGGTTGCGATCAACTCCGCTTAACTATGCTAGATCTACTCTTATACAGGAATATTCCTCCACCGCTAAGCACATCAATACTTGAATCAATATCCTGAAATATCAAAACAAGAATTAAGATCACATAGTTAAGAACAAATCAAGTATTTATCATATAGTTCGTAAAACAATAACAAGATCCGTCTTAGGTTTCATCCCCTCGTATCCGAGGGTTTAGTTCATAATCATAAAAGAATACATCTCGTAAGAAAATATAAAATAAAACATAAGAAAACCCTAAAACCCCCTGAAGGAATTCAAGGAGAGATCCTCCGTCTTGAGTATGATTTCGGCTTCTTGAGATGAATCAACTGGCTTTCTTCGAGTAAATACCACAATTCTGACCTCTCTGGCTTGGCTCCTTGGCCTAGCTGCACGCCTCCCTAAGGTTGGCCTTTAGGGTGTTTATATAGGCTTTTGGAATGTCTTTCTTTGGCTCTAAGTACCCTATTCCGAGTGAAATTCCTCTTTGTCACGGCAGGGACACGCCCGTGCAATACGCCCGTGTGAATCGAATCCAGGTCGTGGTTGAGCCTGCTAAAGGGGCACGACCGTGTGGCTTGGGCCCAGGCCGTGTTGATTTCTTACTTTGGCCCATTTGGTTTTTTAGCCCGTTTCTCATTCTTTTTATCCTCCTATGCTTCCCTAATTATAAAACATGAAATGAAAGGATTAGGAACATCAAATTCCACAAGTCAAGGGATAAATCATCCAAAAGTACGCTAAATGTGGGATTAAAATATGTATATATTACGGTTGGATGAGTTCCTCGATTATAGATTTTCAGTCGCTGACCATTTACCTTGAATGTGCCACGAGTTTGATGAGTTACCTCGATTGTGCAGTAGGGAAAAATAGTTTTGATTACGAATGGACCTAATCATCTTGATTTCAGCTTTCCAGGAAACAATTTGAGCCTTGAATTGTATAACAGGGCTAAATCTCCTACTTCAAATTGCTTTGGTTGCTTTAAGCGAGCATCATGGCGTCGCTTTGTTGCCTCCTTATATAGTCATGAGTTCTCATAAGCATTAGCTTGCCATTCATCTAGCTCGTTCAACTGTATCATTCTCTTCTCACCTACAGTTTTAAGATCGTAATTTAAAAATTTTATGGCCCAAAAAGTTTTGTGCTCTAACTCAAATGGTAGGTGACAACTTTTTTCGTAGACAAGTTTGTATAGGGATGTTCCTATGGGAGTTTTAAACGCTGTTCTATAAACCCATAAAGCATCGTCTACTTTTAATGCCCAATCTTTCCTATTTGATTCAACTGTTTTCTCTAGAATACGCTTAAGTTCTCGATTTGCTACTTCCACTTGTCCACTGGTTTGAGGGTGATAAGGGGTAGATGTTCTGTGGTGTACTCCATATTTCTTTAAGACCTTGTCAAATTTAGTATTACAAAAATGAGTACCCCTATCACTAATAATTGCTCTGGGTGTTCCAAATCGAGAGAAGAGTTTCTTAAGAAATCTCACTACCACTCTGGCATCATTAGTGGGTAAAGCTTGAGCTTCCACCCATTTTGACATATAGTCCACTGCTACTAAGATGTATTTATTCCCAAATGAACTAGGGAATGGGCCCATAAAATCAATACCCCATACATCAAAAATTTCGCATGATAGCAGGTATGTTTGAGGCATTTCATTGCATTTAGAGATATTACCTGTTCTCTGACATTTATCGTATGAAGCAACATACTGGTTAGCGTCTTTGAACAAGGTAGGCCAATAAAAACCTGATTCGAGTGTTTTGGTGTGCTGGCCTGATCCCGCTATAATGTCCTCCTGAAGGTCCTGAATGGCAATGTTCTAAGATTTTGCTTGCTTCTACTTTTGTAACACATCTCCGAATTACTTGATCTGCACATATACGGAAAAGAAAAAGATCCTCCCAAAAATAGTTTTTCGCATCAAAAAAGAATCGCTTCTTTTTTTGATGTGTTAACTCTTTTGGTAGGATATTAGCAATAAGTAATTTGCAATGTCTGCAAACTAGGGTACCTCGGAGTTAGATATAGTGAACAGTTTTTCTTCAGGAAATGAGTCATTTATCTCACTCTCATCTAGTTCTTCGATATGTGGATTTTCAAGCCTAGAAAGATGATCTGCTGCAAGATTTTCAGCTCCTTTCTTATATTGAATTTCCAAATCAAATTCCTGTAAGAGTAAAATCCATCTTATGAGTCGAGATTTTGCATCGAATTTAGTTAAAAGATAACAAAGAGCTGAATGGTCAGTGTAAACGACAACTTTAGATAATATCAAATCTTGTCTAAATTTGTCAAATGCAAAACCACAACTAGCAATTCTTTTCTGTGGTGGTGTAGTTTTCTTGTGCGTAGTCAACATTTTGCTAGCATAATAAATTGGCTGAAAATGCTTATCTCTCCGCTGTCCCAAAACTGCACCTACTGCAAAATCACTCGCATCACACATTAGTTCAAAGGGTAAATTCCAATCAGGTGCAATTATAATTGGAGCATTTATTAATTTATTTTTAAGGGTGTTAAACACATCTAGACATTCCTGATCAAAATCGAAAGGCACATCCTTTTCTAGTAGTTTTGTTAAAGGCTTAGCTATTTTAGAAAAATCCTTAATAAATCTTCGATAAAATCCAACATGTCCTAAAAAGCTTCGAATAGCCTTAACTGAACTAGGAGGAGGTAATTTTTCTATGGTTTCAACCTTTGCTTTATCAACCTTAATCCCCTTACTAGAAACTTTGTGTCCTAAAACAATTCCCTCTCGAACCATGAAGTGACACTTTTTCCAATTTAAAACAAGATTCATTTCCTCACATCTCATTAGAACTCGTTTTAGATTTTTAAGGCAAAGATGGAAAGAATTACCAAATCTTGAAAAATCGTCCCATAAATACCTCCATAATGTCTTCCACAAGTTCATCAAAGATGGCGATGCAAAGACCGAAAAGTAGCAGGAGCATTACATAATCCAAAAGGCATTCTATGATAAGCAAACGTACCATATGGACATGTAAATGTTGTCTTTTCTTGATCCTCGGGGCTATTGGGATTTGGAAGTAGCCAAAGAGTCCGTCCAGAAGCGATGGTACATATGCCCGGATAATCTTTCTAACATCCGATCAATAAAGGGTAAAGGGAAGTGATCTTTTACGGTGGCGTCGTTCAAATTTCTATAGTCAATCTGCACTCTCCAACTGTGGATCGTTCTTGTAGGAATCAATTCATTCTTTTCGCTGGCTACAACAGTCATGCCTCCTTTCTTTGGAACGACTGCACAGACTTACCCAAGTACTTTCGAGAAATAGGATAAATTATTCCAAAGATCTAGAGAAGTTTAATTACCTCGGCTTTAACAACTTCTTTCACGTTGGGGTTCAATCGTCTTTGAGGTTGCACACATGGTTTATACTCATCTTCCATTAAAATTTTGTGGGTGCAAAATGATGGGCTTATTCCTTTAATGTCAGAAATTTTCCAAGCTATGGCTCTTTTATGTTCCCTTAATACCTGTAGCAACTTGTCTTTCTCTTCGAGTTCCAATTCTGAAGAGATGATTACTGGTAGCGTAGAGTTATCCCCGAGGAATGCATATTCTAAGTGATTTGGCAATTGTTTTAATTCTAATTTTGGTGGCTCATCAATAGAGGGTTTTTGTTTTAGTTCATTGTTGATTTCAATGTCCCCTTCTTTCTTTTGTCTAGAGGAAGATGTATTAGAATTCAACTCATCGATATCATCATCTACCCCCTCACCTTGGGTAAGACACAGTTCCATCGTGTCATCATGTATGATTTCCTGCAAAGAATCTTGAATAAAATGATCAATGACATCAATAAAATAACAGGAATCATCTTGTTCTCTAGAATATCGCATAGCATCGTAAATTTGAAAAATAATTTCCTCGTCGCCTACCCTTAACGCAAGTTTACCATCACCTACATCAATAACAGCCCTTGCAGTAGCTAAAAAGGGTCGGCCTAAAATTAAAGGTACCTCAATGTCCTCATCCATGTCAAGCACAACAAAATCAACAGGGAATATAAATTTTTCAACTTTTACCAGAATATCTTCGATAACTTCCCTAGGATATTTAATAGATCTATCAGCTAACTAAATACTCATCCTAGTGGGTTTTGGTTCCCCAAGACCAAGTTGCTTAAACATTTTATAAGGCATTAAATTAATACTGGCACCTAGATCAGCTAGTGCTTTCTCAAGGGTTAAACTACCAATTAAACAGGGAATAGTGAAACTTCCTGGATCTTTCAATTTGGTTGGTAGCTTGTTTTGGAGGATGGCTGAACATTCTTCATTAAGTTCCACTGTTGATATATCTTCAAACTTCCTTTTATTTTTTAGAAGCTCTTTTAGGAATTTTGCGTACGTCGGCATCTGCGAAATAGCTTCAACAAAAGGTAAGTTGATATGTAACTGTTTAAAAAGTTCAAGAAAGTTACCGTATTGTGCGTCTAAGCGATCTTTCTTCAACTTTGCCGAATATGGGATCGGTGGCTTAAATTCTTCACGTACTGGTGTTACATTCTCTGTTTCGTCACTTTTCTCCTTATTAGTTTCTTGTGGCATCTTCTTTTCTGCTTCAACCAATTCCTTCCCACTCCTTAATGTTACTGCCTTTACTTGCTCTTGTGGTTTAAGTTCGGTATTATTAGGTAAACAACCTGGTTGCCTTTCGGAAACTAACTTGGTCAGCTGTTTTAGTTGATTTTTAAGCTCTTGAATTAATGTTTGCTGATTATTAAATGTCGTTTCTGTATTATGAAAATGAATTTTTGACACTGAAATGAATTTTGCTAGCATATCCTCAAGGTTCGGCTTCTTTTCCTGTGAGTAGGGTTGTTGTTGGAAGTCTGGAGAGGGTTGTTGTCTCTGATTTCCTTGACCACCCCATGAAAAATTGGGGTGGTTCCTCCAACCTAGATTATAAGTATTACTATAAGGGTTATTTTGAGATCTGAAATTATTACTCACATAGTTCATTTGTTCGCTTTCCATGCCATGTCCGTAGGGTGGGTACTCAGGATTCGCCATACCTCCACTTGTTTCGCACTGCATTACCGGATGTACCTGCGAAGAACACAAACCATCAATCTTTTTGTTTAACATCTCTACCTGATTTGATAGCATGGTTACTGCGTAGAGGTTGAAAACTCTGGCTGCTTTTGTTGGCCTTGTCCTTGTAACTTGCCACTAATAGTTATTCAGTGACATCTCCTCTATAAACTCTTAGGCTGCTTCAGGAGTTTTGTTATTCAGGGTTTTGCCGACGGCTGAATCGATCAATTGCCTCGTTGAGGGGTTCACACCGTTGTAGAAGGTTTGAACCTGAAGCCACAAAGGTAGCCCATGGTGAGGGTACCTTCTAAACAAATCCTTGTATCTCTCCTATGCATCATATAGTGTTTTTAGATCCATCTGCACAAAAGAAGAGATATCATTCCTCAACTTGGCTATTTTGGCCGGTGGAAAATATTTTAACAAGAATTTTTCGGTCATTTGATCCCATTTAGTGATTGACCCTCGTGGAAGAGAATTCAACCACTGTTTGGCTTTATTACTTAAAGAAAAGGGAAACAACCAAAGATGGATGGCATCATCAGAAACGCCATTTATTTTGAAGGTATCATAGAATTCTAGAAAATTCGCTAAGTGTGTGTTAGGATCCTCATCCTGCAAACCATCAAACTGAAAAAACTGTTGTATCATCTGTATAGTGTTAGGTTTCAATTCAAAATTATTTGCAGGAGTAGCGGGTCTAACAATACTTGACTCAGTTCCTGTTAAATTAGGTTTAGCATAATCATACATAGTTCGAGGAGCATGATTTTCGGCCACCTCTGGAGGTAGCGGATTATTCTCAGCCATCTCGTTGGTAGTATTGGTTTCGTCTTCTTGCTATTCTTCTATGTAATTTAAGCTTCGCCTTATTTCTCTATGATTTCTGCATGCATACCTTCAATATCATCATTTGTAAATTAAGGGTCCTGTCGGGTTCCTTCTAGTCATAAACTAGAGGTACCTGCTTGGAACAAATAAAAGAAAGAATATTAGCAAAGTTAAAAACAAAATAAAAGTAAATTGCAGAGAATAAAAAATGGCTAAAGTAATAAAAAATGAGCTTTCTTAATATTTCAGTTTCTCGGAATAGCATTGCAAAAAACTTGATCGTGTGTTGAGAGTCTTAATATTTATAAAATGAATGATCTAGCCTAGAAACTAACTATCACCATGATTGAGGCAAGCGCACCTATCGAATATTAGTATAGCTTAGTGGCAAGATCGGAATGTCGAACCCAAAGGGACCAAAAGTACTAATATCGACTTTCTTTTTATTATTTAGCCTAAGAATTAAGGGATTTGTTGTTTATTCTAAAATTAACTAACTACTAAGCTAAAGACGCTAAGACACAGAGAATTGAATTGGGAAAATACTTGTGGGAAAAACCAATTGGTTAAGACAATAACCGAGGAAGAATCCACCTAGACTTCACTTGTTATTTAACTCTGAACTGATTTATTTATTCACTTGACTTGATCCGTAGGATTCCCTAATTTATATTAATACCTCTCTCTCGAGGCTACTAACTTCTAACCCTAGGTTGATTAATTGAAATCTCTTTCTAATTAAAACCCCTAGGATTGCATTAACTCGATCTATGGACTCCCATATTAGGTTTGACCCTAGTCCGGTAGATTTTCGTCATCCTATCTCTAGGATTGCGATCAACTCCGCTTAACTATGCTAGATCTACTCTTAAACAGGGAATATTCCTCCACCGCCTAAGCACATCAATACTTGAATCAATATCCTGAAATATCAAAACAAGAATTAAGAACACATAGTTAAGAACAAATCAAGTATTTATCATATAGTTCAGAAAATAATAACAAGATCCGTCTTAGGTTTCATCCCCCTCAGGTATCTGAGGGGTTTAGTTCATAATCATAAAAGAATACATCTCAGAAGAAAATATAAAACAAAACATAAGAAAACCCTAAAACCCCCTGAAGGAATTGAAGGAGAGATCCTCCGTCTTGAGTATGATTTCGGCTTCTTGAGATGAATCAACTGGCTTTCTTCGAGTAAATCCCACAAATCTGACCTCTCTGGCTTGACTCCTTGGCCTAGCTGCACGCCTCCCTAAGGTTGGCCTTTAGGGTGTTTATATAGGCTTTTGGAATGTCTTTCTTTGGCTCTAAGTACCCTATTCCGAGTGAAATTCCTCTTTGTCACGGCAGGGACACGCCCGTGCAATATGCCCGTGTGAATCAAATCCAGGCCGTGGTCGAGCCTGCTAAAGGGGCACATCCGTGTGGCTTGGGCCCAGGCCGTGTTGATTTCCTACTTTGGCCCATTTGGTCCGTTTTTAGCCCGTTTCTCGTTCTTTTCACCCTCCTATGCTTCCCTAAGTATAAAACATGAAATTAAAGGATTAGGAGCATCAAATTCCACAAGTCAAGGTATAAATCATCCAAAAGTACACAAAATGTGGGATTAAAATATGTATATAATAGGTTTATCACCGGCTACTATCAGTTGAGAGTCAAAGAATCCGATGTGTCGAAATCTGCTTTTAGAACGAGGTATGGACACTATGAATTTCTTGTGATGCCTTTCGATTTAACTAATGCACCAGCTATGTTTATGGATTTGATGAACCGAATTTTTTGGCTATATTTGGATAAGTTTGTTGTAGTGTTCATAGATGATATATTGATTTATTCCCGAGATGAGTCCGAGCATTCCGAACACTTAAGAACGATATTGCATATTCTACGAGAGGAGAAATTATTTGATAAGTTTAGTAAAAGTGAGTTTTAGCTTCGTGAAGTCGAATTTCTGGGACATATATTTTTAGGTGATGGTATTCGGGTTGATCCGGGCAAAATTTCGACGATTGTTGATTTGAAACCGCCAAATAACGTGATAAACCGTAATATATACATATTTTAGTCCCACATTTGGCACACTTTTGGATGATTTATCCCTTGAATTGTGAAATTTGATGCTCCTAATCCTTTAATTTCATGTTTTATACTTAGGAAAGCATAGGAGGGTGAAAAGAACGAGAAATGGGCCAAAAACGGAGAAAATGGGCCAAAGTAAGGAATCAACACGGCCTGGAGTTCACCACACGGCCGTGCCACTTTAGCAGACTCAAACACGGCCCTGGGCTCAATTCACACAGGCGTTTCACACGGGCGTGTCCCTACCGTGACCCGTTTTAATTCCACTCAGAATAGGATACTTGTGGGCCAAGTAAGGCATCCCGAAAGCCTATATAAACACCCTAGAAGGCAACCTAAAAGGGGAGTTCGACAGAAGACTTCTGTCAGGGCTTTCGACGAAGAGCGAAGCCAGAGAAGGCTGAATATAGGGAATTACTCAAAGAAAGCCAGTTGATCCATCTCAGAAGCCAAAATCACACTGAAGACTGAAGATTTTCCCTTCAATTTCCTTCAGGGGTTTTAGGGTTTTTCTTTATGTTTTGTTATTTAATTTCTTCTGAGATGTATTCTTTTATAAACATGAACTAAATCCCTCAAACACCTGAGGGGGATGAAACCTAAGACGGATCTTGTTATTGTTTTCTAAACTGTATGATAAATACTTGATTTGTTCTTAATTATGTGTTCTTAATTCTTGCTTTAATATTTCAGGATATTGATTCAAGTATTGATGTGCTTATTCGGAGGAGCAAAAGTCCCTGTTTAAGAGTAGATCTAGCATAATTAAGCGGAGTTGATCGCACTCCTAGAGATAGGATGACGAAAATCTGCCGGATTAGGGTCAAACTTAATATGGGAGTCCATAAATCGAGTTAATGCAACACTAGGGGTTTTAATTAGAAAGAGATTTCAATTAATCAACCTAGGGTTAGACGTTAGTAGCCTCGAAAGAGGTATAATATAAATTAGGGAATCCTACGGATCAAGTCTAGTGAATAAATCGTCTGGTTCAGAGTTAAATACAAGTGAAGTCTAGGTGGATTCTTCCTCGGGTATTGTCTAAATCAATTGATTTTCCCAATTCATTCTCTGTGTCTTGGCACCCTTAGCTTAGTAATTAGTTAGATAAATATTAATCCCCTTTATTTTAGGCTAGATAATAAAAATAAAGTTAGTACTGGTAATTTTGGTTCCTGTGGGTTCGACATTCGGGTCTTGCCACTAAGCTGTACTACTGTTCGATAGGTGCACTTGCCTCAATCGTGGTGACAGTTAGTTTCCAGGCTCGATCATTCATTATATAAATATTAAAACTCTCAGACACGATCAAGTTTTTGGCGCCGTTGTCGATGACTAAGATATTAGGAACACTTAATTTTTATTATTTTAGCCATTTTATTATTTGCAATTTATATTTACTTTATTTTTTAACTTTGCTAATTTTTCTTTTATTTGCTTCTGGCAGGTAATTCTAGTTTATGACTAGGAGGAACCCGTCAGGACCCTTGATTTTTGATAGTGATATAGAAGGTACCGTTCGCAAAAATTGTAGGGAAATAAGGCGAATTCTACCGTACATTGAAGAAGAAGCAAGAGGACGATACCAACACTACTGAGGAGATGGCATTGAATAACTATCAGTGGCAAGTTATGAGGACAAAGCCAACAAAAGCCGCCAGTGTCTTCAACCTCGACCCAGTAACCATGCTATCAAACCAGGTAGAACTGTTAAATAAAAAAATTAATGGTTTGTCTAGTTCTACGCAGGTACATCCGGTGATACAGTGCGATACAAATGGGGGAGGGGTGAACAACACAGAATATCTATCCTACAACCCTAGCACAGAGAACGAACAAGTCAACTATATGGGTAACTATTCTAGACCTCAAAATAATCCCTATAGTAACACTTATAATGCAGGTTGAATGAACCATCCCAATTTCTCGTGGGATGGTCAAGGAACTCAGAGACAGCAACCCCCCCAGGCTTTCAACAACAACTTTACCCACAAGAGAAGAAGTCGAACCTTGAGGAGATGCTAACAAAATTCATCGCGGTGTCAGAAACCCGTTTTCAAAACACCAAAACAGCACTTAAAAACCAGCAAGCATCAATCCAGGGGCTTGAGAACCAAATAGGTTAGCTTGCTAAGCTGATATCAGAATGACCATAAGGTAGCTTGCCAAGCAACACTGAAACTAACCCAAAGGAGCAACTTCATGCCATAACTGCTCACAAAAGTGAAGGGTTAGACGAACCAACCTCGAGGCAAGAGATCGTGGTGGATGAAGGTAAGGTTAAGGTAAGCCATGATAAACCAAAACCGGTAATTACAGAGTACCAACCTCATGTGCCATACCCCAATGCGACAAAGAAAGACTGCACAGATGAACAATTCGGTAAATTTCTTAAACTCTTAAAAAATTACATATTAACTTATCGTTTCTTGAAGCTCTTTCGCAGATGCCCAATTCAAGGAAATTTTTAAAAGAGCTTTTGACAAACAAACGGAAGCTAGACGAGGCGTCGCATGTGGAGCTAAACGCAGTGTGCTCAGCAATTCTACAAAATAAACTACCACAAAAGTTAAAAGATCCAGGGAGTTTTACAATTCCATGCTTAGTTTGTAGTTTAGATATTAATAATGCTTTGTCCTATTTAGGGGCGAGTATTAATGTTATGCCTTATAAAATGTTTAAACAGCTAGGACTAGGGAAACCCAAACAAACTAGGATGAGTATTCAACTTGCAGATAAAACTATTAGAGTTACTAGGGGTATAATCGAAGATGTACTAGTGAAAATTGATAAATTCATATTCCCAGTAGACTTTGTTGTTTTAGACATGGATGAGGACAATAATGTTCCTTTAATATTAGGATGGCCCTTTTTAGCAACTGCTAGGACCATTATCGATGTTGATACAGGGGAAGTAACACTTCGTGTAGGTGATGACATGATTAAACTCAAAGCACGTGATTCTGACAGAATATCTAACGATCAAGAGAATACAAGTCCTGTTAATATAAATAAACTTAATGTTCAATATTCTTTACAGGAAATCTCTCAGGAAAAGATAACAGAGCCAGGATCTCATGTTCATACTGAGAATACAACTGTTCATGAGGAACGAAGGTTACAAATCGATGAACTAGATGAATGGCGGACACACGTCAAGGAAAAACTGAAAAAACACGAAGAACCAAAGCAAAACCTTGTCAAACTTAAAGATGAGACATACCAATTTTAGATCGGGGATCAGGTAATGTTAGATACAACCGACCCTCGAATAGCCACTTTAGAGCTTAATACAAATGGGGTGACTCCTTTTACGGTACTTAAGGTCTTTCCATACGGAACGGTCGAGGTAACTCATTCTAATTTCGGCACTTTTAAGGTAAATATTACCTGACTCAAACCATATGTTGATAGAATTGATAATAAGAAAAAGGAGTTTCAACTCCTCAAACCACCATGGTTATGCGAATGACAGGTAAGCCTAGCTTAAGACTTTAAACGAGCGCTTCTCGGGAGGCAACCCGAGCACTAACCCCACTAATGTCCATATTTTCGAATTTTAGCATCTAACTAAAAATTAACCAAATTTTTAGGTGCAAGTTTCCCTACCCACACGGCCTTGCACACGGGCGTGGCCGTGTGGAAATAGGACAACTTATCCTAAAACATGGGCTGCGATAAAACGCCACGGCCGTGCGATTCGGCTGTGGTCGAAACTGAGAAATCTACACGGGCGTGCGACACGCCCGTGGGACCTTTGAGTCCATTTATTTTTTTTCTTTTTCTCTTTTTCTGTTATTTTCATTTTTAATTTCTTTTCTTTTATCTTTCTCGTCTTTAATTTATATTATTATATTTTGATTTCTTTAATTTAGGTTCAAGGGGTTGTTAACGAACGACCACACTACCACCGGAGTATCCTCCCTACCTTCACCTCTCTCCAACTTTACCGTTTCTTTTCTTTGACTCCATCCAAACTTCAGGAAGTTTCACTTCTCTCCCTACCTTATGATTTTCTTACTATATTGTGGATATCTATTTTTGTACATTGAGGACAATGTACATCTTAAGTGTGGGGGGTGAATGTTATTCAAAAAAAAGTTCCTAACTTTTTTCATTATTCTCAAATCCCTGAATTTTGTCTTTTTCTCAAGTCACTTTCTCATATCACTATTAGAACAAATTCTGATTGATTTATGATTTTTATTGATATGTCTTGAATTAAAACATAGGCAGTTGTACATTGATTGTTTAAACTTGAAGGATTTAGAGAATCAAGCATGATAAGTTGATTTTTTGAAAATTAAAAATTTGCTAGGTTATTTTCCCAAGTTTAGGTATAATCTTGAAGTTTGAAGTTCACAGGGTTGACATCAAAAACCATAATTTCTGTGAGATCTTGAGCCTTTGAGAGCATTTTCTTTTCTTGCTCACTTTTATTGTTGCTTTGAGTGAGTCAATATTGATTTTTTATTCTAGAACTTACTTCAATTATGCATGTCAAGACCACACTTTTGATTTGATATACTGAGATGATAAAGGCACCTAGGTTTTAACCCACTTACTCCATTGAAAGCCTACCTTCATAATTAACCCTTAGTGAACCCCTTTGAATCCTAACAAACCATTTCTTGACTCACCCGTTAATATTAACCCAAAACCCATTTTGTATTTGTTATCACCATTTCTCTTGACTACCCTTATATCAAGATTTGATTTGATCAGTTGCTTAACTATTTTCTTTACTTCAGTTATTAAATTCTATCTTATTATTGTATGATTTGTTCTTAAAAAAAAAGTGAACGTATATTCATTATTAGTTCTATGTTATTTAAGCTTAAGCAATTAAATTCACATCTTGAGAAGAAGCTCGTGTTTAATGTAATCATTCATTATTAGTCTACTTTTCTACTTAGGTAATTTGTCAATCCGATCTCGATTCTAACCTCCTCTTTCAGCTTGTGACACGCCCCCTAACCAAGCCACGTTACAACCTTTTTTAAAGACCTTTTGATCGATGTATCATTTCAATTTATAGTGGTGGAGATTTGACTTTCATGCAAGCCTATGGTAATAACTTTTCATGTTGACTATTGAGTGCTTAATTTATTGTCCCTTAAACACTTTGAGTGATTTGAGTGAATCCTTAGTGAGGATGTTAACTCTGTGACATTTTGAATCAAAGGTGATTACTTAGATAAGGGGGAATACCTATGTTTTCATGAATAAAATGCTCAACTTGGATTGTTTGAAACTTTGATGTTCTTTTAGTTGAAATCTCAATGTTTGATTACCTATGGATTATTTCGAAACATTATTGATATGAGTTATAAGTTGAGAAGAATGAATTTTAATTGTGAGTTGAGGATTTTGCTTGAGGACAAGCAAATGCTTAAGTGTGGGGGTATTTGATAAACCATAATATATACATATTTTAGTCCCACATTTGGCATACTTTTGGATGATTTATCCATTGAATTATGGAATTTGATGCTCCTAATCCTTTAATTTCATGTTTTATACTTAGGAGAGCATAGGGGGGTGAAAAGAACGAGAAACGGGCCAAAAACGGAGAAAATGGGCCAAAGTAAGGAATCAACACGGCCTAGAGTTCACCACACGGCCGTGCCACTTTAGCAGACTCGAACACGGCCCTGGGCTCAATTCACACGGGCGTTTCACACGGGCGTGTCCTTGCCGTGACCCGTTTTAATTCCACTCGGAATAGGATACTTGTGGGCCAAGTAAGGCATCCCGAAAGCCTATATAAACACCCTAGAGGGCAACCTAAAAGGGGAGTTCGACAGAAGACTTCATCGGGGCTTTTGACGAAGAGCGGCTTTAGAAGGTCGAATATAGGGAATTACTCAAGAAAGCCGCTTGATCCATCTCGTAAGTCAAAATCACGCTAAAGATCAAGATTTTCCCTTCAATTTCCTTCAGGGGTTTTAGGGTTTTTCTTTATGTTTTGTTATTTAATTTCTTCCGAGATGTATTCTTTTATAAACATGAACTAAACCCTCAAATACCGAGGGGATGAAACTTAAGACGGATCTTGTTATTGTTTTCTCAATCAGTATGATAAATACTTGATTTGTTCTTAATTATGTGTTCTTAATTCTTTCTTTAATATTTCAGGATATTGATTCAAGTATTGATGTGCTTATTCGGAGGAGCAAAAGTCCCTGTTTAAGAGTAGATCTAGCATAATTAAGCAGAGTTGATCGCACTCCTAGAGATAGGATGACGAAAATATGCCGGATTAGGGTCAAACCTAATATGGGAGTCCATAAATCGAGTTAATGCAACACTAGGGGTTTTAATTAGAAAGAGATTTCAATTAATCAACCTAGGGTCAGACGTTAGTAGCATCGAAAGAGGTATTAATATAAATTAGGGAATCCTACGGATCAAGTCAAGTGAATAAATCGTCTGGTTCAGAGTTAAATACAAGTGAAGTCTAGGTGGATTCTTCCTCGGGTATTGTCTTAATCAATTGATTTTCCCAAAAGTATTTTCCCAATTCATTCTCTGTGTCTTGGCATCCTTAGCTTAGTAATTAGTTAGATAAATATTAATCCCCTTTATTTTAGGCTAGATAATAAAAAGAAAGTCAGTACTAGTAATTTTGGTTCCTGTGGGTTCGACATTTCGGTCTTGCCACTAAGCTATACTACTGTTTGATAGGTGCGCTTGCCTCAATCGTGGTGACAGTTAGTTTCTAGGCTCGATCATTCATTATATAAATATTAAAACTCTCAGACACGATCATAACGTATCCGAGGTTAGAAGCTTTTTGGGCTTAGCCGGGTATAATAGATGTTTTTTTTGAGGGATTCTCGATGATTGCTTCTCATATGACTAAGTTGCTTCAAAAGAATGTTAAGTTCGAGTGGGCTGAAAAATGCCAGCAAAGTTTTGAGAAGTTGAAAGCGAGATTGACTGAAGCACCAATGCTAGTGCAACCTGAGTCGGGGAAAGTGTTTGTGATCTATAGTGATGCGTCATTGAATGGTCTTGGGTGTGTATTGATGCAAGAAGACAAGGTAGTAGCGTATGCCTCGAGACAGCTAAAACCGCATGAAAAGAATTATCCGACGCACGATTTGGAGTTGGCCGCCATTGTCTTTTCTTTGAAGATTTGGCGTCATTATTTGTATGGTGAAAAATGCAGAATCTTTACAGATCACAAGAGTTTGAAATATTTGATGAATAAAAAGGAATTGAATTTGCGACAATGGAGATAGCTCGAATTGTCAAAGTATTTTGAGCTAGTGATTGAATATCATCCCGGAAAGGCAAATGTAGTTGCGGATGCTTTGAGCAGAAAATCCTTGTATACTTTAAGAGCTATGAGTACGAGTTTGACATTGCCTGATGATAGTTCTATATTGGCCGAGTTGAAGGCTAGACCATTGTTTCTTCAACAGATTTGTGAAGCTCAAAAGAATGATAGTGGAATGCAAGCTAAGAGAGCTCAGTGTGAATCGGGAAGTAACTCTGATTTTTGGGTTGGTTCAGATGATTGTTTGATGTTTCGTGATAGAGTTTGTGTACTGAAAGATGATGAGTTAATTCAGAAAATTTTACACGAGGCACACATTGGTTGTTTGTCAGTACATCCGGGTAGTAAAAAAATGTATAATGATTTGAAGAAGTTGTATTAGTGGCCGAGTATGAAAAGAGACATCTCTGAGTTTGTGACAAAGTGTTTGATCTGCCAACAAGTGAAAGCCGAGCATCAGGTGTAACATCTCGATTTAGGGCCTAGTCAGAATAGTAGTTCGAGACCACAAATTTGAGGGTCATGAATGAGTTTTTGAGGTTTATATTATGTATGCATGCTAGTGTGAAAGTTTCATGAAACAATTTTGTGAAATTGTGGTTGAATTGTCCAAAAGGACTAAATTGCAAAAGTTGCAAAATGTGTGTTTCTAGAAGCTATTTGTGTGAAATAGCTTTAGATTATTAATTAGAGGTCCTTAAATAGCAATTTACCCAAATTCTAATTTTTGGACAAAAATGGGCATGGATGAGTCAAAATTTGAAGTTTATCAAAAAGGGCATTTTGGTCATTTATCAAATAAGTGATTAAATAGGTGAAAAGATGATAAAAATTCACTCATCTTCTCCCCAAGTCTGCGAAAATTAGAGAAGCCATTGTTAGGGCTCTTTCAATTTTTCAAGCTTGCTAGTAAGTGCCCTTAAGCCCAGTTTTTGATATTCTTCGTATTTTTGAAGTCCTAGTAGTATGAGTAAGCTATTTTTAGCTATTTGGTGAGCCATTATGGATGTTAAAAAATGTACATATGTATGACATGCATGTATTTTGATGTTTTATGGAAGAATATGAAAGCTTGATGTAGTAGAAATATCTTTTGCTAAGTGATTTTTCCATGAAAATGCATGTAGGGACTTAGTCGTGAAAATATTAAGTTTGGTCATACATGGGTGATTTAGTGAGAATTGTTGAATGCTTTAGTTGAGTAAGTGGTTCGGCTAAGCATGAAAGGCTAGAAAGTTGAATAAAAATCACTTTACGAGCCTTTAGGGCTAAAGTATAAATATGAGAAAGTTTAGGGACAAAATAGTAATTTTACTAAAGTATGAGATGTGGGTCAATTTAGTCAATGTGTGTATTGAATAAGCTGATTTATTCATTATAGATCAAGAAAGACAAAGCCCGGATCGAAACCGAGGTAAAAGCAAGGTGGTGGACTAAATTGCACATTTCAATACTTTTTAGTATCGAGGTAAGTCTATGCATAAACAATGCATTCATACTTACAATTTGTTAATGCTAGCTAGGGTGTAGCATGAATGAGAATGAATGAGAATGATTGGGAACCTATGTGGTTCAAGTAGAATGAATGTAATATAGATGTGAATGGATGAATAATTGGGTAAATAGACTTGTGCATGTGTTGTGATAATGCTAGATGGTGGGCTAAGTGCGATACCATCCAAATGCATATTGACGATGAGTCAAGCTATGTGCGATGCTATCGTTAGGTATATCATTTAGTGGCTATGTGCGAGATCACTATGATTACCTTTGTGGTAGGCTAAGTGCGATACCACCTTATAAATTGATTGTGGTGTGCTAAGTGTGAAACCACCGAGATATTGGTCATGTGGATTAATTGTGTATATTAGCCGTGTGTAATAGCCAGTGTGGATAAGATATGTGGATTAGCTGTGTGGATTAGCTATGTGAGTTAGCTATGTGGATGTATTATTGAGCAATAATGATGTGTTGTATATTGTGTAAATGTGATATTGAATGCAGGGGTGCATTTCAATAGTTATGAGCATGTGACTCATGATGTGTTGGTAATATGGTAAGGGATAGAAAGAGTAAGCATAGTTGTATATTATATGTTGGTATAATGCTAATTGTGGTTGGGCTTATACTATGATGCTTAATTGTTATGTGTAAACTTACTAAGCTCAAAGCTTACTCCTTTCTTTTCCCTTGTCTTATAGATTAAAAGTGGTGAATCGAGATACGAGGATCATTGGAAGATAGCCCACATATCAAACACTTTGGTACATGAAACTTAATGTTTTGTATATGGCATGTATAGGGGCTAGACAAGTTAGTCAATTTTGTTGTAAATGGATAAGATGTGTTAGCCTTTTTATGGGAAGTGTATTTTGTATAATGCCATAGTTGTTGGCTATTACATTATATGAAAAAGATATAGTTTTCTATGTGAGATTGTATTCAATTTGAGTTGATTATGATTGTGTTGGATGAGTATTTGTTGTGTATGCTAGAAGGGTGAAAAGAACTTGGCACTTAGCTTTGTCCTTGACCATGTGGTTAGACACACGGGCGTGTGTCTAGACCATGTGTGACACACGGTCAGCCCACGGGCGTGTGCTGTGGCCGTGCGTCCCCTGCATGTCAATATTTTAAAACAGAATAGACCACGGACTAGTCACACGGGTGTGTGCCTAAGGCGTGTGGGATTAATCAGTGTTGGCCATGGGCTAGCCACACGGGCGTGTGTCTAGACTCTAGGCCGTGCGAGGGAAGTCAGTGTTCACCACGGTTGGGGAGCACGGGCGTGCCATGGCCGTGGGGCAATTGGCAGAATGCTCGAGTTTTTAGCACGGCTAGGGAACATGGGCGTGTGTGTCCATACATGGACGTGTTACATAGTGCACGGGCGTGTGAGCCCTGTATAAAAGAAAGAAATTTTTTAAGGATCGTAAAAGTTCTGGATTAGTCTCGAGAGCCCTCGTGTGTATGAGTGAGGCCTCGTAAGTCGAGAATGAGGTTATAGAGAGTAATGACGTTGAGCCTACGTAGCGATTAAGTGGGTTGAGTTTGGTAACGCCTCGGGCCCAGTTCTTGATGTAGAACCTGGGTAAGGGGTGTTACATCAGGTGCCTTCGGGTTTACTTCAACCAGTGATGGTTCCCGAGTGGAAATAAGACAGAATCAAGATTGATTTCGTGACAGGTTTGCCTCTGACTCCGAAAAAGAAAGATGCCGTTTGGGTTGTGGTTGATAGATTGACAAAATCGGCTCACTTTATACCGGTATGTACCGACTACTCACTTGATAAGTTGGCTGAGTTGTATATTGAAGAAATTGTGAGATTGCACGGAGTACCTATGTCTATTATTTCGGATAGAGATCCGAGATTTATTTTGAGGTTTTGGAAAAAGTTTCAAGAAGCATTGGGTACGAAATTGAATTTTAGTACCGCATTTCATCCGCAAACTGACGGTCAATCTGAAAGAGTGATTCAAGTTCTTGAAGACGTGCTCCGATGTTGTGTTTTAGAATTCGAAGGTAGTTGGGAGAAATATCTACCTTTGGTTGAATTTGCCTACAACAATAGTTATCAGTCGAGTATACAGATGGCACCATACGAAGCATTAGATCGTCGCAAGTGTCGAACTCCTTTGTATTGGACCGAGCTCAGTGAGAAACAGATTCACGGGGTTGATTTAGTTAGAGAAACTGAGGGGAAAGTGAAAATAATCCATGATTGTCTGAAAGCTGCTTCAGATCGACAAAAGTCGTACGCGGATTTGAAGAGAAAAGAAATTGAGTTTCAGGTGGGTGATAAAGTGTTTCTGAAAGTATCTCCGTGGAAGAAGTTTTTGAGATTTGGTCGAAAGTGTAACACCCCCAGACCCGGCCCAGACGTTATGGCCAAATCTGGGAATGTCACATCAAAGGCATAATTCAAAACGATTTTACCATTTAACAAATTAAGGCCCAAAAGCCCAAAATCCAATATTTTGTTAAGTTAAGAGGAAAAGCCCACATTTTAGGAAAACGTTCACGTATTAAGCTATTTCGAAAACCATGTTATCTTTGGAAACTTGATGGAATTTATTAAGCAAATAATTGGAGCAATAATAATAAACCCAAAGTCTAAAGTCAATTAGGAGTTACATGGCCTTATTACAATTTAAAAAAAACAAAGTATTTAAAGCAATTTCCTTTGACCAAATTAAAGCATTTAAACAACTTGTAGTGTGGCCATCTCCGAATCCTCTCCCACGACGAGCCGCCTATTCAGGATTGCCTGAAACATTTAAAATTAAGGGTGTGAGTTTTGAAACTCAGTGTGTACAACCCTTGGCAATCAATTCACATACAAATATTCACATTGGGCCTAAGCCCTATCAAATCGGTGGTCTTGGGCCTTAGCCCACCATGACCTCATATCACATAATATCGCATCATATACAACAAGATAATGCAAAACCCACCCCAAAAATCCATCCGCTACACACACCATTTCCCTTCCAACCTTATGACTCCTGTGGGGAATTCTAGCTCGACCCACCCCTTCGCTACACACCATGGGTAGCCCGGTTGCGGTACTACCGAACGTTGCAGTAAAGCTGCTAATCAAATATTGGGCTTAAAGCCTCCGGTGGATCCATACCATACGACCATGCGATCCTCAAATCTTCCTACGTACCATAATTCCCACCCATATGCATCCTAAGCAGAATATCATATGAATGCATCAAACACACGAGTAACATCCATAAACTCATATTCGTCACATAGGGGTATTTTCATCATTTCACTACCCAGGGGTATTTTTGTAATTTTGCCCTACAGGGGTATTTTGGTAATTTGGCAAAATAGGGGTATCTTGGTAGTTTTGCAAGACAGGAGTATTTTGGTACTTTTAAAAAATAGGAGTATTTTAGTACTTTTGCAAAATAGGGGTGTTTTGGTAATTTACAAATCTAGGGGTATTTTAGTAATTTTACAAATATAAGGGTATTTGGTTCCTCTCGGGTTTTAGTTATGAACTTTGGCCCATAAATAAGTCCTCACGGTTAAAGTGAACAAACACTATGCACCAGGTAGGATCTCAGAAAAGAGGAGGTGGGTCACTAGGACCGCTTAAGTACCAAGCTCTCACTAGATCCAATCCTAGACATGCATATGTTGGTTACCACACTCTAACTAATCGACTTGTCCACAGACATGTTTAATTAGCTTAAGTCTTATGAAATTACAAAGTTGTTCAAACTAGGCCTAAAGTCCATTAACCCTAACATACTTGTCTACGCCCCCATAAGCCCATCAAGCCCATTTCATGTCCTTACGACACGTTAGGCCCAAATCTCATCATATGGCCTATTAGGCCCAAACATATCCAGATCATGTATCAAGCATGGCTAACTTAATTCGTATAATCAACCAAACCATTTTATCAAACTTAGCCTCAGGGCCCACCGGGACCGTTTAGCCACTTTCGGCTTTTCGGCATTGCCGATATCGTGTGTGTAGTGTTTGTACACACCTGGTAACCTCACGTGCTGCAAACCCCTTAGTCACGAACCTACAATTGACATTACTAGCGATTAACCAAAGCTTTAACAAATACTGACCAAAAACCAAAACCTCACCGTACCCTTACCGTGTGCCCCACGTTCTAGTAGCCCTTCCTTTGCTACTATTGGCGATTATCCTCTAGATCTGCACCTAAACACCCATATCGTCAAAACCAAGTGACCCATATTGATCATAAGTCACCCCTATGAGCCACATAAGATTCGGCCATTTACAAAAACCCTAACTGAGTCGAGAATACTTACTGCCTTGATAGCAATCCTTACCTACCCCGCTTGCAATTGCTGAGCCTCACCTTTGTTAATACATGGTAACGGCAAAGAGGGGTTAGATAGCCCTTCAGCTTTTAATAAAACACACTAAAAATTCAACTAAGCTCTTACCGAAATCTTCCTTTGATCCTGCGACCTAAGTCTGTCTTTCAGACTCGTAAGGTGACAGAGGCAATTCGACAATACTAGGGAGAATAAGAAAAGAGGTGATTCGGCTAGAACCAAACAGTGAACCAAAAAGGGAATTTGAGAAGGGAGAGTATGGAGGATTCGTCTTCTGAACACTTAGAGAGAAAAAGGGTGTTTGGGCATCTCACATGTAACACCCCTTACCCGTATTCAACACCGGAACGGAGTACGAGGCATTACCGAACTTACAACACAAGCATTCACACAAATCCGTGTCATAAACTTGCTTCCAATTTAAAAACATTTGTATTCAATCATAAAGTCCCTAATACAAGCCTACGAGGCCTAAAATGTGCATTGGAGGTGGTTCGGGACTAAACCGAAAACTTTAGAAATTTTTACAAACTTAAAAAAAAATTGCTAACTGCAGGGCTCACACGCCCGTGTAGATCTTGGGACACGCCCGTGCTCTCTCAAGGCATGCCCGTGCCTTGTGCCCGTGGTCGACACTGACTAAAATCACATGGCCATGGCACGCCCGTGTCTTCCACCCGTGGTCGACACTGACTAAAATCACACGGCCATGGCACGCCCGTGTCTTCCACCCGTGGTCTACACTGACTAAAATCACACGGCCATGGCACGCCCGTGTATAATGGCCGTGGGGCATTTACAATTTCATGAGTAAGGTGCAGACTTCACACGGCCTGGGTACACGCCCATGGGCTAGCCGTGCCTCGCACACGGTTTAAACTCACGCCCGTGTATCTAATTAAGTGGGCAATTAGTAGGCTATATACCAAGCCATTGCCACCTAAGGGTGCACACAAACATACCTCTACTCAAAACAATACCACTCCTAACCCTTTTACAAATCTAAGAACTCATCCAACATACACATTATTGAAATAAACACACAATTCATGAATTTCATCTTCATTAAACAAAAGAGTTTGCCAAGTATTTGTCTAACTCATAGGGCCATTTACAAAATGACTTACATAGCCAACACTTTAACTAACAATCACATATTGACAAAATACTCAAATCCGATACATGCCATACTCAAAACAAGTCTAGATTGTTATACCAAAGTGCTGTCGATAGTGTGATTTCCGAACTCCTGCAGTCACGATCCTCGCGTTACCTTGGCAACACTACAAGGAAGAAGGGCAATGAAAAAGGGTAAGCATAAGGCTTAATAAGTTGCATGGAAATAAAAAAAACAATCATAATACTCATAAAAATAATCCATCCACGGTATTATCTAACCATACACAAATCAAGGCTTCTTGCCATGCTTACTTACGATTCGCCCTTACTTAGTAATGCACTGCACACACACATCGCAATCGTTTCTTCGTGACCCAGTCACGAGTACCTGTATTTACTCATTCACATGACTTAAATATCATTCTCATCTCTACTTCTAAATTCATCCACTTATCCCACCACTCACGAGGGATAGTCATAGACACATGTTTACAGTCATTACTATAAATGTACAGCCAATGCCACGTCCCTGAGGTGGTCTTACATGGAGTCTTCTCTAGGTACCAATGCCATATCCCGGACATGGTCTTATATGGGATTACCTCTAGGTGTAACGATGCCATATCTCAGATATGGTCTTATACGATTTCCATGTTTATCGCTGAAGCCATATCCCGGATATGGTCTTATACGGGATCTCAACTTGGTGCCGAGGCCATGTCCCGGACATGGTCTTATACGGGACCTTATTTGTTCCATATTTCAATGATAGCATTTCTATAATCAACATGGCCCAATTAGGACTCCAACATCTCATTCACATTAACTACTCAATTTAGTAATGCATTATGCTTTAATATAATTCCAAGCATTTCTCAACATGCTAATATGAATATTGTTTAAGTCACATACAACTTACCTCGTTTTCAAAATGAGCTAGTTTCTTCGGTTCAGTCCAAGTCTTTATTTTTTCCCCGTTTGAGGCGGACTCTCGTCTCCTCTTGCTCTATAATAGCAAATTAGCTCATTTTAGTCACTACATTAATACAAGCATTTCAATAACCATGCTTAAGCAAAATTACCATTTTGCCCCTAGACTTTGGTAAAATGACCATTTTGCCCCTAGGCTCGGAAATAAATTCTAATCACGTTTCTACCTTTAACAAGCCTAGATAAACAATTTAATGCTCTTAAAACTATCATCATAAATCAATATTTCACATACTTACTACAAAATTTGTAACCTTTTCATCAAGGTCATTATTGGTGTTTTCATGCTAACACCTTTCACAAAAGTTGTTCATACAACAACTAAGCCTCATTATCTTCCATAAAAATGCAACAATAACTAAAATAGCTCTCATGGCAAAACTTTAAACTCTTTGTCATATTGCACAATAGTCCCATCATTTGAAAGCTTAAGCTTTAGGGGTTTCAAAAGTACAATTATTTTCAAGAAAAGTTCACTAGAACACTTACTTGAATGGATGAGAGCTTGCTGAAATTTTGAGCATTAAAAACCCCTATTTGCTGCAAATTTTCGGTGGGAGATGAAAGGAGAAAAGATGATATCTTTTTCTCTCATTACTTTATTAATATTAGTCAAATAAGTCACCAACTATCACCAACTTTGACCAACATTGTCCATCTTTGTCTCCTATGGTCGGCCATGCTAAATTTGGGGGTCTAATTGCCTTTTAAAGACCTCCAATTTACAATCTATGGCCATCTGGCACTTTTAGCTTATAGAATGGAACTTTCACACTTTATGCGATTTAGTCCTTTTTTGCGATTAAACACGAAATCGCTAAAATTAAAGCATCAAAATTTTCATATACATATGCTATCATGTTCTAACTCATAATATATCATGAAAATAAATTTCTCAAATCTCAGATGAGTGATCCCGAGACCACTATTTTGACTAGCCCTTAAATCGGGCTGTTACAATTCTCCCCCCTTAAGGATTTTCGTCCTCGAAAATCTTACCGGTGAAGAGATTGGGGTATTGGTTTCTCATCGTTTCCTCGGACTCCCATGTAGCCTCTTCTATACCGTGCCTTTGCCATAAGACTTTCACTGGGGCTATGCTTTTGTTCCTTAACTTTTTGTCTTCACGAGCCAAAATTCTACCTGGTTCTTCTCCATACGTTAAATCCGGTTGTATCTCTACCTCTGTCGGCTCTATAACATGTGAAGGGTCTGAACGGTATCGACACAACATAGACACATGAAAGACGTCGTGAATCTTTTCCAGCTTAGGTGGCAAGGCTAACCGATAAGCTACCGGTCCTATCCTCTCGGTAACATCATAAGGTCCAATAAAGCACAGACTTAACTTGCCCTTTCGGCCAAATCTAAGGACTTTCCTCTAAGGTGATACTTTCAAGAACACTTTATCACCAACTTTGAATTCTATCTCTTTCCTTTTTAAATCCGAATAGGACTTCTGTCTATCTGAGGTGACTTTCAAACAGTCACGTATCACTTTTACTTTATCTTCAGTTTCCTTAACCATGTCAACCCCGTGTACCTGTTTCTCTCTGATTTCTGACCAATACAAGGGCGTTCGACATTTACGCCCATACAATGCCTCATAAGGTGCCATCTTCAAACTTGATTGAAAGCTGTTGTTGTAGGTAAATTCCACCAATGGTAAGTATTTCTCCCAATTACCATGGAATTCCAAAACACAACACCGGAGCATGTCTTCTAGTATCCGAATTACCCTCTCTCGATCGTCCATCGGTTTGTGGATGAAAAGTCAGATCAAACTCAATTTCGTGCCTAATGCTTCTTGTAACTTTTTCCAAAATCGTGACGTGAATCTCGATCTCTATCTCAAATGATCGACAATGGTACACCATGAAGTCTTACTATCTCGCACATATACAAATCGCCAATTTGTCGAGAGAATAGTCGACTCGCACTGGTATAAAGTGGGCTGACTTAGTGAGTCTATCAACCACTACCCATACTGCATCTTTCTTCTTTGGAGTCAATGGTAAACCCGTCACGAAGTCCATAGCAATACGGTCCCATTTCCATTCAGGAACCATAATGGGCTGAAGTAAACCTGAAGGTACTTGATGTTCAACTTTCACTTGTTGACAAATTAGGCATTTCGATACATACTCGGAAACATCTTTCTTCATACCAAGCCACCAGTACCATTTCCTCAAATCATGGTACATCTTCGTACTGCCTGGGTGTACATTAAAAAATCCGTTATGTGCTTCGTGCAAAATTTTGCGGATAAGGTCATCATTTCTGGGTACACAGACTCGTTCTCGAAATGTTAGACATCCATCAAGATTTACTCGAAAGTCCATCTCAACGCTCGACTCACATAAAACTCTCCGCTTGCAAATCTGTTATCATTCTTCGAGCTTCACAAATCTCCCGGAGAAACAACGGTTTAGCCTCAACTCGGCTAAAATGTAACCATCATCTAACAAGGTCATCTCGAGTATTCATGGCTTTTAGTGCAAACAAAGATTTTCTCTCTCAAAGCGCTTACGACTATATTGGCCTTTCCCAAATGGTAGTCTATTACCAACTCATAATCTTTAATCAGCTCTAACCATCTCCGTTGCCTCAAATTCAATTCCTTTTGGGTCATCAAATATTTTAGGCTCTTGTGGTCAGTGAAAATCCGACACCTTTCACCATATAAATGATGTCTCCAAATTTTCAATGCAAACACAATTGCGGCCAATTCTAAATCATGAGTCGAGTAGTTCTTCTCATGCGACTTCAATTGTCTAGAGGCGTATGCAATCACTTTACCCTCTTGCATAAGTACACCACCCAACCCGTTCAAGGACGCATCACTATAAACCACAAATTCTTTTCCCGGTTCTGGTTGCACCAAAATAGGAGCCTCGGTCCAACAAAGTGTCTTGATTTTCTCAAAACTCTATTGACACTTTTCCGTCCAAATAACTTTACATCTTTCTCAAAAAGTCTCGTCATCGGAAAACCCCTTGACAAAACGCCTATAATAGCTCACGCTAGGCCTAGAAAACTCCTCACTTGATTCGCGCGCTCCTCGACAATTTCCATTCGATAATCGCCGAAATCTTACTCGGGTCGACTCTAATCCCTTCTCCAGAGACAATATGCCCCAAAAATCCAACTTCCTTGAGCCAAAATTCACTCTTACTGAATTTGGCATACAATTGTTTTTCTCTCAAAAATTGTAGAACCATACTCAAATGCTCTGCATGATCGTTCTCATCTCGAGAGTAGATCAGAATGTCGTTGATAAAGACCACAACAAACCTATCCAAGTACGGTCGAAAAATGCGATTCATCAAATCCATGAAGATAGCGGGGGCATTTGTTAGACCAAAAGGCATGACCAAAAATTTCTAGTGGCCGTATCGAGTTCTAAATGCGGTTTTAGGCACATCCGAGTCCTTGACTCTCAACTGATAGTACCATGACCTTAGATCTATCTTGGAAAATACTGTAGCTCCCTTCAATTGATCAAATAGATCGTCGATCCTCGGCAACGGGTATTTATTCTTCACTGTCACCTTGTTTAGTTGCCGATAGTCTATACATAGTCTCATGGAACCATCTTTCTTCTTCACAAATAGGACGGGTGCACGCCATGGAGAAAAACTCGGCCTCGCAAAACCTTTATCCGTTAATTCTTGCAACTGTGCTTTCAACTCTTTCAGTTCGGTTGGGGCCATTCTATAGGGAGCAATAGAAATAGGGCGCATGCTTGAGCTAATTCAATCCCAAATTCAATCTCTTTATCCGGTGGTAGCCTGTGCAACTCTTCCGGGGAAAACATCTAGGTACTCGCATACTATGGGTACTCGACTCAATTTTCAACTCGCCTCTTTAGTGTTCAACACCAAGGCAAGATAAGCCTCATACCCCTTCCTTAGGTACCTCTCGAAATGGCGGTGGTTGATACCACTATTGGTGACCTTTCCGCTTATCCGATTCAACACGAATAAAATTACCATTTTCATCTCTCAACTTGATATGCTTCTCCCCACAATTCACAATTACACTATGGGTAACTAACCAATCCATCCTGAGAATGACATCAAATTTGTCAAACGGTAAAAACATAAGATCGACCGGGAAACAATGACCCTTAATCATCAAAGGGCACCCTTTGCAAACTCTATCAACCAACACACACTTGCCTAGGGGATTAGACACTCTTATAATGAATTTGGTAGGCTCTATAGGGATGCTCATGCTAGAGACTAATTTCATGCATATGTATCAGTGAGTAGATCCCGGGTCAATTAAAGCTATAACACGAGTATTATGGAGAGAAAAGATACCCGTGATCATGTCGGGGGAAGATGCCTCGTCACGAGCACGAATGGCATATGTCCTCGCCGGTGCTCTACCCTCAACTTTAGCAGCTTGTTCTCTAGGTGGATTCTTTCTTCCTTTCTCAATCCCCGGGTTTCTCAATGGTCTTCCCCTTGTGGTACTTCCCGATTTCACATTCTGAGGCCTTCCTTTCTCGTCTACCTCGGGACAGTTTTTGATAAAATGGACTAAGGACCCAAATCTGAAACAAGCTTTCTCATTAGCTCTACACTCACCAGAATGGTGCCTGCCACACTGAGGGCATTCAGGTCTATTTGGTCGAACGTTGCCCACACTAGCAACTAATGTGGTGTGCCCTTTCGATCCCGAGAGTCGCTTGCCTTTATTTCAGGTTGGAAACCCCTCTGAAGTGACTGATCGAGTAGTGAAATCCCTCGATTTCTTAGATGAGGATTGGTGAGACTTGTTCAGTTGTCTCTTCCTCGAGTCACGAGACTCGTATTCAGCTCTTCTCTTCTCTTTAGCCAATTCTTCGGCTTTACAGGCCCTATCTACTAACACTACAAACTCTTTTAATTCGAGAACTCTCACGTATAGACGGATATCTTCATTTAGCCCGTCCTTGAATCTCTTGCACATGATGGCTTTCGTAGACAGGCACTCTCGTGCATACTTGCTAAGCCTTACAAACTCCCATTCGTAGTCGGTCACTGACATACGACATTGCTTCAATTCCAAGAACTCCTTTCTCTTGTGGTCGATGAACCTCTGGCTGATATACTTCTTCCGGTATTCCTCTTGGAAGAATTCCCAACTAACTCTCTCCCTTGGTACCACCGACACCAGGGTGTTCCACCATCGGTAGGCTGAATCTCTCAGGAGAGACACCACACACTTTAAGCACTCCTCAGGCGTGCAAGATAACTCATCGAATACTCAAATGGTATTCTCGAGCCAAAATTCTGCTTTCTCCGGGTCGTCATCCTTATTCGCCCAAAATTCCTCGGCTCCTTGCTTCCGGATCTTATCCACTGGAGGTCTTTCTCTTCTCACCGCCTCAACTACTTGAGGGGCTACTGGAGCGGGTTGAGGAATTGGTGGGGGTGGAGGGGGTTGAGCGTTAGGATTTGCTCGGGTATACTCAGTATACCAGTTACTCATCATATGGAGAAAGGCTTCTCTAGCCTCTTCCCTCTGACTCAAAGTCTCAGGTCTACTATTAGCTGGCGCGGTCCCTTGAGCGGGAGCCGGCGCATTACTCGCAAAGATCATCTACCAGTAGTTCGGTCTGGATCAGAATCCATTTACTACATAAAACACAAATTTATACGTCAGGAGCCGTCACACTATCATTACTCAGACACTCTTACATATGGCATGTATAGCTAGACTCGTACTTACGCTATGTTAGTCTGAGAATCGACTAAACCGTAGCTCTGATACCAATAAATGTAACACCCCTTACCCGTATTCAACACCGGAATGGAGTACGAGGCATTACCGAACTTACAACACAAGCATTCACACAAATCCGTGTCATAAACTTGCGTCCAATTTAAAAACATTTGTATTCAATCATAAAGTCCCTAATACGAGCCTACGAGGCCCAAAATGTGCATTGGAAGTGGTTCAGGACTAAACCGAGAACTTTAGAAATTTTTACAAACTTAAAAATTTTTTGCTAACTGCAGGGCTCACACGCCCGTGTAGATCTTGGGACACGCCCGTGCTCTCTCAAGGCATGCTCGTGCCTTGTGCCCGTGGTCGACACTGACTAAAATCACAAGGCCATGGCACACCCGTGTCTTCCACCCATGGTCGACACTGACTAAAATCACACGACCATGGCACGCCCGTGTCTTCCACCCGTGGTCGACACTGACTAAAATCACACGGCCATGGCACGCCCGTGTATCATGGCCGTGGGGCATTTACAATTTCATGAGAAAGGTGCAGACTTTACACGGCCTGGGTACACGCCCATGGGCTAGCCGTGCCTCCCACACGGTTTAAACCCATGCCCGTGTGTCTAATTAAGTGGGCAATTAGTAGGCTATATACCAAGCCATTGCCACCTAAGGGTGCACACAAACATACCTCTACTCAAAACAATACCACTCCTAACCCTTTTACAAATCTAAGAACTCATCTAACATACACATTATTGAAATAAACACACAATTCATGAATTTCATCTTCATTAAACAAAAGAGTTTGCCAAGTATTTGTCTAACTCATAGGGCCATTTACAAAATGACTTACATAGCCAACACTTTAACTAATAATCACTTCTTGACAAAATACTCAAGTCCTATACATGCCATACTCAAAACAAGTCTAAGATTGTTATACCAAAGTGCTGCCGATAGAGTGATTTTCGAACTCCTGCAGTCACGATCCTCGCGTTACCTTGGCAATACTACAAGGAAGAAGGGCAGTGAAAAAGGGTAAGCATAAGGCTTAGTAAGTTGCATGGAAATAAAAAAAAACAATCATAATACTCATAAAAATAATCCATCCACGGTATTATCTAACCATACACAAATCAAGGCTTCTTGCCATGCTTACTTACGATTCGCCCTTACTTAGTACGCACTGCCACACACATCGCATCGCTTCTTCGTGACCCAAATCCACGAGTACTGCATTTACTCATTCACATGACTTAAATATCATTCTCATCTCTACTTCTAAATTCATCCACTTATCCCACCACTCACGAGGGATAGTCATAGACACATGTTTACAGTCATTACTATAAATGTACAGCCAATGCCACGTCCCTGAGGTGGTCTTACATGAAGTCTTCTCTAGGTACCAATGCCATATCCCGGACATGGTCTTATATGGGATTACCTCTAGGTGTAACGATGCCATATCCCAGATATGGTCTTATACGATTTCCATGTTTATCGCCGAAGCCATATCCCGGATATGGTCTTATATGGGATCTCAACTCGGTGCAGAGGCCATGCCCCAGACATGGTCTTATACGGGACCTTATTTGTTCCATATTTTAATGATAGCATTTCTATAATCAACATGGCCCAATTAGGACTCCAACATCTCATTCACATTAACTACTCAATTTAGTAATGCATTATGCTTTAATATAATTCCAAGCATTTCTCAACATGCTAATATGAATATTGTTTAAGTCACATACAACTTACCTCGTTTTCAAAATGAGCTAGTTTCTTCTGCTCACCCAAGTCTTTATTCTTTCCCCGTTCGAGGCGGATTCTCATCTCCTCTTGCTCTATAATAGCAAATTAGCTCATTTTAAGCACTACATTAATACAAGCATTTCAATAACCATGCTTAAGCAAAATTACCATTTTGCCCCTAGACTTTGGCAAAATGACCATTTTTTCCCTAGACTTTGGCAAAATGACCATTTTGCCCCTAGACTTTGGCAAAATGACCATTTTGCCCGTAGGCTCGGAAATAAATTCTAATCACGTTTCTACCTTCAACAAGCCTAGATAAACAATTTAATGCTCTTAAAACTATCATCATAAATCAATATTTCACATACTTACTACAAAATTTGTAACCTTTTCATCAAGGTCATTATTGGTGTTTTCATGCTAACACCTTTCAAAAAAGTTGTTCATACAACAACTAAGCCTCATTATCTTCCACAAAAATGCAACAATAAATAAAATAGCTCTCATGGAAGAACTTTAAACTCTTTGCCATATTGCACAATAGTCCCCTCATTTGAAAGCTTAAGCTTTAGGGGTTTCAAAAGTACAATTATTTTCAAGAAAAGTTCACTAGAACACTTACTTGAATGGATGAGAGCTTGCTGAAATTTTGAGCATTCAAAACCCCTATTTGCTGCAAATTTTCGGTGGGAGATGAAAGGAGAAAAGATGATATCTTTTTCTCTCATTACTTTATTAATATTAGTCAAATAAGTCACCAACTATCACCAACTTTGACCAACATTGTCCATCTTTGTCTCCTATGGTCGGCCATGCTAAATTTGGGGGTCTAATTGCCTTTTAAAGACCTCCAATTTACAATCTATGGCCATCTGGCACTTTTAGCTTATAGAATGGAACTTTCACACTTTATGCGATTTAGTCCTTTTTCGCGATTAAACACGAAATCGCTAAAATTAAAGCATCAAAATTTTCATATACATATGCTATCATGTTCTAAATCATAATATATCATGAAAATAAATTTCTCAAATCTCGGATGAGTGATCCCGAGACCACTATTCTGACTAGCCCCTAAATCGGGCTGTTACAATTCTCCCCCTTAAGGATTTTCGTCCTCGAAAATCTTACTGGTGAAGAGATTTGGGTATTGGTTTCTCATCGTTTCCTCGGACTCCCAGGTAGCCTATTCTCTACCGTGCCTTTTTTCAAGAAACCCATTTATTCTAGGCCCAATTTTTAGGGCATTACGGAAAGTGCAAGTTGAGTCCGCGTTTCATTGGGCCGTATGAGATTATTGAGAGGATTGGACCAGTAGCTTACCGGTTAGCTTTACCTGCAAAATTGGAGAGAATACACTATGTGTTCCATGTGTCGATGTTGCGATGATACCATTCTGATCCTTCACATGTAATTCCTCCAATAGAAATTGAGATACGACCGGATATGACATATGTTGAGGAACCAATTAAGATTTTGGCTCGAGAGGTTAAGCAATTGAGGAATAAAAGTATAGCCTTAGTGAAAGTGTTGTGGCAAAAGCATGGTGTAGAAGAGGCTACGTGGGAACCGGAAGAAGCCATGAGAAAACAGTACCCAAACCTCTTTACCGGTAAGAATTTCGGGGACAAAAATCCCTAAAGGGGGGAGAGTTGTAGCAGCCCAAATTAGGGCCTAAATGGAATAGTAGTTTTGAAACCATGAATCCGAGGTCAAAATATTTATTTCGATTTAGTTTTAGTGTTTATTGAGTGATTGAATGTTTGTGTGAAATTTTGGTTGAGAAATTTTATTGTTTGAATGTTCAATTTGATAAGCTGGACTAAATTGCAATGGGTGAAAAGTATGTATTATAATCCATAAAGGTACTTGATTGAGATCGGTTTTTAAATTGAGAGTCCTTAGTTGGTAATTATACCATTATATTATAGTTTGGACACAAAATGCCCATAGAGGGATAAAATAACTAAAGGACTAATGAAGGGCAATTTGGTCATTTGGCTAATAAAAGAAATAAAAGGGAAAATAAGGCTAAAATTTTGTCCATCTTCATCCTCCATAGCTGAAATTTGCAAGGAGCCATAGCTAGGGTTTTGTTTCACTTTCAAGCTTGATTGTAAGTACCTCCTAGCCCCGTTTTTGATATTCTTCGTATTTTTGAAATCCTCGTAGCTCGATCTAGCTGTTTCTACCACTATTTTGAGCTAGAGCTTGGGTTTAAAATTTTATCCATGGATGACATACATGTATTTTGATGTCTAGAGGTAGAATATGAAAGTTTGAAGTGTGATAAACAACTTTTACTAGATGATTTTTGGTGAAATTGATAAAAAAAGGACTTATTTGCAAAGATAAAATAATATGTGTATAAAATGTAAAATAGTTAAAATTATGGGCTGCTATAAGAGAGAATATGAATCGGCTAGGCTTGGGTGTGTGAAAAATGAACACATTTCATTTTACGAGCCTAGGGACTAAAGTGTAAAAATTGAGAAAGTTAGGGGCTAAATTGTAAATTTTGCCATAGGAAGATTTTGGACTGATTTGAATAATGTGTATATTAAATAAGCTCAATGTGTCATTATAGATCAAGAAGAACGTGGAATCAACCTTGACCGAGGAAAATGCAAGGTTTCGGACTAAATTGCTAATTTACACATTTTGTATCGAGGTAAGTTTATATGTAAATGATACATCCTTTTTATTTATGTTTTTACACATTAATGTCTTATGTGAAATATGAGTGAATATTATTGATATTTATTAAAATGATGAAAAGTGGGGAAATTCCCGGATGAACCTTCGGAATAGAAAAAAAGATACGAATGAACACCGTATTTACTATTATTGGTGGGCTGTGTGCGATACCACCGTATTTACTATTATTGGTGGGCTGTGTGTGATACCACCATATTTACTATTATTGGTGGGATGTGTGTGATACCACCGTATTTACTATTATTGTTGGGCTGTGTGCGATACCACCGTGTGTATATGTATCCGGTATTATTCTGAAGTGTTCATCAGGAAAATTTGATTAATTGAAATTACGTGTGACAATGTGGTGACAAGTGCAGGGTTATAGGTGCATGCAAATGTGAGCAATATTTATGATATGTATTTGGAATGTGGTAAGGTTTGAAATGAGTAAGTGCAACTACAAGGGATCTGAATTGTTTTTGATTAGTATGTAATGTTCTTGATTGATAATTATGTAGTGATGTTTCATTGTTTACGTATAGACTTACTAAGCTTAAAGCTTACTCCCTTCTCTTTTGCCTTGTTTTATAGTGTCGCCAAGCCAGCTCGGGATACTGAGATCGTCGGAGGATCATCCACACTATCTACACATTTTGAGATATTGAGACTTACATTGAATTATGGCATGTATAGGAATTTGGTTGTTTTTTAAGTGTCATAATTGATTGGCCAAGAATGTGGTCTATGTCATTTGATATATCATTTTGTATAAGGCCATGTGATGTGGCTAATATTGGTTGTGTTTTAAGTCTATGATGAGGCCTTTCATGAATGAGTTAGCTTGCCTAAGTGGGAATGAATGGTAGCATGAAATTTAAGTGTGGGAAGTGGGATACGTGAATGGATGTGTAGGTGCATGTGTGATGGCTAAGTATAAGTGTGGTTATATATATGATGAGTATGGTTATTAAATGGTGCATGAATGCTCTTAATGTGAACAAATAGATGCCTAATAATAGTATGCTAAGTTGGTTGGAAATGGTATAAGGGTGGATGCTTATCAGGGTGGCAAAAAGCTTGGTAAATAGCCTTATAATTGTCCACACGGGTAGACACACGGGCGTGTGTCTAGACCGTGTGTGACACACGGTCTACCTCATGGGCATGTAGCCTGGCCGTGTGTCTCCTGCACCTAATTTGCGAAAAATTAAGTTCGTCACACTGGCTAACACACAGGCATGTGCCTTGGTCGTGTGACCTAAAATGTGTGCTAACATCATAAATAGAATACCCAGGTTTTTACACACGGGCAGAGACACGGGCGTATGTCTCGGCCGTGTGAAGGACACGGCCTAGGACACGGGCGTGTGCTCGGCCGTGTGAAAACCCCTGTAGGTTCGAAATGAAAAATAAAACCACACGGGATGGGGAGTGGACGTGTGTGACCACATGGCCTTCCCACACGGGCGTGTCCCTGTGCCACACGGGCGTGTGCTCAGTTTTTATGTAAATTTTCTAAATGTTTCTAAAGTTCTCGATTTGGTCCCGGACCATTCCCAAAGTATGTTTCGGTCTCGTAAGCCCATTTTAGGGACTTTATGATTGAATATGAAAAAAAATTAAATTGAAGAAAATTTTATGGCCCGGTTTCGCATGAATGTTTGTGTTATTGTCCAGTAATGCCTCATACCCTGTTCTGGCGTTGAACACGGGTAAGGGGTGTTACAGGGCACCACTTACCTTTATCAATTTTCGTGCGAATAATGTGTCCCAACCACTCCATACACAGAACAAAGAGGTAAGCTGATAAAGGATAACCCTGTCTGATCCCTCTAGATGGCTTGAATTTCTAAGTGGGAACTTCCAGAGAATCTACATAATCGAAGAGGAAATGGCAGCCATGATTACTGATCTAAGGAAATCCGGGATCCCTGCAGCTTGTAACAAAGTACTAATAAAATCCCAGCTTACTCTATCATAAGCCTTCTCCAAATCTAGCTTGATCACCATCCAATTTTTCCTAATTCATTTTTTTTTTCAGAATTGAATGGATGACTTCTTGTGCTATAATAACATTATCAGAGATATTGCGTTCGAGAATGAAACTGGCTTGTTCTTGCGAGATGAAATTAGGGAAAACCAATTTAAATCTATTAGCAATAACTTTCAGTACCAATTTGTACATTATCGGGCATAGACTAATTGGCCGGAATTGGTTGAAATTCTCTGGATTATCCTTCTTAGGAATTATCATGATCAGTGTACTGTTTAACTCCTGGTCAATGTTATTACCAGCAAAGATACCTTGAACCCACTAAAAAACTGCATAACCTACAATATCCCATTGGCTCTGGAAAGAGTGCGCATGAAAGCCATCGCTTCCCGGAGCTTTCAGAGGATCCATGTCGAATAAGGCTTTCTTGATTTCTTCATCGAAAATCGCCATTTCCAAAAAAACTATGCCCCGAAGCTTAAGACGAGGGAAAATGTTAGAGGGTAGGCCCCTCATGGGCTTAGGGATTTCTCCATAGAGTTTCTCGAGAAAACCAACTGCTTCAGATTGAAGGATATTCTGATCGGAACACCACTTGCCATTATCAATGCATAGAGTCGTGATACGATTGAATTTCCTTCTTTGGACTGTTCTAGTATGAAAGAATTTGGTGTTGTGGTCCCCAAGCTGAAGCCAGTCACATTTGGATTTTTGCTTCCAAAGAAGCTCCTCATGATTAAGCCAATTTTCCAACTCGTCGCGAATATCGCTCTCTAGTTGGATTAACCTAGAAGAGGCAGCTTGGTCCAGGGCCTTTTGGATATTGGAAAGTGAACTCATAATATGCCTTTTGCGAGTACCTATAAATCCATAAACATCCCTATTCCATTCCTTGAAAACCACTACACCCCTTTTGATCAACCATTGTATGTATTGCTAATCCTTTCCCAACTCGTAACCTTTTTTGGGGAAAAAAATTCCCCTCCCAGCCCCTTTTATAAAACCCTACCTACCCCTTCTAACAAAACTTACCTAATACATTTTTATAATCTATTTTTATCTTTTATAAAAAAAAATTATAATCAAATTATAATTGATTTTTTTCAACCTCATAGTTTCTTTTTCAAGTAAGTTTTTTAATTTTTAATTATGTTTTTCTAAATATTATTAGGGTTTGGAAATAATCTATTATATTTTTAGATTAAACCACAAATCGGTATCTATACTATGCTTTTTTTTTCTAAGTTGGTACCTAAACTTTATTTTTGTTTGAAGGAATGCCTAAACTATCTTTCGTTACCCAAATTACCCCCAAAAGTTAACTCCGTTAAACAAAAAAGATTACAACCAATAATATGCTGCCATGTCATTTTTGTTTTTTTTTAAAAAAAATACTTTTTCATTTCTTTCACTTTATTTTTTTTCCTTTTTGTTTTCTTTGCCCCCTCTTTCACTCCATTATTTCTTCTCCAAAAAAAGCCCCTACACCACAATTGTTGTCTCGCCACCCCCATTTTGTGATTCTCCTTGAAAATAGTAAAATCTATGACCAATTTTTTTTTATCTCTACAGGGATTCATTTTAGAACTTCTCATGATATAGTTGAATGATCGGTTGCATTATGTGTGTCCAAGAACTACCAAATTCAAGACTTGAATCTAGAGGACATGAGAACCTAAATCATGTAATAGATAATGATGTGTATGAGTTTCTTGAGGTAGAAAATGAAGTAAAAAATTTCAGTCATACGCTTCAACTAGTTTAGTATGTGTTGTTGATAAATTGGCATGCCATTCTTAGATGTGATAGAAATGAGTTACTTCAGCTTTGACAATAATGATCATGGCTGTAACAACCATAACCCAGAATGAACTATTACATCACAAGGGATGTCAAATTTGGACACTAAGACTACTCAACTGGATCATCAATTTCAAAACTTTGTTTTTAAATAATTATACTATCTTAGAATTACTCGAGTCATATTTAGGCTTCCTTAAAATTTTGATTACAAATTGGGGCCAATCAAAGCTTATTTAGATCAAAACAGGGTAAATAAGGTCAATGTTGCGACACTTGGAAGTGGGTGTCACGACATTGACGAATGTCGCGACACTGAGTTGCTGGTGTCGCGATGCCAGATACAAATTACTAAACGAGGTTAATGTCGCGACACAGGGAAGTGGGTGTCGTGACACACTGATAGATGTCGCAACACTAAAGATAGATTACATGAATCATATTTGAAATGCCTAAAATCAAGTCCCAACTATCATCAATCATTCCCAAACCATTTCAAAACATTATAAAACATAATTCTCCATCAAATCATCATATGATTCCACATCTAACACAATAAAAACTTAACAAGTTTGTAAGGTCAACAAAATGATCATAACTCTTCAAGTATTTTCACTAGAAAACTAGTCCATATGATTGGCATAAACCTATGTACATGCCATAGTCTATAACAAAAAATATCAAAATCATACTCCCTTCCAAGCCTAGAGGTGTGATGAGCTGAGATGGTATCTTCACCTTAGAGCTTCAACTCGAGTCTTTACCTACGCGTTGAAAAACAACGCATTAAGCTTATAAAACTTAGTAAGTACATCAAGAATTAAACTTACCATTAAAATTAAACAATGTTAACATATGAATTTTTGTACTAACAGTTACATACAATGAAGTTAAATAGAGAATAACTATAGTGAAATCTCAAACTATCATTCTATAAGCCACTTACCAATTTCAATATTAAGTTCACTCACTGTAACATCCCGAAATTGGGCCTAGTAGGATTGGGCCCAATGGGCTTTGAGCGTAGTAGCATTTAATTTTTTTTTAAAGAACAAGAGAATGGCTTTAGTGCAAGTTGGACTTATTAGGTGAGTGATTTTGGAAGGTTAGAGGGCTTCTATGAAGTCTCGGGATCAAACTTTGGCTTTAGGGAAATTTTGGTTTTAGGTGAAAAAAACCCAGGGAGTTGGTAGGTAGGCTTTAAGAATAAAATGTGGAGAAAAATGACACAAGTGGAGTGTTTGGTGTAGTGGCAAAGTGACGCCACATAAGAGACAAGGGGATGACGCCACAGGGAAGGAAGGAGGTCCAAGGTTCAAGTCTTGGCTCTTGCATTTTGGTTTTCTTTTTAAATGGACTTTAGAATTTGGCATTAGATTTATATTTAGTTGCGCATGGCTTTAGACACAAGAAGAGCTTGTGGCCTAGTGGTAAGTGGCGCGTTGAGCTATTGAAGGGAGCAAGGGTTCGAATCTCATGACAAACAAAGGAGTATTTATTTTGCGGATTGGACGGGAAGAGTTTGAGTTGGATTTAAACTCTAATGACGGAAGGATCCCACATCGGAAAGATACAAAGAAGGAAGGTGAGAAGCTAGCTATATATATAGCATTCTAGGAGGAGGATGAATACACCTTGGAGGGCGTTTGGGCACAGGAGTGGTCGGAGCGCGAATTAGCACCAGATTCCTATCAGGTGTGTAACTCTCTCTACTCTAGTTGTAGAGCAGAAAATGCCGAAGTGTCGGTCATGGAAATAGTAGCCACACGAGCGTGTGAACGCACGTGTGGGGCTTCGACGCGATAGTTGAGGCCATCAATAGTATTCTTGTGGGTTGAGGCTGCTTGGGCCACGATGGGCCGAAGTGGGCCCAATTGAATAAAATGTATGATGGTGTAGTATATAGTGAACTAGACTAGGTGAATCTCCTATACGTGGCTAGATTTGTGTTAGGTGGGCCACACGAGCGTGTGGGCCCGAATGGGTCGAAATTGAGTTTTAGGCCCAATAGTCCGGTACGACCGGAAATGGTAGTTGAGTCGCTCGAGGTGACATTAGGCCTTTGGAAAGGCCATTGCAGGTGCTACCTTTGTGCGACATATCCTTCGGGATTTTGTGATTAAGCCGAATGGCTTTAGTCTTAAAAGTATGGTGTTGGTCGATTGTAGGAAAGGTGAAGGCAAACGTTTCGGGATCTTCGGGTTCTATTGATTGGAAATAGATCGTGGTTTCGGGATTTCGCTTAGATCTACAAGTAGTCAGGTGTGTAACTTACACACTTCATAATCGTTGTAAACTTGTTAATAACCTAAACTATGTTAAAAGCCGAAACTGTGTTGATTTCGATATGATACCTTTGTGGGTATGAGCAAGGATTTCAGGTAAGTCCGTTTTGTTGAGATTACGGTACATGATTTCTGATGATATTATCTATGTATGTTCGATATATGTCTAATGATTAAGCATGATGGCATGAATAGTATGTGCATTGCATTATTGTGGGTGATATGAGAGGAGGGGGAAGATTGATATCTGTGACTTTGGGTCACCAGTGGTTTGGCACCACCAGTGGTTTGGTACCACAGTTGATTTCGTGACTTTGGGTCACCAGAGGTTTGGCACCTCATAGCGACTCGTCCCAGTGGCTTAGCACCACAGTGGGTTGGCCCCACATTTGATAAAATGGGATTGTCGCCAGTGATTTGGTATCACAATGTGGGTTGGCCCCACAATTGGATTATTCATGACTTTGGGTCACCAAAGTTTGGCACCACATTATTATTGATATCGCTGACTTTGGGTCACCAAAGTGGTTTGGTACCACACGGGGTAGAAAAAGGAGTTGTGGATGGCTAGGTTTGGGTGCATGATATGTTTGCTTGATTATGATTTGTGTAAGCATGTTGCAATAATCGGGAGGGGGATTATGCACTGAGTCTTGGTGACTCACCTTCTCCTTTATCTTTTCAGGTGATTCGTAGATCGCGGATGAGGAGCCGGGTGGACTCGAGGTGACCATGCGATAATTGCTTCGGTTTTACATGGACATTTGATTTGGGCATTTTACTTTAAATTCTAGTTTTTATTTGGGTTTGTAACAAGGCCTTTAAATTATGTTTTGGATTATTTTATCTGCTTTGGATTTGGTTTTAAATATGACTAAGTAATTACTTGATTTGCTTTAATAACTTGGTAATCAAAGTTTTCAAACTAAGCTACGCAACGAGTTTTCTAAACTCTACCATCGGGTAATACAATTCACATGATTTCAAAGCAACTTAACATTTTCCACTATACACATCGGTTTTCCCCAAACACAAGCAATCGAAGAGTTTTCACCAAAATAAACCGGTAACTGTTTCCTTCAATCGCTTTCACTCTGTGATGCCGCAGTCTTGGTCGTGATGTGTTGACCGGGTTTGGGGTGTTACAATTTTGCATCGAGTCAAGTTCAAAAACTCGGTGTGTGGGTTTGGGTTCAAAATGTTTTCAAAAGTTGGTTTGGAAAATGGTTTAGAAAATATATCTGCTTTTCTTGAAGTATGGCACCCGAGTCCCCGGCACCAAATCTGTAAGTTCTCTTATTTTATGATTGTTGATATGATGATGTTATAACTCATACTTTTGGTATTTGCTCTGTGTGTGTTTTGGTTTGGATATAGAATTGGTTGCGTATGGAAGATTTGTCTGCTTTAATGGCTAGGTGATTCTGAGTATGTATAGGAGTTCTAAATTCTAGTTAAAAGTATATTAGTGTTATTAAGATCAGAGTGCGCAGCATGAGCATAGTGTTGTAGGTTGACGTACGACTGTTAGTTAGTTGGAAATTTCTGAGGACTAAATTTCTTTAAGAAGTAGATTTGTAACATCCCAAATTGGGCCTAGTAGGATTGGGCCCAATGGGCTTTGAGCGTAGTAGCGTTTAAATTTTTTTTAAAGAACAAGAGAATGGCTTTAGTGCAAGTTGGACTTATTAGGTGAGTGATTTTGGAAGGTTAGAGGGCTTCTATGAAGTCCCGGGATCAAACTTTGGCTTTAGGGAAATTTTGGTTTTAGGTGAAAAAAACCCTGGGAGTTGGTAGGTAGGCTTTAAGAATAAAATGTGGAGAAAAATGACACAAGTGGAGTGTGTGGTGTAGTGGCAAAGTGACGCCACATAAGAGACAAGGGGATGACGCCACAGGGAAGGAAGGAGGTCCAAGGTTCAAGTCTTGGCTCTTTCATTTTGGTTTTCTTTTTAAATGGACTTTAGAATTTGGCATTAGATTTATATTTAGTTGCGCATGGCTTTAGACACAAGAAGAGCTTGTGGCCTAGTGGTAAGTGGCGTGTTGAGCTATTGAAGGGAGCAAGGGTTCGAATCTCATGACAAGCAAAGGAGTATTTATTTTGCGGATTGGACGGAAAGAGTTTGGGTTGGATTTAAACTCTACTGACGGAAGGATCCCACATCAAAAAGATACAAAGAAGGAAGGTGAGAAGCTAGCTATATATATAGCATTCTAGGAGGAGGATGAATACACCTTGGAGGGCGTTTGGGCACAGGAGTGGTCGGAGCGCGGATTAGCACCAGATTCCTATCAGGTGTGTAACTCTCTCTACTCTAGTTGTAGAGCGAAAAATGCCGAAGTGCCGGTCATGGCAATAGTAGCCACACGAGCGTGTGAACACACGTGTGGGGCTTCGACGCGATAGTTGAGGCCATCAATAGTATTCTTGTGGGTTGAGGCTGCTTGGGCCACGATGGGCCGAAGTGGGCCCAATGGGCCCGTGGGCCCAATTGAATAAAATGTATGATGGTGTAGTATATAGTGAACTAGACTAGGTGAATCTCCTGTACGTGGCTAGATTTGTGTTAGGTGGGCCACACGAGCGTGTGGGTCCTAATGGGCCGAAATCGAGTTTTAGGCCCAATAGTTCGGTACGACCGAAAATGGTAGTTGAGTCGCTCGAGGCGACATTAGGCCTTTGGAAAGGCCATTGCAGGTGCTACCTTTGTGCGACATATCCTTCGGGATTTTGTGATTAAGCCGAATGGCTTTAGTCTTAAAAGTATGGTGTTGGCCGATTGTAGGAAAGGTGAAGGCAAACGTTTTGGGATCTTCGGGTTCTATCGATTGGAAATAGATCGTGGTTTCGAGATTTCGCTTAGATCTACAAGTAGTCAGGTGTGTAACTTACACACTTCATAATCGTTGTAAACTTGTTAATAACCTAAACTATGTTAAAAGCCGAAACTGTGTTGATTTCGATATGATACCTTTGTGGGTATGAGCAAGGATTTCGGGTAAGTCCGTTTTGTTGAGATTACGGTACATGATTTCTGATGATATTATCTATGTATGTTCGATATATGTCTAATGATTAAGCATGATGGCATGAATAGTATGTGCATTGCATTATTGTGGGTGATATGAGAGGAGGGGGAAGATTGATATCTGTGACTTTAGTCACCAGTGGTTTGGCACCACCAGTGGTTTGGTACCACAGTTGATTTCGTGACTTTGGGTCACCAGAGGTTTGGCACCTCATAGCGACTCGTCCCAGTGGCTTAGCACCACAGTGGGTTGGCCCCACATTTGATAAAACGGGATTGTCGCCAGTGATTTGGTATCACAACGTGGGTTGGCCCCACAATTGGATTATTCGTGACTTTGGGTCACCAGTGGTTTGGCACCACATTATTATTGATATCAGTGACTTTGGGTCACCAGTGGTTTGGTACCACACGGGGTAGAAAAAGGAGTTGTGGATGGCTAGGTTTGGGTGCATGATATGTTTGCTTGATTATGATTTGTGTAAGCATGTTGCAATAATCGGGAGGGGGATTATGCACTGAGTCTTGGTGACTCACCTTCTCCCTTATCTTTTCAGGTGATTCGTAGATCGCGGATGAGGAGCCAGGTGGACTCGAGGTGACCATGCGATAATTGCTTCGGTTTTACATGGACATTTGATTTGGGCATTTTACTTTAAATTCTGGTTTTTATTTGGGTTTGTAACAAGGCCTTTAAATTATGTTTTGGATTATTTTATCTGCTTTGGATTTGGTTTTAAATATGACTAAGTAATTACTTGATTTGCTTCAATAACTTGGTAATCAAAGTTTTCAAACTAAGCTACGCAACGAGTTTTCTAAACTCTACCATCGGGTAATACAATTCACATGATTTCAAAGCAACTTAACATTTTCCACTATACATACATCGATTTTCCCTAAACACAAGCAATCGAAGAGTTTTCACCGAAAATAAACCGGTAACCTGTTTCCTTCGAATCGTTTTCACTCTGTGACATGCCAGATTCGGTCGTGGTGTGTTGACCGGGTTTGGGGTGTTACACTCACCATCAAATTTTTAGCCCAATTATAGACTTAATAGAACACGTAGGATATGTAGAATGATCATTGTATCAATTGCACAAACATGCATACACTATCTTACACCGAAAGGTAAAATTAACGATTTGCACTAAAGTGCCACTATCACTAGCACACATGAAAATTTCTTAATGGCATGCCATCTATATCCTACTAGTTTACACTTTGTTTACATGAGCATCTATATGTTAAATTTATTACATTCTCTTAACAATCAAAGGTAATTCACACTTTAAACTTTTTTACAATTTAGTCCTTACTTAAATAAAAGACAACAATCATCAAAATATCACTTGACATTTAATTTACTATTATTTAACCTGTCATTTGAATTCTTTATCTAATTATTTATTTCACTTGTCTAACTTTTATACGCATTACAATTTAGTCATTTTAACTTCGAATTGACTACAAATAAGCTATTAACATTATTATTTAAACTCACCTTCTAACACATTTACTTTAAAATAAATTCGATAATACACATTAAAAATTTCTTATATAGATTAATCTTATAAATATTACATTACCAATTTAACAAGTTTTCACTTAGGTTATATTAGGTAAAGTAAAATTCTTCAAGTACTTACAATCTAATGCTTGGAAAAAGCTCTTTTCTTCTTCCTTCACTATTTTGCTACTTCCTTCCCCTTATCAAGCCTTTTTTTTTTATCACCTTTCTTCTCTTTCTCTTCATTAATATAGCACACACATACAAGATTTAATATCAAAACCATAATCACATATAATTTTCATACACTTTTAATGAAATATACATGAAATCCTTAAAGAAACTTCATCATCGTTACCTTGAACTTTTACTCAAATCCCTAACTTCACTTTTCTCTCTTCTCAGATGTGTACACTAGCTAAGCTTAAAAGAAACTTAGCTTGCTATGAGGTTGCTCTATTGATTTTATGAAGAATCCATGGAAGAAACTTGAAGTTTTGAGCTTGAGGTGGTTGAAAATGGTAGAAATGACTAAAATGAAAGAAAGTGAAAGTTGACTAAAATGGGAGATGGAGGTGACGTGAAATGGATGATGATGGAAGAGAATTCTAAACTCTTCTATATATAAAAATCTATTAAATTAAGTATTTAAAATATTAAAAATTATTTAACTGAAAAAACTGTAAACATCATTATATACATTTTGTGGTTCACAATTAATTTCAATCTCATCCACACTTTTAACACTCTCTTGGTTAAATTGTACTTCTAATCCTTCCTCTTTTTCCCATCGATCTAATTTAGTCATTCTTATTTTTAATATTCACACTTTTGCCCCAACACTTTTCACACTATTACGATTTAGTCAACACTCAAATTAATTTCTCTCAATTCAAAAGTCTTTTTAATTTCTTACAATATCCAACTACTTTATCTACTAACACTCATGATTCCTATTTTATTTACTTCGACAAATTTAACACGTGCAAGTTTCGAAATAACACTATAATCATCTCAGGGGGTGTTAGGGATGTTACAATGGCATTAAATTTGGATTTTAGGGATATAATGTTGTTAGCATAAAAAATGATAAGACAAAGGAAAATTCCATTAGTGAATAAAATATCAGTAAAATGATTTTGTTGTAAGGTTTATTTTTAAGAAAATATTAGATGAAGATTGCATATAATGGTTTTTTATTTTTGTGTTGGTATTTTAATGGCTAAATGTGCAATTTAGGACTCAACGTTTATGGGTTTGGCTCCAAATATTTGTAGAGTGGAATCCTCCATGTAGAGGAGAAGGATTACAATTGTTATTTTTTGAAGAATTTGAAGCTTACAATGCTCTTGAAGATCCTTGTTGAATATTTATTCCCAAGTACATGTTGTTTTACAAAATAATGGTGAGTCATGCCGGTGATATTGTTGGTATCGTTCCATTGAATTAGGGGGTGACACAGTGGTGCCAAGGGATGAGAGAAGAAGAAATAATGGAAGGTGGAAAGAAAATAAAGTGAAAAATGAAAGTGTAAAAAAAATGACGGGGAGGGATATTTTTAGGCATATTTTTTTAACGAAGTTAACTTTTTGGGTGATTTGAATAATGGAAGATAGTTTAGGTACCACTTTTGACAAAAAAAAGAAAAGGTTTAGGTACAAACTTTGAAAAAAGAGCATAGTTTAGGTACCAATTTGTGGTTTAAGCCTAATTTTTTAGGGTTAATATACATATTGGTATTTGAACTATACCTCATTCATCAATGTTGCACCTATGGTTTTTTGCTCCCAATATGGTACCTATAAAATCATTTTGTCAACCAATTTACCCCAAGCCGTTACAAAAACTGACGTGGCACTAAAAGACCAATCCTTATTGGCACGTGGCATTTCTTATAAAAGTCTTACTCAAAAATAATTTGACACATAGCAATATTGTAAAAAAAAATTTAAATTTTTTAAAAATTATATTTTTAAAATAATTAATATTTTAAAAATAAAAATATAATATACTTTTTTGAAATATGGAAGTATTCTTTTACCAAAAAAATATGAAAATATTAAATAAAAAAATTCCCCTCGTCCTCTCAGATCCCCTTCAACACCTCATCCTTTCCATCTGTGTAAATCTACCTATTGAGGCAAGATGAGCTGATTGATGTTGAGTGGCACTGTAACACCCCATACTCGACCTGGCCACTGGGTTCGAGCTACGAGATGCTGTTGGATCTCGTGCCCTAACTATATTATTTTCTATTAGAAAAAATTTTGGTTCGAAAATAATTTCTTGCACAACGGAAATTAAAAATTTTGAAAATCGACCTGGTTTGTGATATTTGTAGCAATAAAACCTAGACGAAAATCGTACATGTGTTTTTTGATAGACAAATCCTTGTCGTTTTTTATTTTCAACAAAATGATCTTCTCTACTATTCTCGTACCACGAATTGCTTCGAGTGTGGGCTTGAACAAATCGAATCAAAACATAGAATTAGAAATAGTTTTCTTTTCTTTTGGGTGAAAATAAAATTCTCTTCTCAAATAGAAACTGACAAAATTATTATTCCAATATAATATATTTAATAGTTGAGAATAAATTCTCTCTATCTTTTGACAGAGTAACAATATCTTAAAATTGTGTAAATAGCTCTACCGATGCTATTTATTTATAGGGAGAGAAGGTAGAACTCTTGTTGAATTGTAGAGGCTTATTTCAACTCAAAAAATGAAATCATAATTCAACTAATATGTAGGGGGTGACAACCCTAGTTAATGATACTAGGGTTTGTTGTCCCCTCTTGTTATATAAGGGGCTTTTCAGCCTCTTCCATATCAGGTCCAATTACAAGTACTTTCCAGACTTTTAACCCAATACTTTATAATTTGATCTAACCCAATATTTGTTTTTCTATTTCCCAAAATATAAACTTCAATATATTTTCAATTAAATAATTTTTTCAACCGAATTCTAATTCTATTAAAATCATGACGATTTTACTGTAAAATAATCTATGAGAAAATAATTTTAATATTTCCGCATTCAACGGTTCACTATGACCAAATGATTTATTTCCACTTTTGAACTCCATTTAATTCGAAAAACATAAATCCATTTTTCAGATCATTTTCATTTTTCATTTAGGAGAAAACCACAATCATTTCTAAATGAATTCATTTCTCCATTTTCATTTTCATTTTAGAGAAAACCTTAATCATTTCCAAATGTTTCATATTTCTCCATTTCACCATTTATGTTCATTTGATTCAACATGCAATTCATTTTTTATTTCAACGAGCTAGCGGAGGGACCGATTGGACATATGCATTCGAGGCTCAAATGATTTATAATTAAGTTTCAGCTTTTCGCCTATTGACTATAAACTCACTTAATCACAAAGTCATTCCACTATAGTATCGTGACTGAGCTCTCCCCAACGACATACCTTTTCATAAGTGTGTTACCCTCGTAGGATATCCTTAATCACTTTGGGATAATATCTTTCCTCTTAATATGATCTTATTTTATCTCATGGTAACAATTACATCTTCTTTCATGAAAAGTTAATTACTATTGACCGCCTTCGGAAGTACTAATGTCTAAAGTGTAAATCCTGCAACCAAATATAATCGTTAGGAGGTTTTCGCAAGTATACGGGTCAGGTTGTAATATAGATTTATACAACAAAGTATTAGAGTACTCTGAGGATCGTATCCAAGAGAGGTGAAACTAAACTAATTCTAATCTCTACGCTAATAGTTCTATTTAGTAATTTAATTAAACTATATTATGATGAACCCTAAGGTGATGAAAAATCATATTTTATAAAAATAATTAAAATGCATAAAAAAAAGAAGAGAAAATTAATTTGTAGATTTTATCAATTTTAAGGACAAAACACTAACTTGTTTTAGTGGTCATAACTAACTCCTATTCCAGGTTCTATTCAATTAACTAGTCATTAACCTAGCAAGATCTCTCGATCTTCCACTAAACTAATGAGTCGGCAAGAATTACTTATCTCTCGACCTCACAGTCCAGACCGGATTGGGTTAAGGTGTTCACGGATAAGCAATACCAATTTTGGGTTCATTCCTACCTAGATGACTTCCTAGAGTTGTCAAGCCTAGGGTTTTAAGTTCTTCCTATCCCAACTAGCTGATCCACTAAGAAACATAAGAGTTAGTTACTCCTGCGCCCACTCGCTAATCTCCTATAAAGGGATTAGTTCCTCATGGATCTAATAAACATCATAAACTTGATGGAAAAGATAAACATAAAGAACAAATCAAGTAAAGAGTTTAAGAAGAATCCTAATATATTGATATAGCACGAACGATAATCCACAAAGAGTCGATTGTCTCCACAAATCAGATTCTCCAAATAATGAAATAGAACAGAAAGTAAAATTTCAATGATAAAAGAAATCAAAGTACAAAATAAACTAGAAAGAAACTGAAAATAAAACTAAATGAATGCCGTTTACTAAAACTGGAATAAAAACTGTTTATGAAGTGTTTAGAGCTATCTATTTATAGGCTTAGGGTTGGCTGTTTTCCATTGACCTAATTTGACTAACTTTTTTGCATTAAAGTTTTTTGTGCAGACCAAGACACCCTTGGCTGATTATTTCACCTCGTCAAGTCGGTGTCGCGACACTGATATCAATTTACAAGCTTAGGTTGGATTGCAGGGCTGTGTCGTGACACACTCTATCTATGTCGAGACACTGAAGGGAAATTGCTACTTTTGAGTGAACTGTTCACTATTTTGTGACATCGACACTCCATGTTGCAACATCCCAGCCAGTCTTGCAACACCCCTAACCCGTATCTGTCAAAATAGGGTTACGGAGCATTACCAGAGTTTACATTTTAGAACTATAAAAATTAATTTAAAACATTTAATTCAGATCCTCAATCACATCAAAACCAATCAATATCATATATATAGTCCCTTATACGAACCCCCGAGGCCCTAAAAACACATTAGAAACAAATCGGTACTAAATCAGAAACATATAGAAATTTTAGGGAAAAGATGAAAATTTACAAACTGTAGGGGTCACACGGCTGTGTGGCCAGGCCATGTGACTCACACGGCCAAGAGACACGCCTATGTCTTAGGCCGTGTAGGCATTCAAAATAGGGACACACTATAACATCCCTTACCCGTGTCCGACATCGAAACCGGATACGAGGTATTACCATGCTTGACCTTGCTTGATCAAATAATTACAGCTATAAAGGTTCGTTCCAACTTAAAACTTTTCTTTCTTATTTATAACTTACATTTCATGGGCCTACGAGGCCTTAAACATACATCCAGAAGGATTTGGAGTTCAACCAGAAGCTTTTGCACTCTTTGAAAATTTTTGCCTAGACAGGGGCCACACGCCCGTGTGGTCCGAGGGACACGCCTGTGTGCCTCTAAGACATGCCTATCTCCTTCACCCGTCGTTGACACTGACTTATTTCACACGGCTGAGCACACGCCCGTGTCTATAACCCGTGTCCTTCACACGGTCTAGACACGGCAGTGTCTCCTACCTGTGGAGCTCTCTGACTATGATGTCATCAAACCTTAAATAGCACATGGCCAGGGCACACGCCCGTGTGCTGGCCCGTGTGATTAATCACATTCTCGTAAATTAGTGCAGGGGACACACGGCCTATCAACACACCCATGGGGCTGGCCGTGTGTCTCACACGGCCTGGACACACGCCCGTGTGTCTACCCGTGTGGACATCAATAGGCTATTTTCCAAGCCTTCTTGCCACCCTGAAACATAAACTCATTCATTTCATCCTAAGGAACATGTACTATAACAATATCAAACCATGAAGAACCATTAAATTAACATACATCCCATCCACAGTTCACTCGTTACCTTGCATGAACTTGCATTTCATTATGTCTATCAACCTTAAAACATGAACTTGACAATTTTGTCCAATTCATCATGACCCTTTACAAAATGAGTGTAAATTATTGATAGCCAACACTTTGGCCTTTAAATATGTCATGAAACAAAAAGATCAAATCCCTATATATGCCATACTCAAAATGAATTAACTTTACTATACCAAAGAATAGTTGATAGTGTGATCCGAGCTCCGACGTTTAGTGATCCCCGAGCTAACTTAGCAAAACTACAAGGAAAAAGGGGAAAAGAGAGGGGTAAGCATATAGCTTAGTAAGTTTGCATAAAATTCCAAAGCAACTATAATTGCTCAAACTGAATTCATCCATCTTATGAAACATTGGCAACATAAGTCTCAAATGCATAATCATACTCATTCATACTTACTCATACTTATTCTTACCCATCTCATATTACACTATGGGTTCATAGCTCGTATTTTCCCATGGCACCTGTATCACTTATCACATGACTTGTCACATATGCTAACATGAGCATAAACTCAAATCTTAATCATTCAAATCATGAATGAAACTCAAGGTCTTACATAAGTAGTTTTGGTTCAGCACCATCTTACTTACTCAGTTCATTGTCCATGAACTAACCACTTTATCATAAGATATTCAAACTCACCTTGCATAGATATTGATGCCAATGCCATATCCCGGATATGGTCTTACATGGGATCACCTCTTGATGCCGATGCCATATCCCAGATATGGTCTTATACAGGAACTCAAGCCTGATGTCGATGCCATATCCCAGATATGGTCTTATAAGAGATCGTACATGGATGTTGATGCCATGTCCCAGACATGGTCTTATACGGGACCTTCCTTATCTCAATTGAATACATAAGTATCATCCTTATTCATACTAATTCCTCATCGAGGTTTCTTTACTCAAATTTCATGGAATGACATACATTAACATAATATCATTCAATTTCAAATATCGAAGCATTATGAAACTTTAACTTCATACAAACTTACCTCGATTCTCAAAATGTATCTCGATGCTCGATTTAGTCTTCGATTTTATTCTTGCCTCGATTTCGATCCGGGCTTCGTGTTTCTTGATCTATAATAATAAATTCCACTTATTAAATACATGCATTGACTAAATCGACTCATAATTCATATTTTGGAAAAATTACAATTTTGCCCCTAAACTTTTACATAATTACACTTTTGCCCCTAGGCTCGTAAAATGATTTTTATTCATCTTTCTTGCATTTCAAGCCTAGCCGAATCATATTCTCAACTATAGCAACCTTCAAATTCCACTATTTCACTCATATATGACCACTTTTACAACTTTTACAATTTGATCCTTTTCATGCATTTTTCATGAAAATCACTTAGAAAAAGATGTTTATCATACATCAAACTTCCATATTCTTCCATAAAACATCAAAATACATGCATGTCATACATGGGTAAATTTTTGAATATAAACCATAGCTCAAAATATAGCTAGAAATAGCAAAACCGAGCTACGAGGGTTTCAAAAATACGATGAACATTAAAAACGAGGCTAGGGTGCACTTACTATCAAGCTTGGAAGATGAAGAAACCCTAGCTATGGAGATCTTGAGAATTTTGGCTATGGTGAAGAAGATGAACATCAATTTTTTCTTGTTTTTCCCTTTTAATTCTTTTATTTACCAAAGGACAAAAATGCCCTTAATGATCCTTTCTTAGGATTTTTCCTTCCCATGTCCATTTTTGTCCATCATCAAATATAATGGTCTAATTGCTAAATAAGGACCTCTAGAAATTTTTATAATTCTATTTCATACTTGAATATTCTAGAATTTCATATTTTCCTATTCTTTGCAATTTAGTCCTAATGGACAATTTAATCACAAATTTATAAAATCTCTTCATGAGACTTTTACACAATCATGAAATCACCTCATAAACCTTATAGAAATATTAAAACTCATATTTTTACTTCGGATGTTTGGTCTCGCATCACTATTCCGACTAGGCCCTAAGTCGGGCTGTTACAATTCTCCCCCTTAGGGATTTTCGTCCCCGAAAATCTTACCAGTGAATAGGTTTGGATACTGGTTCCTCATAGCCTCCTCGGGCTCCCATGTAGCTTCTTCTACCCCATGTCTTTGCCATAATACTTTCACAAGGGCTATACTTTTATTTCTTAACTGCTGGACTTCCCGAGCCAAAATCTTGACCGGTTCTTCATTATATGTCATGTCGGTTTGAATCTCAACCTCTGTCGGTGTAATCACGTGCGAAGGGTCTGATCGGTAGCGTCGCAACTTCGACACATGAAATACATCATGGATCTTTTCTAACTCTGATGGCAAATCCAAACGATAAGCTACTGGCCCTAACATCTCGGTGATCTCATACGGTCTGATAAAACGCGGACTCAATTTGCCTTTCCGGCCAAATCTTAGAACTTTCCTCCATGGTGACACTTTCAAGAATACTCTATCACCGACTTGATACTCAATTTCTTTCCTTTTTAAATCCGAATAGGATTTTTGTCGATCAGAAGCAGCTTTTAGACAATCTCGAATCACCTTTACTTTTTCTTCAGTTTCTCAAACCAAATCAACCCCGTGAATCTGGTTTTCCTTAAGTTCATTCAATATAAAGGCGTTAGACATTTACGCCCCTATAAAGCCTCATAAGGCGCCATTTTCAAACTCGATTGAAAAGCAATTATTATAGGCAAATTCCACCAAAGGTAAGTATTTCTCCCAGCTGCCCTGAAACTCAAGAATACAACACCGCAGCATATCTTCCAGTACTTGTATTAACCTTTCCGGTTGACCATCGGTTTGGGGGTGAAAGGCTTTACTGAAGTTCAACTTTGTGCCCAATGCCTCTTGCAACTTTTTCCAAAATCTAGACGTGAATCTTGGATCTCGGTCCGATATAATAGACAAAGGCACTCCATGCAGCCTTACTATCTCTGAGACATACAAGTTTGCCAACTTGTCAAGTGAGTAGTCAACTCGTACAGGTATGAAACGGGATAACTTCGTAAGCCTATCAACTATGACCCATACAGCATCTTTCTTGCTCGGTGTCAACGGCAATCCTGTTACAAAATCCATGGTAACTTGGTCCCATTTCCACTCGGGTACCATTATAGGTTGAAGCAAACCCGAGGGTACTTCATGTTCGGCTTTTACTTGTTGACAAATTAAGCATCTTGAAACAAACTCAGAAATATCTTTCTTCATACTTGGCCACCAATACCATTTAATCATTATACATCTTGGTACTACCCGGATGCACAGATAAACATTCGCTATGTGCCTCATGCAAAACTTTACGAATGAGCTCATCGCTCTCCTCGGTACACATACTCGATCCACTGAACATTAAACATCCGTCTCAATTGATCTCGAAAGTCGAACTCAATACGACTTTCGGATTGAACTCTTACGGCTTGCAAGTGGTCATCATCTTTCTCGAGCCTCATAGATTTCTCAAGTAACATCGGTCTAGCTCTCAACTCAATTTAGAATAGAACTAGCATCCGATGGTGTTACCCGTGCATTCATAGCCCTCAATACAAATAGGGATTTTCTACTCAAAGCATCGTGACTACATTTGCCTTTCCCGTGGTAATAAATGACCAACTCATAATTCTTTATCAACTCTAACCATCTCCGTTGCCTTAAGTTCAATTCCTTTTGAGTCATTAAATACTTTAAACTTTTGTGGTCGGTGAATATCCGACATTTTTCACCATACAAATGGTGTCTCCAAATCTTTAATGCAAAAACAATAGCAGCCAACTCTAAATCATGCGTCGGGTAATTCTTCTCATGTGGCTTTAGCTGTCTGGAGGCATACGCTATCACCTTGCCTTCTTGCATAAGTACACAGCCCAATCCATTTAAGGATGCATCGCTGTAAATCACAAATTCTTTTCCCGGCTCAGGTTGCACTAGAACTGGAGCCTCTGTCAACAATGTCGTTAATTTCTCGAAACTCTGCTGGCACTTCTCTGTCCATTCAAACTTTACATCTTTCTATAACAGTCTCGTCATCGGGGTAGCTATCATGGAAAACCCCTTGACAAACCGTCTATAATAGCCAGCTAGGCCCAGAAAACTTCTAACCTTTGTTACGTTCCTCGGCGGTCTCCAATTGACAATAGTCGAAATCTTACTTGGGTCAACTCGGACTCCATCTCCCGAGACAAGGTGTCCCAGAAATCCAACTTCCTTGAGCCAAAATTCACTTTTGTTGAACTTGGCGTACAATTGATTATCTCGCAAAATCTATAAAACTTTCCTTAAGTGCTCAGCATGCTCACTCTCATCACGAGAATATATCAGTATATCATCAATAAAAACCACAACAAACTTATCTAGAAATGGCCAGAAGATGAGGTTCATTAAATCCATGAACACCGCAGGAGCATTTGTCAAACCGAAAGGCATGACTAAAAATTCATAATGCCCATACCTCGTTCGAAAAGTAGTCTTCGGCACATCTGAATCTTATACTCTCAACTGGTAATAACCAGACCTTAAGTCTATCTTGGAAAACACAGTGGCTCCCTTCAATTGATCAAATAGATCATCGATCCTTGGCAATGGGTACTTGTTCTTCACTATTACCCTATTAAGTTGCCGGTAATCTATGCACAATCTCATGGAGCCATCTTTCGTTTTCACAAATAGCACTGGAGCACCCCATGGAGAGCAACCCGGTCTTGCAAAACCTTTATCCGTCAACTCTTGTATCTGCGCCTTCAATTCCTTCAACTCGGTTGGAGCCATTCATAGGAGCAATCGATATAGGTGTTGTACCAGGAGCTAACTCGATACCAAATTCAACCTCTCTAACTGGAGGTAACCCTGGTAACTCCTCTGGGAATACATCTGAGTACTCGCATACTATCGGTGCTGATTCAATCTTTAATTTGGTTTTTTTTGGCATTCATCACAAAAGCAAGATACGCCTCATACCCTTTTCTTACATATCTCTGGGCCGACAGGTGAGAGATCACTACCGACGACCTGTCTTGTTCATCTGATTCAACACAAAGAGTGTCCCCATTTTCACATCTCAACTCAATATATTTCTTTCCACAATTTACTGTCACATTATGAGTGGTTAACCAGTCCATACCAAGAATAATGTCAAATTCATCAAATGGAAATAGCATGAGATTTGCCTTAAAACAATGGCCTCTAATCATCAATGGGCAATCTTTACATACCTTATCAACTAGCACACTTTTGCCTAAAGGATTAGACACCTTTATCACAAATTCTGTAGACTCTACGGGCATACTCATTCTAGATACTAATTTCATGCAAATGTATGAATGGGTAGATCCCAGATCAATTAAAGCAATAACTTTAGTATCATAGAGAGAAAATGTACCCGTAATCACATCAGGAGATGATGCCTCTTTTCGGGCACGAATGGAATAGGTCCTCACAGGCGCTCTACCCTCAGATCTCGCAGCCTGCTCTTTGGGGGTACCCTTACTACTCGCCCCGCTTCCCGGTTTCTCTGTGGTCTTCCTCTAGCAGTGCCTCCCGATCTTGCATCCTGAAACTTCTCTTTCTCATCCCCTCTGGGCAATTTCTAATAAAGTGGTCTAGAGACCCAAACCTGAAACAAGCCTTCTCATTGGCTCGACATTCACCAGAATGACGTCTGCCACACTGCGGGCACTCCGATCTACTCGGTCGGGCGTTGCCAACACTAGAAACCGATGTGGTCTGGGCTTTAGACTCTGAGTACTATTTGCTCTTGTTTTTGCCTGAAAACCTCCAAAATTAAGTAGCCGATCGAGTAGGAAAATCTCTCGACTTCTTGGACGAGGACTGAAATGACTTACTCAATTGTATTTTTCTTGAGTCACGAGACTCCATCTCAGCTTTTCTTTTCTCATTCACTAATTCCTCGGCTTTACAAGCCCGGTCCACTAACACAACAAATTCCTTCAACTCGAGGACACCAACAAACAACTTGATATCTTCATTTAGTCCGTCCTCAAACCTCTTACACATGATGGCTTTAGAGGACACACATTCCCGAGCATATTTGCTGAGCCTCACAAACTCACGGTCGTACTCAGTCATCGTCATCTTTCCTTGTTTCAGTTCAAGGAATTCCTTTCTCTTTTGATCAATGAATCTTTGGCTTATGTATTTCTTTCGAAATTATTCTTGGAAGAACTCCCATGTAATTCTTTCCCTTGGTACCACCGACCCAAGGGTATTCCACCACTGATAAGCGGAATCTCTCAGAAGAGAAACCACACACTTTATGCACTCTTCAGATGTGCAAGATAATTCATCAAATACCCTAATGGTATTTTCAAGCCAAAATTCGGCACTTTCTTGATCATCATCTTTACTAGACCGGAATTCCTCGGCTCCTTATTTTTGGATTCTATCAACCGGAGGCTTTTCTCTTCTTACAACTTCTACCACTTGGGGAGCTACAGGGGTAGGTTGAGGAATAGGCGAGGGTGGAGGAGGTGGAGCATTTGGATTTGCTCGAATGTACTCTGTGTACCAATTACTCATCATACGGAGAAAGGCTTCTCGGGCCTCTTCTCCCTGACCCAAAGTCTCAGGTCTACTCTCTACTGGCGCGGTCCCTTGCGTGGGAGTCGGCGCATTACTTGAAGCATCATCAGCTGCAACTCGATCAGGATCATGATCCATTAACTATATAAAAATACAATTCAAATCATTAGGAGTCGTCACACTATCGTTACACAAGTACTCTTACGTATGGCATGTATAGCTAAACTCATACTCACGCTACGTTAGTTCAAGAATCGACTAAACCGTAGCTCTGATACCACTAAATGTAACACCCCTTACCCGTGTCAGACACTGGAACTGGATACGAGGTATTACCATGCTTGACCTCGATTGATCAAATAATTACGGTTATAAAGGTTCATTCCAACTTAAAACTTTTCTTTCTTATTTATAACTTACATTTAATGGGCCTACGAGGCCTTAAACATACATCCGGAAGGATTCAGAGTTCAACCGGAAGCTTTTACACTCTTTGAAAGTTTTTGCCTAGACAGGGGCCACACGCCCGTGTTGTCCGAGGGACACACCCGTGTGACTCTAAGACATGCCCGTGTCCTTCACCCGTGGTCGACACTGACTTATTTCACACGGCTGAGCACACGCCCGTGTCTATAACCCGTGTCCTTCACACGGCCTAGACACGACCATGTCTCTTACCCGTGGAGCTCTCTGGCTATGACATCATCAAACCTTAAATAGCACACGGCCAGGGCACACGCCCGTGTGCTGGCCCGTGTGACAAATCACATTCTCGTAAATTAGTGCGGGGACACACGGCCTATCAACACACCCATGGGGTGGCTGCGGTGTGTCTCACATGGCCTGGACACATGCCCGTGTGTCTACCCGTGTGAACATCAATAGGCTATTTTCCAAGCCTTCTTGCCACCCTGAAACATAAACTCATTCATTTCATCCTAAGGAACATGTACTATAACAATATCAAACCATGAAGAACCATTAAATTAACATACATCCCATCCACAATTCACTCGTTACCTTGCACGAACTTGCATTTCATTATGTCTATCAACCTTAAAACATAAACTTGACAATTTTGGCCAATTCATCATGACCCTTTACAAAATGAGTGTAAATCATTGATAGCCAACACTTTGGCCTTTAAATATGTCATGACACAAAATGATCAAATCCCTATACATGCCATACTCAAAATGAATTAACTTTACTATACCAAAGAACAGTTGATAGTGTGATCCGAGCTCCAACATTGAGTGATCCCCGAGCTAACTTAGCGAAACTACAAGGAAAAAGGGGAAAAGAGAGGGGTAAGCATATAACTTAGTACGTTTGCATGAAAGTCTAAAGAAACTATAATTTCTCAAACTGAATTCATCCATCTTATGAAACATTAGCAACATAAGCCTCAAATGCATAATCATACTCATTCATACTTACTCATACTTATTCTTACCCATCTCATATTACACTATGGGTTCATAGCTCGTATTTTCCCATGGCACCTATATCACTTATCACATGACTTGTCACATATGCTAAAATGAGCATAAACTCAAATCTTAATCATTCATATCATGAATGAAACTCAAGGTCTTACATAAGTAGTTTTGGTTCAACACCATCTTACTTACTCAGTTCATTGTCCATGAACTAACCAGATTATCATAAGATATTCAAACTCACCTTGCACAGATATTGATGCCAATGCCATATCCCAGATATGGTCTTATACAGGAACTCAAGCCTGATGTCGATGCCATGTCCCAGACATGGTCTTATACGAGATCTTTCTTTGGTGCCAAAGCCATGTCCCAGACATGGTCTTATACGAGACCTTCCTTATCTCAATTGAATACATAAGTATCATCCTTATTCATACTAATTCCTCATCGAGGTTTCTTTACTCGAATTTCATGGAATGACATACATTAACATAATATCATTCAATTTCAAATATTGAAACATTATGGAACTTTAACTTCATACAAACTTACCTCGATTCTCAAAATGTATCTCGATGCTCGATTTAGTCTTCGATTTTATTCTTGCTTCGATTTCGATCCGGACCGTGTTTCTTGATCTATAATAATAAATTCCACTTATTAAATACATGCATTGACTAAATCGACTCATAATTTATATTTTGGAAAAATTACAATTTTGCCCCTAAAATTTTACATAATTACACTTTTGCCCCTAGGCTCGTAAAATGATTTTTATTCATCTTTCTTGCATTTTAAGCTTAGCCGAATCATATTCTCAACTATAGAAACCTTCAATTTCCACTATTTCACTCATATATGACCACTTTTACAACTTTTACAATTTGATCCTTTTCATGCATTTTTCATGAAAATCACTTAGAAAAAGATGTTTATCATACATCAAACTTCCATATTCTTCCATAAAAATCAAAATACATGCATGTCATACATGGGTAAATTTTTGAATATAAACCTAGCTCAAAATATAGCTAGAAATAGCTAAACCGAGCTCTGAGGGTTTCAAAAATACGATGAACATTAAAAACGAGGCCAGGTGCACTTACTATCAAGCTTGGAAGATGAAGAAACCTAACTATGGAGATCTTGAGAATTTTGGCTATGGTGAAGAAGATGAACATCAATTTTTTCTTGTTTTTCCCTTTTAATTCTTTTATTTACCAAAGGACAAAAATGCCCTTAATGATCCTTTCTTAGGATTTTTCCTTCCCATGTCCATTTTTTTCCATCATCAAATATAATGGTCTAAATTCTAAATAAGGACCTCTAGAAATTTTTATAATTCTATTTCATACTTGAATCTTCTAGAATTTCATATTTTCCTATTCTTTGCAATTTAGTCCTAATGGACAATTTAATCACAAATTTATAAAATCTCTTCATGAGACTTTTACACAATCATGAAACCACCTCATAAACCTTATAGAAATATTAAAAATAATATTTTTTACTTCGGATTTGTGGTCTCGTACTATTATTCTGACTAGGCCCTAAGTCGGGCAGTTACACACACGGCCTTGTCCCAACCCGTTTCCCAGCCCATGTAACTCACTGACTTCGGTCACACGGCCAAACCACACGCCCGTGTGCCAGGCCGTGTACCCTTCGAAATAACCTCACACTCCCGTGTGTCAAGCCATATGCTAGGCCGTGTAAAACCTGACTTGCAACCCTTTGAAAACTACAGGGAACACACGGTTGTGCTACCTAGCCGTGTGTCACACACGGCTGAGACGCACGCACGTGTCTCTGTCCGTGTGGATGAAAATAAGCTATTTTACAAGCCATTTTTCTCACCCTTTTCAACATGTACCTATAATCCCTTTTGTACATGTACATAAGCCCTCAAAAGGCACCAAAATCATGCAAAATCAAGCCAAACACATATGGTATAATAACATCCAACCAATATGCCCAAAGGTACCTCAAATGACAACATTAAAACATGTATAACCATGTACTCAATTTGGACAAAATAATTGATTAACTTCTAACTAAGTTTGCATCATTAAAAAACATGTAAATCACTTACCAAAACATACCATTTGGTACCAACTGTACCACATAATCATTAGCATCAAAATACATATATGCTTACTATGGCAAAACACCAATTCACAACAAGTTATATGTCATATCTAATGCACATTCAACTACTTTTCTATCTACCATTATTCGACCATAACAAGTCATATATCAACCATTACGAGGCTACTTATATACACCTTATAATATATATCATTTTACCAACACAAGGCCAAGATGCAAACTAACCAAATGGTCAATTCCACAACCAAAGCACATAGGCTAACATTAGTCAAAATACCTATAAATGCCATTATAACCTTAACCAAGACATCAATATCTACCGATATAATTGCTGGATAGTGTGATAAATCTCTGACGAGCTTTCAACTCGATCGAGCTTCCGATAGTCTGAAAAGTAAAGAAAAATAACTACATAAGCAATGAATGCTTAGTAAGCTCGTATGAACTTTAATCATATCTATCCATTTAAAATATGAAATTTATACAATTCAAGAATAATCATATACCGATACCATACGATTCATGAAATGAAATTCAACAATTCACAAATTGAATAATTCCATAGCATCACTTATACCTATCATCCCTAACAAAGTAGGATTTTATAAAAAAACTTTAAGTCTCTTTCAATTTTCTTCCTTTCGTTTGCATGTCATTACTTTCCATTACATTTACTTTCTTTAGCTTAATTAACATCAGCAATTCAACTCATCTTTCCCTTTTTCATCACTCATTTCATATGCATAATACACAAGACACAAGCATGTCATCAACCATAGCCACAAGCTAGTGCATTTAAACATAGCTCTTTTAGAATTAATCAAATGATAAACCATTTCATAAGAATTTGCATAAAACCATTTCATAAGAATTTGCATAATTTAAACCTTACCACTTTTTCATGAGTACAAGCATATTTTCATTTGAGCACTTACCATTTTAGTACGACTTATAAGTAAACATAATACCATTCAACCAACAGCTTGGCACTTGCCTAAGCATCAAACAGCAGCACATGTTAGCATTGTAACACCCCTTACCCGTATTCAAGCCGGAACAGGGTTTGAGGCATTACCTAACTAGTCTTGCTTAAACATCTCGAATAAGGTTATAAAATTTCGTTTAAACCCATCACTTGCACATACTCGGCCTAGGAGGCCCTAACATACTTCCGAGAGGTATCAAAACTATTCGGGAACTTTTACGAGTTCGAGAAACTTTTCAACGAAGCAGGGGCCACACGCCCGTGTGGGGGGTCTTGGGACACGCCCGTGTGCCCCTAAGACATGCCCGTGTCTTTCACCCATGGTCGACACTGACTAATTTCACACGGCCTTGGCACACCCGTGGTCTGGCCCCCATGCCAAACCTTGGCTTTCGACTTATCCCACACGGGGTTGTACACATGCCCGTGTGCTTCACCGTGTAGCTATTCAAATTTCAAGTGCAAGGCGCGGACTTCACACGACACAGGCACACGCCCATGTTCTAGTCATACCTCTCACACGGTCTAGACACATGCCCGTGTGTCTACCCATGTGGACAATTAGCAGGCTATCTACCAAGCCCTTTTCCACCCTACATTGCATACATTCATACACCATCACACAACACTCTCAAATCATCGATTATAACCCATTTGATTTATGAAAATGAAGTCTTTATCCCCTACACGAGGGAGAACTATTTCTAGTATAATGACAATCGACTTAAGCCATCATCTATGGCTATGCACCACCTAACAGTAAACTCTCTTAGACCAACACATTTAGCTATATCAACTATGACTTAATCAACTTTAAAAGAGATCCCTACACATGCCATAACTCATAAGGACTTGAAACCTCATACCAAGTGCCTGCTCGATAGTGTGAAATATCTCCGGCGATCTTTGACCCGAGTTAGCTAAATTAACCTATAAGAGGTGAGAAAGAAAGAGAAGTAAGCAATAATGCTTAGTAAGTTCATATGCATATAATAATCAACTCATCGATAATCATTGATTATAATCAACATAAGGTATTATAATGAGTTTTACATCTTAAACTCATGGTTACCTACATAATCATTCTTGAAGCTTACTTATTCTGTCTCTTACCACATTCTAACCATGCCACAACCCAAATGCTCATGTTAACTAGCATACATTCCTGCACTTGTCACCACATAATCACATAAAACAACATATCGAATATTTTCAATAAGCCATTCATACTATCAATTACTCGGTGGTTTTGCACTCAGACCACCCTCAATTTCTAATAAGGTGGTATCGCACTTAGCCCACCAATCATTTATAATTACGGTGGTATCGCACTCAACCCACCAATAATAATAATATAAGCGATGGTATACACACACCCCCATCATTTAATAATTAATAAGGTGGTAACGCACACATCCCACCGTTATTATACATTCATGGATAGTTATCCACATGCATTTCTCTATTTCAAATGTTCCCACGAAACATCCTCACACACACTACCAACCTTACTTAGCTTTCTACGATAATCCTTCGCATCCATACAATGCATTAATAATTATAACTTATGCAACCAAGGTGCATCATTTACACATAACCCACTATGGGTTCACCATATACTGAATTCATCTCAATTCAGTTCTAACACATACCTGTACCTCTCGTGGCACGACCACATTCATTCTCATTTTCAACATACTTATTGAATCACTCAAATTGTTAAATAACACCTTTGAGTCTCATACACATAAAGACACACTGACATCATACCCCCGATAGGGTCTTACATGAATTAACATATCGATGCCATGTCCCTGACATGGTCTTATACGAAATCCCATACCGAGGCCATATTCTAAATATGGTCTTACACTGAACCTTAATTACCATCGTATCATGCTATTTGTATTTCCACTATTCACAATTTAATTTAAGACTTTCATTTCTTGAAATTACATCAAAACATATTTAACGTATACATGGAGGCAATAAACAATCTATACAACATTTAAATATTAAAAGTACTTCACTTAGAGTTGTACAATTTGACACATGAACTTACCTCGATACCGAAAAGGGTAGAAATTGACCCTTTTGCCCACATTTCTCTTTTCTCTCGTTCTAGGTCCAAATCTCATTTTCTTTGATCTAGAACAGTAGAATTTACTCATTTAATCACTTATAATTCATAATACAACAAAATCTATACTTAGGCAAAAATGACTATTTTGCCCTTATACATTAAGCAAAATTACGATTTTTCCCTAGGCTCAAATAAATCACTTTTCATCACATTTTCCTATTAAACAAGCCTATCTGAACATTTAATCCTCTTACAACTTTCCACAATTCCAACTATTTCATGCATTAATGAACAAATTACACCATTTGCATCTTAGTCCTAATTAGGTGTTTTCATGACAACACCTTTCACAAAAGTTGTTTCTCATCTTCCTAACATTCATTTTCTTCCATAAAAACTCAGAAACTAACATAAACTCTCTCATAGAAAGTCCCTAGACTTTCAACCATATTGCAAATTAGTCCCCTCATTAGCTAGCTTAAGCTTTGGGGACTCCAAAAGTACAATTTTTATCAAGAAAGATCACCAAAATCACTTACTTGTGAGGAGAAATGTTTGCTGAAATTTTGAGCTCTCCCACCCTTGTTTGCTGCCAATTTTCGGTGGTGATGAAGAAAAGAAAAGATGATACCTTTCTTTTCTTTATTTTTCTCTTATTTTATTCATTTAGTCAACAAAAGTCACCAACTCTTGTTAACTTTTTAATTCCTTGTCCCCTTGACCGTCCATCACTCTTAGGAAGGTATAATTACACTTTAAAGACCTCCAATTTACACTCTATAGCTATTTGTCACCTCTAGCAAATAAAATAGGACTTTTGCACTTAATGCGATTTAGTCCTTTTTCGCGATTAAGCAAGAAATCGCTAAAATTAAAGCACCAAAATTTTCATGCACCCTTATAAACATGTTATAACACATAAAATAACATGAAAATATTTTTCTCTAACCTCGGATTAGTGATCTCGAGATCACTGTTCCGACTAGCCCCTAAATTGGGCTGTTACAATTCTCCCTCCCTTAGGGATTTTCGTCCCCAAAAATCTTACCAGGAGAAGCTGCTCTTAACATTTCTGAAACGTTTCCACCAACTCATCAAAATCAAAAATCGACTTATCCTTAAGCTTCTCTCGCCAACAACCTTTAAGCTGTAGTACACAAGGTCGAAGCACAACTTGAAACCTAGATTACTCTTCCTCCCGGGTGTAAATACTCAGTAATCTTACAACTGTGAACTCGGCACATGCTAAAATGATAATTCGGATCCTTATCGCATACTTCACTAAAATTCAGATGACAACCCCCTCCGTGGAAATCAAGTCACTTCAAATTTGACATGTTTTGCATTTATCTCACTTTATTACTAGGATATTCACCGATCGTAATAGTCCTCGACTTGTACGCTTTGAAAATTCAAATTTTTAGTGGTCGACTACTTCACCATAAACTCAATCATATCGTGAAATGTACTCAATCGTCAAAACATTTATGCATATAATTGTACTTTTTCTTAGTCTTGCATGAGTAGACATGCTATTACTAAGTCTCATACCAAAACCTTCTGTATAAGCTCTGAATTCATCGACATACAATTTCTACCTCAAGGCAACATCAACAATGAAAATCTTATTCGACCTGAATTTTAACGTCTTAAACAAGCTCACTCAGAGTTTATTTAAAATACCATCCATGGCATAACTAACCATACACAAGTCATAGGATTCTTGCCATACTTACTTACAATTGCCCCTATTTAGCACATATCGTGCCACACCTCGTAATTGTTTCTTCGTGACTCGTTCACGAGTACCTGTATTCACTCATTCACATGACTTTAGTATAATTCTCATTTCTACTTCTAAACTCATCTACTTATCCCATTACTCACCAGGGATAGTTAAAGCCGCATATTGATCGTCATCGAGGTAGGTATAAAGCCAATGCCACATCCCCGAGGTGGTCTTACATGGTGCCACCTCTAAATGCCACTGCCATATCCCAGATAAGGTCTTATGTGGACCTTCACATCAAGTATCGATGTCATATCCCGGATATGGTCTTATACAGGGTCTCAACTCGATGCCGAGGCCATGTCTCGGACATGATCTTATACGGAACCTTATCTATTTCATATCTCGATGATAGCATTTTCATATTCAATATGGTCCACTAGGACTTCAACATTTCGTTAAACATTAACTACTCAATTTGGTAGAGTATCATTCATCAATATGATACCAAGCATTCTCAATTATGCCAACATGAAGGTTGCATTAATCACATTCAAACTTACAAACTCTTTTCCTCGATTCATACTGAACTCAATACTAAAACTTTCAATTTATAGCACCTTTTGTGACTTTCATCTTAACCATCACAGTTAAAATGTTTCAATGAGCATACCTTTGTATCATGCTCCTTACTCATGTACACATAAAATTTCATTCTCCTTATTGCTTCATGCATAAATATACACATAACTAAAATCATATCTCAATACATCAATCTACTCTTTTCTCCTCACTTAGAATATATTTCAAACACACTCTTGTTTGAGTTTCTCTTGATGTGCTAATTTAAAACCTTTGTTATCGTCATATCCCAAGATAGCAGGGACATTTCAATCGAGTACATTAACTCTATTCGGCTTACCCAAAAACCCATCGCACAATGTGAAACTTGTGATTTCACTTCTTATACTAGACTTATAACCTTTCTATGATCAAATCAAAAGCGCAATCATAGTAGATATAATTATCACAACTCAAAGAACACACACTTAAAAAAAATAATCATGATCAACAGAAGTATAAGAGAAATCTCATATAAAGTTTTATCACTAACTTCCTCCTCAAAGTACCAGAATAAGGTTACGAAGAGATAAAGGAATGTCGATTTCCATTGACTAAATCGACAACTATTTTGTCTGATCTTACAGTCAACTAACATTCTCACACGACCATGATCCATGAAAGGGACAACTACATCACCCCTGAAAGGTAACATATATAAATACGTAATACTCAAAGAGATCATTATGATCCATACAACTATGGTTGTCATGATCAAACACTTTCACAGTTCAAATATTGTTTCTCCAACCATTTCCGTTATCAAAACTTCTTGACTATTCCTTTTCATTAGTGAACATAAATTTAGGGAGGTCTCGATAAGCGTACACCTCAGGCTTCCTACTCAATTGAGTCAAATAGCCTAGGCTAACATTCTCCTTACTCTTAACATTGCATAATCAGTGCAATCTTTAAAACATTCTGATATTCTTCTCAAAGCTGTTCTCACTTTCTAACTACCTTTATCTCTATATACGTTACTACTTGTTTTGCCACTAAACTCTTTCATTTCGTACTCATGAGCTTATTCAATTTAACTCTCATAAGGATCTCATTATAAATCAACAGTAGTAAGGGGGTGAGGTCGTAAAGCCTCTAACTTGACTCTCATGACTACATACATATGATTTAACATTCATCATTAATGAAATATCATCGTAGTCACACAACTCGCTCCATATTAATGTTTACTCGAGTACTCAACATTTAACCCCAATTTCTCTTACCATCACTTATCAAATTAAAGAATGTATTACGGGTTTGAGTACGTCATTTACTTGATTTCCATAGTCCAACTATGGTCTTACTCGTATCACAACATCATAGCCCAGCTATTACCTTACATGTCGTCACGATTCCATAGCCTCGCTATGGTCTTACACGAAATCTCATATCAATACCAATGCCATATCCCATATATGGTCTTACATGGAAACTCATGTTGATGCTGATGCCATATCCTAGATATGGTCTTGCATGGGATCTTATATCAATATCGATGCCATATCTCGGATATGGTCTTACACGATTTCATGCCGAAGCCAAGTCCCGGACGTGGTCTTACACGGAGTCACTATTCGATGCCGATGCCATATCATAGATATGGTCTTACATGGGATCACGTATCGTTGCCAATGCCATTGTAACACCCCAAACCCGGCCTAAAAGTGAGGCCCAAATTTGGCGTGTCACCTTGAGGAGTTTTTTCAAAAACCGCATTTTCATTGAAAAACCCTTCTTGATATTTAAAAACTAATGTCCCAGTTTGCGATTGTTATTGTTAGTCGACATTTATTAAGAAGTCATTACCTTCAAAACCTTGTCCATTGCGGAAGCTTACTTTAAAACAAGTGACTTATGAAAATGTGATATTTACAACTTAGTTGCGAAAGCGGAGTGTTTTTAAAACAGTTGTTGTTTTGAAAAAAACCGTGATCTACTCTTAACAGATAAACGTAGTAAATAAATATCCCAAATAAAAACCAGAAATTAAAAGCGGCCTTATTACAACCCAATAAGAAAATGATTTAAAATAAAATAGAATAGTATTCTAAAATTCAGAGTTGCTCGTAGTGTGGCCACCTCCGATGTAACATCTCGATTTAGGGCCTAGTCAGAATAGTGGTGCGAGACCATAAATACGAGGTTTATGAATGAGTTTTTGAGGTTTATGCTATGTATGCATGCTAGTGTGAATGTTTCATGAAGCAATTTTGTGAAATTGTGGTTGAATTGTCCAAAAGGACTAAATTGCAAAAGTTGCAAAATGTGAGATTCTAGAAGCTAATTGTGTGAAATAGCTTTAGATTATTAATTAGAGGTCCTTAAATAGCAATTTTTCCAATTTCTAATATTTGGACAAAATTGGGCATGGATGAGTTAAAATAGAAAGTTTATCAAAAAGGGCATTTTGGTCATTTAACAAATAAGTGATTAAAATAGGAGAAAAGATGACAAAATTCATTCATCTTCTTCCCCAAGGCTGCCGAAAATTCCAAGAGCCATTGTTAGGGTTCTTCAAATTTTTCAAGCTTGCTAGTATGTGCATCTAGCCTTGTTTTTGATATTCTTTGTATTTTTGAAGTCCTAGTAGCATGAGTAAGCTATTTTTAGCTATTTGATGAGCTAAAATGGATGTTAAAAAATGTGGTCATGTATGACATGCATGTATGTTGATATTTTATGGAAGACTATGAAAGCTTGATGTAGTAGAAAGATCTTTTGTTAAGTGATTTTCCATGAAAATGCATGTAGGGACTTGATTGTGAAAATCTTAAGTTTGGTCATACATGTGTGTTTTAGTGAGAATTGATGATAGCTTTAGTTGAATAAGTGGTTTGAGTTCGGTAACGCCTCGGGCCCGGTTCCGGCGTAGAACCCGGGTAAGGGTTGTTACATTTAGTGGTATCAGAGCCAAGTTTCGATCTTGGGACCTATGGGTTATAGAAAGTTTTAAATTTTCAAAGATTTTTATAAATGTTTGGTTTAGTCCCAACCTCTTTCTAGCATGAGTTAAGGGTCTCATAGACCTCAATAAGGGACCATATGATTGATAATGAGTATGTTTGATGGATGAATGACTTAGTATTGTGAAATGGATGTGTAATGTTTCGATTGATCGGTAATGCCTCTTAACCCTACTTCGGCGACGGTTTCGGGTTAGGGGTGTTACATTTTATTGGTTTCATGCCAATTAAGCAAGTTATCATGTAAGACCAAGACAAGTCTTGGTATTGAAGAGTTACTATGAGATGAAGACCCATATAAGCCCAAGCCAAGGCATGGCATTGGCGAGTCTCCAAGCAAAGATGTCATGTAAGTCCAAGACAAGTCTTGGCATTGAAAAGCTATCAAGAGATAGAGATCCCATGTAAGTCCAAGCCAAGGCATGGCATTGGTGAGTAACAAGGAAGATTTCATGTAAGTCCAAGCCAAGGCTCGGCATTGACCAGTTCATGAGTAAAGTTACCAATAAGACCATGTCAAGACATGGCAATGGTAAGTTCCCAAGGGAACCCACAAGCAAGACTTCGTGTAAGTCCATGTCAAGACATGGCATCGATACCAAGTAAGAGATCCCATGTAAGACTATATCAAGGATATAGCATTGGCATCAAGATACATGTGAAATGAGATTCAATGATCTCGGTCATTCATAGTAATTCATCGGGAAAATAAGTAAAGCTTAAATGAGATAACAAGAAAGATGAGTAAGTAAAGCTATTATCAAGTTGATTTTGAGTATTATTCATGTTATGAATGATGAATTAGAGATTATGATTATCATAGTAAAGTATCTTTGATCTGTGTGATCAAGTGATACTGATTATCTTGTTTACCTTGCAAGCATGAGACTAGTAAGTTCCATGATGTATGTAAGAGTTAGTAAGAGTAAGTAAGCATTTGAGATTTGTGATGCTATTGTTTATGATAAATATGTCCACATGGTTAAAAATCACGTGTGATTTGTTAAAGTAGAGAAGATATAATGTTTCGCCTTATGACCTCATACAAAGTCACACATATTATAGTGTGAGAGTTAAAACGAAAAAGTTTGACTAAGTAGAATGCAGAAATGAGTACGGTTGTTCAATGATAAAATGATGAATAAGACCATGGTTGGACCATGGCGGTATATGTGATCCCATATAAGACCATGTCTGGGGCATGGCATTAGCATCGATACATGATCCCGTATAAGACCATATCAGGGATATGGCTTTGGTATTGAATAAGATAATCGGATAAGACCATATCTGAGATATGACATCGATAATTGTTGTGAGATCCCGTATAAGACCATATCTGGGATATGGCATCGGCATCAAATAGTAATCCCGTGTGAGACCACGTCTAGGACCTGGCTTCGGTATGAGATCGTGTAAGACCATATCTGGGATATGGCATCGACATCGATATAAGATTTCATGTAAGACCATATCTGGGATATGGCATCGACATCGATATGAGTTTCCATGTAAGACCGTATATGGGATATGGCATTGGTGTTGATATGAGATTTCGTGTAAGACCATAGCGAGGATATGGTATCGTGACGACATGTAAAACAATAGCTGGGCTATGATGTTGTGATACGAGTAAGACCATAGTTGGACTATGGCAATATAGTAAACGACGTACTCAAAACCCGTAAGACATTCTCTAGATTAATAAGAAATAGTAAGAGGAATTAGAGTTAAATGTTGAGTACTCAAGTAGACCTTAATGTGAAACTTGAGTAAGTGAAGTCACAGTTCGAAAGTATAAGTGATGGAAACAATTGCAGCGTGATAAATGTGAAAACTCACTTGAGGCGAGTTGTGTGACTATGATGATATTTCATTGACAATGAGTAGTAAATCATATGTATGTAGTCACGAGAGTTAGGCTAATGGACTTTGCAACCTCACCCTCCTTACCACTGTTGAATTATGATGAGATGTTATGAGAGTCAAATTGAGTAAGTTTAGATGTGATTAATGCATTATTTATGTTAGCATTTTGAGAATGCTTTGTACCACATTGATACATGATACTTTACTAGATAGAGTAATTGTTGTTGAACATGAGGTTGAAGTCCTGGGGAACTATAATGAAAAGGCTATCATTGAGACATGAAATAGATAAGGTCCCGTATAAGATCATGTTCGAGGCATGGCCTCGGCACTAAGTTATGATTCCGTATAAGACCATATCCAGAATATAGCATCGGTAATGGATATGAGAATCGTGTTAGACCATATTCAGAATATGGCATCGATCCTTGATGTGGAAGTCCATATAAGACCTTATCCAGGATATGGCATTGGCATTTAGAGGTGACCCCATATAAGACCACCCCGGGGGTGTGGCATTGGTTTCGTGCCTACATGAATGACGATGAATTTGCGTCTTTGATTATCCCTAGTGATCAATGGGACAAATAGATGAGTCTAGAAGTATAAATGAGATTAGTACTAAAGTCATGTGAAGGAGTGAATGCAGATATTCGTGAATGAATCACGAAGAAACTATTACGATGTGTGGCACGATATGTGCTAAATAAATGGCAAGTATGAGTAAGTTGGCTCGAAGCCTGTAGTTTGTGCATGGTTAGTTGATGCCATGGACGGATTATAATAATAATCCCCTTGAGTATTATGTACAAATATCTCATTTGCCTTCGTAGTGATGTGGTTGTTCTTTTCATAAACTGTGACTGTGTGAAAATGTTGGCAGATAGTAAAAATTAGACAAAACGGTTGTCGATTTAGTTATTTGAAATCGACATTCCTTTATCTCCTTGTAACCTTATTCGTGTGCTTTGAGAGAGAAGTTGGAAATGATTCTAGTATAAGGAGTGAAATCATGAGTTTCACATGGTGTGATGGATTTTTGGGCAAGCCGAATAGAGTTAATGAATTCGATCAAGATGTCCCTGCTATCGTGAGTTGTAATGATGGTAAAGGTTTTAGATTAGCATAGCAAGAGAAACTCAGATGAGAGTGTGCTTGAATTATGATTCAAGTTTTGTGTATATTTACACATAGAACAATAAAGAGAATAAAATTCTGTGTGTATGTGAGTAGGGAGCATATTACAGAGATATGCTCGTTGAAACGTTTAAACCACAATGGTTGAGTTTAAAGCTATAGAATGAACTATTAATTGAAAATTCTAGTACTGAGTTCAGTCTGAATCGAGAAAAAGAGTTACCAGATTGGTGATCCAGAGGCAATCACCTTGGTGTCTGTGTAATGAGTTAGATGTTATGAAAAGATCCATGTTAAGCAATGCGAGTTAGTTACTCGGTTGACCCTAGTTGGTAACATCTTAGTTTCAGCAAGGTTAATGACTAGAGCGATTTTTCTTTTCAGAACAAAAAGGGTTCAGAAGAGATATAGTAAATGGTATTTTAAATAAGCTCCAAATGAGTTTATTTGAGATGGTAAATACAGGTTGTATAAGTTTTTCGTTGTTGATGATTTCTCGAAATAGAATTGGAATGATGATGAATCCAGAACTTATACAGAGTTTTGGTATGAGATTTAGTAGCAGCATATCTAATAAAGCAAGAATAAGGAAGTACAGTTATGTGGATAAATGTTTTGACAGTAGAGTACATTTCACGATATGATGGAGTTATGGTCAGAAGTAGTTAACCACTAAAAGCTGAGTTTTCAAAGCGTACAAGTCAAAACCATTACAGTCGGTGAATGCTTTAATGAGAAAGTGAGATAAAACCTTATAGATTTCAAATTTAGTTTGACAAGATTCCCAAAGAGGGGGACGTCATTCGAATTGTAGTGAATCAACCAGTAAATATCCGAACGATCATTTGGACATGTACAGAGTTCCAAATTGGTGGATTACTGAATATAGTATATACCTAGAGGAAGAATAACTTAGGTCTCAAGTTACATTTAGACCTTTTGTATCACAGCTTAAGAGTTGTTGGCAAGAGAAACTTGAGGATAAGTGGATTCGTGATTTTGAAGAGTAGATGGAAAAGTTTTAAGAATGTTGATAGAAACTCTTCCTGATAAAATTTTCGGGGACGAAAATTCCTAAGGGGGGAGAATTGTAACAGCCCGATTTAGGGGCTAGTCGGAACAGTGATCTCGAAATCACTAATTCGAGGTTAGAGAAAATTATTTTCATGTTATGTTATATGTTATAACAAGTTTCTAAGGATGCATGAAAATTTTGGTGCCTTAATTCTAGCGATTTCTAGCTAAATTGTAAAAAAGGACTAAATCGCATAAAGTGCGAAAGTTCTATTTTAATTGCTAGAAGTGCCAAATACCTATAGATTATAAATTGGGGGTACCAAATGTGCAATTTGGCCTTGTTTAAGTGTGTTGGCCTGCCATAATATGCAAAGGGGACAAGAGCATTTATTATGATTAAAAGTTGATGATATTAGTTGGAAAAATAAATAAAATAAGATGATATAGGCAAAAGTTATCATCTTTTTATTTATCTTTCTTCTCCAACTGAAAATATCATCCATGGGAGGGGTTTGAAAGCTTAAAATTTCAGCAAGCTTTACTCCATTCAAGTAAGTCAATTTGGTGTTTATTTTTGATGATTTTTGTATATTTGGAGTCCTCAAAGCTTAAGCTAGCTATTGAGAGGACTAGTTTGAAATATGGTTGAAAGTCTATGGACTTACCATGATAGAGTTTATGTTGTTTGATGAGTTTTTATGGAAGAAAACGAATGATAGGATGGTAAGAAACAACTTTTGTGAAAGGTGTTGTCATGAAAACACCTAATTGGGACTAAAATGCAAAAGTTGTAATTTGTTCATTAAGGCATGAAATAGTTGGAATTGTGGATAGTTGTAAGAGGATTAAATGTTCAGATAGGCTTGTTTAACAAGAAAATGTGATGAAAATTTATTTACGAGCCTAGGGGCAAAATCGTAATTTTGCCAAAGTATAGGGGCAAAATAGTCATTTTTGCCTAAAGTGCAGATTATGGTGTATTATGATTTATAAGTGATTAAAACAGTAAATTTCATTGTTCTAGATCAAAGAAAATGAGTTTCGAACCTAGAATGGATGAAAAGAGAAATGTGGGCAAAAAGGTCCCTTTTGGCCCTTTCGACATCGAGGTAAGTTCATGTGCAAATGTTGCAATTACGTATGAGTTAATTTAATGTTCCAATGTTGTATGGAATGTATATTTACTCTATGAATGTATGAAAGATCTTTGATGAGAGGTCAAAAGAATTGAATCTAAGAGTAATGGGAAATGTATGTAGAATGAGATGATGATAGTTAAGGCCTCGTGTAAGACCATATTGGAATATGGCCTCAATGTAAGAATTCGTATAAGACCATGTCAGGGACATGGCATCGATATGTTAATACAAGTAAGACCCTATTGGGGTATAAATTCTATGTGACATTATGAGTATGAGACTCAAGAGAGTTATTTAATAACTTGAGTGATTCAACGTATATGTTGAAAGAAAGAAAGTATGTGGTTGTACCACGAAAAGCACAAGTGTGTGTTAGAATTGAATTGATATGGATTCAGTATATGATGAACCCTTAGTGGGGTATGTGTAATCAATACACCTTAGATGCATGAGATAGATTTATTAATGTATTGTGTGAATGCAAACGAGTATCATAGAAAGTTAAGTAAGAATAGAAGTATGTGAAGATGTTCTCGGATGAACATTTGAAATAGAGATATACATGTGGATTATTATCCATGAATGTAAAATAACGGTGAGCTAAGTGCGAAATCACCATAAGTATAAATGACTGGTGGGCTGTGTGCGATACCACCCTATAAGAGATTCAATGGTGGGCTAAGTGCGAAACCACCGAGAGATTAATAGTATGAGTATCTTATTGAAAATGCTTGATGAGTTGTTTTATATGATCATGTGGTGATCAGTGCAGGAATATGTACTAAATAAATGAGCAATTGACTTGTGGCATGGTAAGAATGTGGTAAGAGATAGAATGAGTAAGCTTCACGAATGGTTGAGTAAGTTACCGTGAGTTAATGAGAAAACTCGGTATAATACTTTGTGGTTATGTATATTCAATGAATGTCAATATTTGTCAGATTATGCATATGAACTTACTAAGCATTATTGCTTACTCCCTTAATTTTCTCATCTCTTATAGGTTATTTTAATTAGCTAGGGTTGGAGGCCGCCAGAGATGTTTTCACACTATCGAGCAGTCCCTTGGTATGAGGTATCAAATCCTTATGAGTCATGGCATGTATAGGGATTCTTTTAAAGTCGATTAAGTTCTAACCAATGTAGCCAAATTGTATTGGCCTAGGAGAATCTAGAGTTGGTTGTGTATGACCATAGATGATGGCTTAAGTTGGTTGTATTTGTATTGGGAGTAGTTCTCCCTAGTGTATGGGATAAAGACTTTATCTCTTTAATGATTAAATGTGTTAATTCATGTGTTTTAATTGATGATTTGAGAATGTTTTGAAGTAATATATGAATGTATGCAAACGGGAGTGGTAAAAGGCTTGGTAAGATAGCCTCTAAGTGCCCACACGAATAGACACACGGGCGTGTGTCTAGGCCGTGTGCCTCCTGCACCTTAGTATCATAAGTCAGATTAGATCACGGGCTGGTCACACGGCCGTTTGTTCAGGCCGTGTGATACACACGGTTGGCACATGGGCATGTGCCAAGGCCGTGTGAAGTCTGCACTTGACACTTAGAAATTCAATTGTCACACGACTGATACACACGGGCGTATGTACAGACCGTGTGGATAAGTCAGAATGCCAAGGTTTGGCACACGGGCCAGGGCTACGGGCGTGTCCAGGCCGTGCGGATTTTGCCTGTATCCTCCACGAGTGAAAGACACGGGCATGTTTTAGGGGTTCACGGGTGTGTCCCAAGTCACACGGACGTGTGACCCCTGTGTCGAGAGAAAGTTTCCAGATGAGTTCCGAAAGTTTCGGGACTTAAGTCTGAGGCCTCGTAGGCTCATGAAATGTCTGATTTGACTAAGAAAGAGAAGTTTTTAATTCGAAACGAAATTTTATAGCCCGTAAGTACATGTTTAAGAAAGTTCAAGCATAGTAATGTCTCGTATCCGGTCTTAGCCTCGGACTCGGGTATGGGGTGTTACATTTTTGTGGTATCTACTCCAACCTCTCGAGTATTCAACACAAAAACAAGATGGGACTCACATCCTTTTCTCAAACATTTCTCAGCCACTAGGGAAGAGATCATCACTGGTAGACTATCCGGTCCACCTGATTCAACCCGAACCACATCTCCACTCTCACATTTCAATTCAATAAACTTACTACCACAGTTCACTAAGACTCTATGGGTAGTCAACCAATCCATGCCTAGGATTGAATCAAACTCATCAAACAGCAACAACATAAGGTTTGCCGGAAAACAATGATTGTCAATCAATAAAGGACAATTCTTACACACTCTGTCCACTAACACATGCTTTCCTAACGGGTTTGACACCTTAACCACTATGTCCGTAGACTCAACGGTCATACTCAAACTAGATGCTAATCTCATGCAAATATAAGAATGAGTAGACCCTGGATCTATTAAAGCAATAACAAAGGTGTCAAAGAGAGAAAAAGTGCCTGTTATCACATCAAGGGAGGATGCTTCTTCGCGAGCGCAAATAGCATACGTCCTTGCAGGTGCCCGACCCTCCGGTCTCATAGCAGAGTCTCTGGACACACCCCTACCACTATTCCTGCCTCTCGGGTTCCTTGGTGGTCTACCCCTTGCAGACACATCATTGGATCTCATCTCTTGCTTCTCTTCCTTATCATTCCTCTCGGGGCAATTTCGGATAAAATGGTCGGGGGAACCACACTTATAACAGTTCTGACTGTTTCCCCAACACTCTCCGGTGTGATATCTACCACAACTTGGACACTCCGGTTTGCTCTTCGGATTGCCCATACTTTCCATCGAGGTAGCTTGGACTCTCGAACCCGAACGAGTATTGGCCAAGTCTCGATGCGAATAACCCATTGGTGCTAACATCCTAGGACTCACTTCCTTGGACCTTTTCGAGTGGGCTTGATACGACTTACCCATTGGCCTCTTTGTAGCATCTCGGGCTTCACTCACAGCCATTCTCTTTTCTGTACTCAACTCTTCAGCCTTACTTGCCCTTTCGACCAACACCACAAATTCTTTCAACTCTAATATACCCACTAGGAGTTTGATGTCCTCATTCAGTCCGTCTTCGAACCTCTTACACAAGATGGTCTCTATCGACACACATTCTTGAGCGTATTTGCTAAGCCTAACAAACTCACGCTCATACTCTGCTACTGACATTCTTCCTTGCTTCAACTCAAGGAATTCTTTCCTTTTCCGATCAGTAAATCGCTGGCTTATATACTTCTTCTGGAACTCTTCCAGAAAAAATTCCCACGTCACCCGCTCTCTCGGGACTACCAACGTTAGTGTTTTCTACCAATGGTATGCCGAATCTCTCAGCAAGGATATGACACACTTCAAGCTCTCCTCAGGCGTACATGAGAGTTCATCGAACACCCTTATCGAGTTCTCCAACCAGAACTCCGCCCTCTCTGGGTCATCATCTACCTTAGCTCTAAACTCAGCCCTGTGTTCCTAATCTTATCCACTGGGGGTTTCGATATCCTCACTACATCCATACCTTGAGGAGCCACTGGATTTGACTGAGGTATAGGAGGAGGTGGAGGAGGTTGAGCATTAGGGTTCGCTCGAACATAGTCCAAGTACCAATTGCTCATCATCTGGAGAAAGGCTTCCCGAGCCCCTTCCCCTTGACCCTTAGCCTCGGGTCCACTTTGAACAGGCACGATTCCTTGCGCAGGAGCCGATGCATTACTAGCTGCTTCATCAGCAGTCAATGGATCGGAATCCATATTCTATATAAAACAAGATTTAAAATCATCAGAAGCCACCACACTATCATTGTACACTTATGGCATGTATAGCTAAACTCTTTCACCCACTACGGTAGTCCTAGAACCGACTAAACCATAGCTCTGATACCATTAAATGTCAGAGTTACATTTTATTGTGAGTATCCAGACGTATTTCTGGAAGAGTTACCCGGATTACCTCCAGTGAGAGAGGTCAAGTTTGGAATTGAGTTAGTTCCAAGAACGGCACCTATTTCGATTGCTCCATACAGAATGGCACCTATAGAGTTGAAAGAACTGAAGGTCTAGTTGTAAGAGTTGACAGATAAGAGTTTTGTAAGACCGAGCTACTCATCGTGGGGTGCTCCGGTATTGTTTGTGAAGAAGAAAGATGGGTCTATGAGATTGTGTATAGACTATAGACAGCTTAACAAAGTGACGGTTAAGAATAAGTATCCTTTACCAAGGATTGATGATCTTTTTGATCAACTGAAGGGAGCTACCGTGTTCTCCAAGATAGACTTGAGGTCTGGTTATTATCAGCTCAGAGTGAAAGAGTAAGATGTGCTGAAAATTGCATTTCGGACAAGGTATGGCCATTATGAGTTATTGGTTACGCCGTTTGGTTTGACGAATGCACCTACGATTTTTATGGATCTGATGAACCGTGTTTTCAGACCGTATGTGGACAAGTTTGTAGTTGTCTTCATTGACGACATATTGATCTATTCTCGGGATGAGAACGATCATGAAGAGCATTTGAGAATTATCTTGCAAACTTTGAGAGATAAGCAGTTGTATGCTATGTTTAGCAAGAGTGAGTTTTGGCTCCGAGAAGTCAGATTCCTAAGACACATTGTGTCAGGTGATGGTGTCAGAGTTGACTCGAGTAAGATATCGGCTGTTGTGGATTGGAAACCGCCGAGGAACGTATCGGAAGTTAGAAGCTTCTTGGGATTATCAGGATATTACAGATGTTTTGTAAAAGGGTTCTCTACGATTGCTACCCCGATGATGAAACTATTGCACAAAGATGTCAAGTTTGAATGGACTGAGACAGGTCAACAGAGTTTCGAGAGACTGAAGACATTATTGACTGAGGCGTCGATTTTGGTTCAACTAGAATCGGGAAAAGAGTTCGTGGTTTATAGTGACGCGTCGTTTAATGGTCTTGGTTGCGTGTTGATGTAAGAGGGTAAGGTAGTCACTTATGCCTCGAGACAGTTGAAACCGCACGAGAAGAATTATCCGAATCATGATTTAGAGTTGGCTGCGATTGTTTTCGCGTTAAAGATTTGGCGACATTACTTATATGGTGAGAAGTGCCGAATCTTTACAGATCACAAGAGTTTGAGATATTTGATTGATCAGAAGGATCTGAATTTGCGATAGAGACGGTGGCTTGAGTTGTTGAAAGACTATGAGTTAGTCATTGGCTACCACCCGGGAAAAGCGAATGTGGTTACGGATGCCCTGAGCAGGAAATCCTTGTATGCTCTAAGAGTTATGAGGACGAGTTTAGCATTGTCTGATGATGGTGTTATTTTAGCAGAGTTGAGAGCTAAGCCCCTATTTGTTCAACAGATATGTGAGGCTCAGAAGTATGTCAGTGAGATGCAAGCTAAGAGAGCTAAGTGTGGATCAAAAAGTGATTCTGATTTTCGAGTGGACTCGAATGGTTGTTTATTGTACCGTGACAGAATTTGTGTACCTAGAGATGAGGAGTTAATCCAAAAGGTTTTGCATGAGGCCCACAGTGGATGTTTGTCAGTACATTCGGGCAGTACGAAAATGTACAACGACTTGAGGAAGTTTTATTGGTGGCCGGGTATGAAAAAAGATATTTTAGAGTTCGTGATAAAGTGTCTAATTTGTCAACAAGTGAAAGCTGGGCATCAAGTGCCTTCGGGATTGCTTCAGCCAGTAATGGTACCCGAATGGAAGTGGGATCAAATTACCATGGATTTTGTGACGGGGTTACCGATGACTCCGAGAAAGAAAGATGCTGCGTGGGTTGTTGTGGATAGATTGACAAAGTCGGCTCACTTTGTTCCAGTACGTGTTGATTATTCACTGGATAAGTTAGCTGAGTTATATGTGGCAGAGATAGTGAGATTGCATGGTGTACCTGTGTCTATTATATCGGATAGAGATCCGAGGTTTACTTCGAGATTTTGGAAGAAGTTGCAAGAGGCCATGGGTACGAGATTGAATTTTAGCACCGCGTTCCATCCGCAAACCGATGGTCAGTCTGAAAGAGTGATTCAAGTTTTGGAAGATATGCTTCGATGTTGTGTGTTAGAATTCGAAGGTAGCTGGGAGAGATATCTACCTTTGGTCGAATTCGCCTATAACAATAGTTATCAGTCGAGTATACAGATGGCACCGTATGAGGCTTTGTATGGTCGTAAGTGTCGGACTCCTTTGTATTGGACCGAGCTTAGTGAGAAGCAAATCCATGGGGTCGATCTAGTGAAAGAAATCGAAGAGAAGGTGAAAGTAATCCGTAATAGTCTGAGAGCTGCTTCGGACCGAAAAAAGTCGTACGCGGATTTGAAAATAAAAGAAATTGAGTTTAAAGTGGGCGACAAAGTGTTTTTGAAAGTGTCCTCGTGGAAGAAGATTATGAGATTTGGACGAAAAGGGAAATTGAGTCCAAGATTTATAGGGCCGTATAAGATTACAGACAGAATTGGGCTTGTAGCGTACCGGTTGGCTTTGCTGGTAGAGTTGGAAAAGATTCATAATGTGTTCCATGTGTCGATGTTGCGACGGTATCGCTCCGATCCTTCACATGTAATTCCTTCGACGGAAATTGAGATAAGACCGGATATGTCTTATGAAGAAGAGCCGATTAAGATCTTGGCTCGAGAAGTGAAGCAGTTGAGTAATAAGAGCATAGCACTAGTGAAAGTGTTACGACAGAAACATGGTGTGGAAGAAGCTACATGGGAAACGGAAGAATCTATGAGAGAGCAACATCCAAACCTCTTTACTGGTAAGATTTTCGGGGGCAAAAATCTCTAAAAGGGGGAGAGTTGTAACATCCCGATTTAAGGCCTAGTCGGAATAGTGGTGCAAGACCACAAATCCAAGGTTTATGAATGAGTTTTTGAGGTTTATGCTATGTATGCATGCTAGTGTGAAAGTTTCATGAAGTAATTTTGTGAAATTGTGGTTGAATTGTCCAAAAGGACTAAATTGCAAAAGTTGCAAAATGTGAGATTCTAGAAGCTAATTGTGTGAAATAGCTTTAGATTATTAATTAGAGGTCCTTAAATAGCAATTTTTCCAATTTCTAATATTTGGACAAAATTGGGCATGGATGAGTTAAAATAGAAAGTTTATCAAAAAGGGCATTTTGGTCATTTAACAAATAAGTGATTAAAATAGGAGAAAAGATGACAAAATTCATTCATCTTCTTCCCCAAGGCTACCGAAAATTCCAAGAGCCATTGTTAGGGTTCTTCAAATTTTTCAAGCTTGCTAGTAAGTGCATCTAGCCTCGTTTTTGATATTCTTTGTATTTTTGAAGTCCTAGTAGCATGAGTAAGCTATTTTTAGCTATTTGATGAGCTAAAATGGATGTTCAAAAATGTGGTCATGTATGACATGCATGTATGTTGATATTTTATGGAAGATTATGAAAGCTTGATGTAGTAGAAAGATCTTTTGTTAAGTGATTTTCCATGAAAATGCATGTAGGGACTTGATTGTAAAAATCTTAAGTTTGGTCATACATGTGTGTTTTAGTGAGAATTGATGATAGCTTTAGTTGAATAAGTGGTTTGAGTTCGGTAACGCCTCGGGCCCAGTTCCGGCGTAGAACCCGAGTAAGGGGTGTTACATCCGAGTCCTCCAGTACGTCGAGCCGCCTACTGAGGATTTCCTGAAAAAGAAATTAAAAGGAGGGGGTGAGTTTACGAAAACTCAGTGTGTACAACCCTCATCAGTAAGAACATGCATCACAACAATTCGGGCCGAAGCCCATTAAGGTAACGATGGCAATTGGGTCTTAGCCCAAAATAGCCTCGGCTGGGCCTAAGCCCATTATAAAAATCACAGTAACAGAACATGTGAATGAGATGCATTAATGCCCATACCAACCCTGCACTCCGTCTCCTGTCCAACCCTGCACTCCTGTGGGGATTTAATCGACCCACCCATCCCTACACTCCTTATGTAGCACCGGTTGCGGCACTAACTTATCGGTGCAGCATGGCTGCTCGGTGGCTAAAAAGCCTTCGGTGGATCCACAGTCGTCATGCGACCATGCGATCCTATTAGTACTTCCTCTGTATTAATAATCCCATCCCCATGCAACATAATAACACATGAATGCAACATAAAATATTAATCATACGATAACAATCATAAAACGCATACAAGAATAACCATATAACATGTAGGGGCGTTTTTGTCATTTTGCCCTTCAGGGGCGTAACTGTCATTTTACCCATCGAGGGTATTTCAATAATTTTATGACCTTTACAAAGGTCTACAGTCGCCTCGAGCGACACAAATATCATTTTTAATTAAAATGATGTATTTGGGATCATTTGCCGATATTTTAGCTTTTCGGCATTTGCCAATCTATAGTCAGATTGGTGTGAGTACACACCAGTTACAAGCGTTGCTTGAATCCCCGAAATTCGTACCTACGATCCAATATATCCCAAACAGTTATTAAACACTCTGGTTTAACAAATCCAAGCTGAATCCGAATAGCCACTCACCTTACTTATCACTAAATAATCTCTTCCAAAAGTGTGACAATATTCGGCTTTGTCTCTCTCCTGGCTAGAGCAACCGATCACCTGCACTGGTTGATGTTCAAAGGGAGGTGCTAACAACTATCACATTCGGCACTAGGGAGAGATTTAACAAAGATAAGTATTACCTACCCTAGATTCGGCAACAACAGCCCCTTTGAACAAGAGGAGTTTCACAACACGAGGGTTAGATGAGAAGAGATTCGGCAATTTCTTCCTGGTAAGATCGGCCTTGCAAGAAGAATAGAAGTTTCAGCTTTAGAGAGAAGAGAAAAGGAAGAACCGATGGAAAAGAAATAGGAGAACATATATTACCTTGTGCTCACAATTGATGCATCGAATAGCCAAGGTAGATTCGGCGATCAAAAGTCCCTCACGCCTCAGGCTACTCAACTTGATTTATCGATAAAGAAAAGAAGCACCAAAACAGACTGGGGAGAAGTAGAGGTTCGGTTAATGGAGAAAAAAGTATAGGAGCAAAGAAGAAATAAGTTTCGGCTATGGTGAGCACACAAGAGAGAAGCCGATTCAAAATGGGACAACAAGGGAGGTTCGGTTATGGTGAAGAAAAACAATAATAGGAGATGGAAAAGAGAGATTCAACTATTGAGTAGCAAAACTATTGAAAAGGATGGGAGGTTGAACAAAAGTTGTACGAGTGGTCAATTCCAAAGAGAGACAAGAAGAAAGAAACGTATCCAGAGAAGAAAAGAAATGCCAAAAGAGAAGAAAACCGAAACACTAGAATAGAACCCTTAGAGAAACGACACTCTCCCCATACCAATGACCGAATATGCTCCCTAAACACACCTCCCAAATTCGGCCAACCACCACCACTCTCCACATCCCATGATACCCTCATTAATTCTCTCCTACACTTACTCCGCTTCACTCATTCAAATAGTTTGACCACTTCAAACCCTCACCTAGCAGAATCCCATTCCAACTCCACCTCTTCTTCTCCCTTAGCATAAAAATAAAAGCCACAATTTGCATGCCATGGGATTCGAACCCCACTTCCCTTGCTACACAAGTTTCGCCAACTCCACTAGGCCACCTTGCTCTTTTTTGTTAACACAATACCAACAATTACACTTAAACCCTGCTTCCACTAGCTCTCCCCACTTAAGTGCCCAAAACCAAAATTTTTCCAAGGCTCCAACTCGACCCCAGGCCTCCCTAGGGCCCCTAAACACCCTTAAACATCACACAGAACCAACATAACATGCAATTACACAAGAATTATAAACCCCTAATTTTTGGGATGTTACAGCCATGCCCCGGACATGGTCTTATATGGGATCACACGTATTGCCATGGTCCAACCATGGTCTTATTCATCAATTTATCATTGAACGACTGTACTCATCTCCTGCATTCTACTTAGTCAAACTTCTCATTTTAACTCCCACACTATAATATGTGTGGCTTCATAACAGAGTCATAAAATAAAACATTATACATCCTCTACTTTAACAGTCGCACATGAGATTCAACTATGTGGACATATTGTTCATACATCATTCAAACAGTCGTACATACACACATATCCCGTTCTCTGGATATATATTTACTCACCATATACACCTAACCCAACGGGTCGAGTATATAACACCGTATGCATATCAAGCCAATACAGATAAGCTTATCACTTTATAACTCTCATTTCAATCCTTATCACATACATGCCATAAACATCTATTTATACCTCTCCGCATATCATTAATGCATGAGCATATTTCAATTTCCTCATTATCACTCACAACATTATTGGATTTAGCTCGGTTGGGAATCATCTCTGTCTTAACAAAATAATTTCGTTAGAGCTGGGAGATATCACACTATCACGGTCCACCTATGGCATGTATAGCTAGACTCTTAGGGCCAGTTTGGCAATGCTTTTGAGAAGTGCTTTTCAGAAGTGCTTTTGAGAAGTGCTTTTTAGAAGTGCTTTTGAGAAATTTAAGTGTTTGGCATTGCTGTCAAAAAGTGCTTTTAAGAAGTAAAATGTCTATTTTAGACATGATATTATAAAGTAACAAATATGTATTTAAATAATGTTCAAATTAGTTAATATTATGATATTTTAACAAAAATATAAAAAATAATTTACTATAATTTATTATTAATATTTTAATAAATAATATTAATTTTAAATATTTTCTGAAGAATTAATAATAATTATTTATTAAATTTAATTAGAATATATAAACTATATTAAAATATTTAAATATAATAATTAAATATTTGTAATTAGATATTGACACAATTATATTATTTTAAAAATTATTTTTTAATTTTTAATGCTTTTAATACATTTTGTAAAACTAATATTAGATATTAACATAACATAGAAAACATAAACGTAAGAAATTAAAATATTACATATATTGGGATTAAAGTTTCAAAAGGGATAATATTTATATACTAAATATAAATACTAAAAATTTACAATAGCATTAAACTGAATTCATTAAACTAGAAGCTATAGCATCTCTTGTTAATTCCATTTTAAAACCACTTAAATTGCTTGATTCACCGTCATCATCACCACCATCATCGCCGTCGTCATCATCATCACTTTCTCGACCATGCGCATTTTCTGAATCAATAATATTCTCATATGCCCAGTTAATATCTTCGTATTCCATAAAATCTGCATCATTTCGACCGACATGTTTTCGGATAAAATTGTGTATCGTCATTGTAGCAACAACAATCATCGTTTGCTTTTCAAAACTATAACTTGGCATATCCCTTAAAATGGCCCATTTTTTTTTCAAAACACCAAAAGTTCGTTCAATCACACTACGTAATGATGAATGTGAATGATTGAATATTTCTTCTTTACCAGATACTGGTCTACCTCTACGAAAGTCTGGTAAATGATATCGCTGACCTCTATATGGTCCAAGATAACCTTTCATTTGAGGATATCCAGAATCAACAAGATAATATTTTCCTACATGTCATAATATAACAAACAATTAGTTCAATATTTTTTTTTAATAAAAAATATCAATTAAAGAACTTATACTTTATTTTTTAAAAAATCACATATAAATAAAATATCTAACCATTTGGTGGGTGCGGAAATTTGTATTTTGGATCTCGAATTGCATCAAGAAATATTCTAGTGTCATGTGCCGATCCTTCCCATCCAAATGATGATAAAGGTGAAACACATATTAAAATCACATACTGCCATAACATTTTGAGTAGGGATACCTTTTCTTCCAATATAGGGAATTTGTTGACTTGGTGGAAGAATAGCGGCAATATGAGTACCATCAATTGCACCGATGCAATCCTGAACAAATAATCATATTAGTCTCGTGTATATTTTTAGTCAACCAAAAATATTAAAAATATAATAAGATAAATTAAATTTTAACCTTAAAATGCGGCATATATCTAGAATCATTACGTATTTGTTCTGCATTGAGCTAAAAAGGATCTTCGGTGCAATTAGATCGGTGGCCATCCTTGAAACTTTCTCAAGCACAATTGTAAAGTATCGGCTTATTGTTGATCCAAACCTTTGAAATCTTTCTCGACATTGGGAAACTTTTGCACCGGTGCCCAAGATGTATAAAAAAATTCCCAACATTTCAGTAGAAGATATGTGTCTTGAAGTTTGCAAGTTGTATCTTGTCTCCAAAACTCTCAACAAACTTGTGAATACCATTTTAGACATCCTAAAATTAATCATACAACGTGATTCGTGACCGTCAAGGATCTCTCGGATCCATGTCTCACCTGACTGTTTTGAATTCATGCATGGTTGTTTCAATATATACTTCTCGTGATATAATTGCACGGAAGAAGATGCAACAACAAATAAGGGGGTAAAACATTCCACGCGTTGTAAAATCCCTTTCTTTTCCCGTTCATCATCACTTTCATCACCGCTGTAATTTTCAACTATACTCATCACCTGTAAAAAAATTGAACATCCAAAATCATATATAAACAACTATTGATAAAACTAATTTAGTAAAAATAAGTAGAGCATAAATTCAATATCCAAAGACCAAATATAGACAACTATTAATAAAAGTAGATTATACATAAATAAATAGAACATAAATTCAATATCCAAAAACCAAACATAAATAACCATTGATAAAACATAAATTCAATATCCAAAAACCAAACATAAACAACTATTGATAAAACTAGTGTAGCATTTTTTTTAGTCACATAATAGATATCTCTAAACACTAGAAGATCAGAAAATTTTCAACAATCCTTCATTTCCGTCTTAAGCCACAAAGCTCTAATCTTGGGATTAATTGATAAAAACATAATTAAACTTGTCCTTATTGAGCAATAATCTAAGTGCGAAAAGTATAGCGGACTAGCTTCGGAACTTCTTCCGACATGTTTGTCGAGCACTTTGACTACTTCTGGAATACCATATGGATCCATAACAGGAGTCAAACTAGCTGTGGCTTGACTCATATTGTTAGCTGCATTGCATAATTTTTCTATTTGATTGGACAATCTTGCAGCTCCTCCAATTTGCTTTGAGGATTTCTTTCTTCCGTGTTTAAAATGTGAACTTGATATCTCGTGATTTTTTCTTTTTGCCCGTTTCCATCAATTTGAACATCATTTGAAATGTTCACATCATTTGAAATTTTCACATCATTTAAAATGTGAACATCGTTTCTCACATTCTCATCTTCATTCTCTTCAGGTATTTCATTGTTAACATCCTCAAAAAAATCGATGCAGTGTACTGTAAAGAAGGTGCCCATGCTTTATCACTGTTGCAACTATCCCCATGAACATTTGGTCCAACTTCCTTCGAATTCGGATCAATGCCCGATGTTTTAAATTTTGAGCTTCAGCACAACCTACATATAAAATGATAGTTTAATAATAGTAATTATCAATAACCTCATTGAAAATAAAAAAAAAATCAGAATTATTAATGTACCTTTAGCCTACTCTCCCACCAATCATCCGATGCATCAACGGTTCTTTTTATAGGATCCCACCCTAGACCAGTATCTTCGCCTTTAAGTTTTTTCCAAGCTTTCCATTCTTTTTTTAGGGCGTCCCACCTATTTTTAAGTTGTCTTTGTGAAAAACCCTTGCCCGTTTCTTTCTCAAAGTTTGTCATTATTTTCAACCATCCATCTTTTGTGAAATGAGTACCAGGCCTATTGCCTTTCAATATTTCTTTAATACAAATATCACAAAATATTTCTGTCAATCTCTTATCCCACATTGCTTTCACTTTTTCACCACTAACTTCAATCGCCGAAGTACTCATCTATTGTGTATACAAACAGATTCGTTTCAGCCAAGCAATCAAGAAAATCAAATGTCACATAAAAACTTACATTTTAATCACGATACAAAAGTAGAACATCTTAATTTTATCTATGAAATCTTTTAACTGCAGCTCCAACAAATTTCAACCAAAGCAAGCACAATAGATCATTATAATAAATATGCTTTTGCTCTAATGAGCTGATCTCTCATCTTCCTTACCTTCTCATCCGCCCTGCGAGGTTGAGACTGCAAATGCTGATCAGGTCCGCCTGTTTCTTGATTAGGTTGCTCCTACATCCAATAAATAAGTGTTAACTATATGTTATAAATGAATTCAATAACTATATGTTAACCCCACCCCAACAGGGGAAAAAAGCCCTGTTTGTAAGCTTCAGGTTCTAATGGCAAGATTACGAAGAAATTTTTTTGTCACAAGAATGACACATGGAATTTGTTCTGTATTGCTCGATTTAAAGATGAGTGCTTCAATGATTTTTACATTACAAGCTAAGCCACAAACTGAATTTGTGACACAAAATGATACAAAGAGGAGGTTTGGTGCAATTTTGAAGGTGATAATTATACCAAAACTATTTGGTGCCGTAAAAATAGAACCTATTATTATCATATAGATTCACAATAATAATATAGCAACAATACCATCATCCGCTATCCTCACAAGATATATGTTACTTTAAACATACTCTAAAAACTTACATTGAAATGAAAAGCACTGTAATACTAGATACATAAACGCACCTTTTTCGTAGAGTTCACCCCTTCCGTACTCTGTTGAATTTGATGCTTCTCTTTTCCTTCATGAGTAATTTAGAATTTAGAAATGGAGCAACTCGTCAAAACACATTTGTTTTAAAATATTCAAGAACAATACATGCAACCCGAGTAATATTCACTATTTGTTTCTAACAGATCATGCTCAAATTTATACATAAATCCAAAGAGATACATAAACAAAGAATGTCTACATATTCTCGCTAATTTGATCATAATTTAATAAATTTAGTTTATATTATACAATCATATACAATTAATGGAATAAATTAAGGCAATAAATAATTATCATTAGAAATTAATAAAATTAAATTAATTCAATTTTTTACAACAATCAATTTACTTAATATTAAATTTAGCATATAAAATATATTATTCCAAACATACTTCTCAACTTATCAACAAGATCACGTGCCTTGATTGTGTGAGCCGTGCATATGTCCCTTCCTTTAGCCTCTGTTTTCTCATACACGATAGCGCGTCTTGAGCTATATCGCGCACATCAACTATATTTCGAATTTTGTTTTCCAGAGAGTTGTATCCTCTCGCACATCAACGCATTGCAATGGTGTAAACAAAATAGATTCATAATGGAAAAGAATGCCACAAGAAAAGCTATCATGTCTTTCACTTTAAACCATATTTTCCTCAGTAACTTCTCTGAGAAAGACCATGGTTGAAAGACAAGAAAATTAGAATAATATCCTGGCTCCAGCAACAATGGACTCCAATCCACAACAACAAGTTTAAGATTAAAATCTGATAAGCCAAGTCAATTAAGCTCAAAGACACTATTTTATAAATTGCAAGGCCACAAAAAGTTCTCACAATTTTTTTCTTTAATTTTCTGCTTCCTTCCTTTTACATTCTTCGTAATTCCAATCTATCATCACGTAAACAAAGGAAAAAAAATTCTGGGTTTCTTATCAAATCTCCAAATCTTTCTCTTTCATCGAAGAAAAAATTTGAAAAACATGTGTCCTATGAGGTTCTTGTTGTTGTTTTTCTCGGCGATTTTAGCTAGGTATTTCGCTTGGAGAACGGCGGTGGGTTCATCAGTTGATGCCGATGATGGGGTTTCTGAAGATTCAAGGAAAAAAAGAAAAAAAGTCTATGATTCAAACCCATGAAGAAGAAGAAGAAAAAAAGTCTGTCGAAACCTCAGTTCCCCCAAATCAAAACAATAACCAACAGATAGAACAAAACCCAAATTAAAATAAACCAAAACATACCAGAAAATTGAAACAAGCACTTGTAAAGAATAGCAGTGTTGGATTCGATCAATCGTTTTGTTCCTGGTGAAAGAACCCGATCCAAAATCAGAGAAAAATAGAAAAGGGAAAAAAAGAGAAGTAGCGTCTATTTGGAGAAGAAATAATAAAAGGATAAAAATGTAAAACCTGATGGAAAAGTCCTTTTCTCTGAGAAAAAGCTAAAAATTTTGGCTTTTTCATCTGTGAAAAAGTCCTTTTCAAACGGTCAAATAAGGCTCCCACTGGCCCTCGTTCTTTATTCCTTTTTACAGAAAAGGACTTTTTGGCCAAAAAGTCCATCAGGGATGGAGCGCCGAACGGGCCCTTACTCACGCTAGGTTAGTTCGAGAACCGACTAAACTATAGCTCTGATACCACTAAATGTAACACCCCTTACCCGTATTCAAGCCGGAACAGGGTTTGAGGCATTACCTAACTAGTCTTGCTTAAACATCTCGAATAGGGTTATAAAATTTTGTTTAAACCCATCACTTGAACATGCTCGGCCTAGGAGGCCCTAACATACTTCCGAGAGGTATCGAAACTATTCGGGAACTTTTACAAGTTCGAGAAACTTTTCAACAAAGTAGGGCCACACGCCCGTGTGGGGGTCTTGGGACACGCCCGTGTGCCCCTAAGACATGCCCGTGTCTTTCACCCATGGTCGACACTGACTAATTTCACACTGTCTTGACACGCCCGTGGTCCTGGCCCGTGTGCCAAACCTTGGCTTTCTGACTTATCCACACGGGCTATACATACGTCCGTGTGCTTCAGCCGTGTAGCTATTCAAATTTCAAGTGCAAGGTGCAGACTTCACACGACCTGGGCACACACCCATGTTCTAGTCGTGCCTCCCACACGGTCTAGACACACGCTCGTGTGTCTACCCATGTGGACAATTAGCAGGCTATCTACCAAGCCCTTTGCCACCCTACATTGCATATATTCATACACCATCACACAACACTCTCAAATCATCGATTATAACACATTTGATTTATGAAAATGAAGTCTTCATCCCCTATACGAGGGAGAACTATTTCTAGTATAATTACAATCGACTTAAGCCATCATCTATGGCTATGCACCACCTAATCGTAAACTCTCTTAGGCCAACACATTTAGCTATATCAACTCTGACTTAATCAACTTTAAAAGAGATCCCTACACATGCCATAACTCATAAGGACTTGAAACCTCATACCAAGTGCCAACTCGATAGTGTGAAACATCTCCGGCGATCTCCGACCCGAGTTATCTAAATTAACCTATAAGAGGTGAGAAAGAAAGAGAAGTAAGAAATAATGCTTAGTAAGTTCATATGCATATAATAATCAACTACTGATAATCATTGATTATAATCAATCGCAAGGTATTATAATGAGTTTTACATCTTAAACTCATGGTTACTTACATAATCATCCTTGAAGCTTACTCATTCCGTCTCTTACCACATTCTAACCATGCCACAAGCCAAATGCTCATGTTAATTAGCATAAATTCCTGCACTTGTCACCACATAATCACATAAAACAACATATCGAATATTTTCAATAAGCCATTCATACTATCAATTACTCGGTGGTTTTGCACTCAGCCCACCCTCAATTTCTAATAAGGTGGTATCTCACTTAGCCCACCAATCATTTATAATTACGGTGGTATCGCACTCAACCCACCAATAAGAATAATATAAGCGATGGTATCGCACACAACCCATCATTTAATAATTAATAAGGTGGTAACGCACACATCCCACCGTTATTATACATTCATGGATAGTTATCCACATGCATTTCTCTATTTCAAATGTTCCTCCCAGAAACATCCTCACACACACTACCAACCTTACTTAGCTTTCTACGATAATCGTTCGCATCCATACAATGCATTAATAATTATAACTTATGCAACCAAGGTGCATCATTTACACATAACCCACTATGGGTTCATCATATATCGAATTCATCTCAATTCAGTTCTAACACATACCTGTACCTCTCATGGTACAACCACATTCATTCTCATTTTCAACATACTTATTGAATCACTCAAATTGTTAAATAACACCTTTGAGTCTCATACACATAAAGTCACACTGACATCATACCCCCGATAGGGTCTTACATGAATTAACATATCGATGCCATGTCCCTGACATGGTCTTATACAAAATCCCATACCGAGGCCATATTCTAAATATGGTCTTACACGGAACCTTAATTACCATTGTATCATGCTATTTGTATTTCCACTATTTATAGTTTAATTCAAGACTTTCATTTCTTGACATTACATCAAAACATATTTAACGTATACATGGAGGCAATAAACAATCTATACAACATTGAAATATTAAAAATACTTCACTTAGAGTTGTACAATTTGACACATGAACTTACCTCGATACCCAAAAGGGTAAAAAGGGACCCTTTTGCCCACATTTCTCTTTTCTCCCGTTCTAGGTCCAAATCTCGTTTTCTTTGATCTAGAACAATAGAATTTACTCTTTTAATCACTTATAATTCATAATACAACAAAATCTATACTTAGGCAAAAATGACTATTTTGCCCTTATACATTGGCAAAGTTACGATTTTTCCCCTAGGCACGTAAATCACTTTTCATCACATTTTCCTATTAAACAAGCCTAGCTGAACATTTAATCTTCTTACAACTTTCCCTAATTCCAACTATTTCATGCATTAATGAACAAATTACACCATTTGCATCTTAGTCCTAATTAGGTGTTTTCATGAAACACCTTTCACAAAATTTGTTTCTCATCTTCCTAACATTCATTTTCTTCCATAAAAACTCAGCAACCAACATAAAATCTCTTATGGCAAGTCCCTAGACTTTCAACCATATTGCAAATTAGTCCCCTCATTAGCTAGCTTAAGCTTTGGGGACTCCAAAGGTACAATTTTTATCAATAAAGATCACCAAAATCACTTATTTGTGAGGAGAAATGTTTGCTGAAATTTTGAGCTCTCCCACCCTTTTAATTCTTTTATTTACCAAAGGACAAAAATGCCCTTAATGATCCTTTCTTAGGATTTTTCCTTCCCATGTCCATTTTTGTCCATCATCAAATATAATGGTCTAATTGCTAAATAAGGACCTCTAGAAATTTTTATAATTCTATTTCATACTTGAATATTCTAGAATTTCATATTTTCCTATTCTTTGCAATTTAGTCCTAATGGACAATTTAATCACAAATTTATAAAATCTCTTCATGAGACTTTTACACAATCATGAAATCACCTCATAAACCTTATAGAAATATTAAAACTCATATTTTTACTTCGGATGTTTGGTCTCGCATCACTATTCCGACTAGGCCCTAAGTCGGGCTGTTACAATTCTCCCCCTTAGGGATTTTCGTCCCCGAAAATCTTACCAGTGAATAGGTTTGATATCGGGTTCCTCATAGCCTCCTCGGGCTCCCATGTAGCTTCTTCTACCCCATGTCTTTGCCATAATACTTTCACAAGGGCTATACTTTTATTTCTTAACTGCTTGACTTCCCGAGCCAAAATCTTGACCGGTTCTTCATTATATGTCATGTCGGTTTGAATCTCAACCTCTGTCGGTGTAATCACGTGCGAAGGGTCTGATCGGTAGCGTCGCAACTTCGACACATGAAATACATCATGGATCTTTTCTAACTCTGATGGCAAATCCAAACGATAAGCTACTGGCCCTAACATCTCGGTGATCTCATACGGTCCGATAAAACGCGGACTCAATTTGCCTTTCCGGCCAAATCTTAGAACTTTCCTCCATGGTGACACTTTCAAGAATACTCTATCACCGACTTGATACTCAATTTCTTTCCTTTTTAAATCCGAATAGGATTTTTGTCGATCAGAAGCAGCTTTTAGACAATCTCGAATCACCTTTACTTTTTCTTCAGTTTCTCAAACCAAATCAACCCCGTGAATCTGGTTTTCCTTAAGTTCAGTTCAATATAAAGGCGTTCGACATTTACGCCCCTATAAAGCCTCATAAGGCGCCATTTTCAAACTCGACTGAAAACTGTTATTATAGGCAAATTCCACCAAAGGTAAGTATTTCTCCCAGCTGCCCTGAAACTCAAGAATACAACACCGCAGCATATCTTCCAGTACTTGTATTAACCTTTCCGGTTGACCATCGGTTTGGGGGTGAAAGGCTTTACTGAAGTTCAACTTTGTGCCCAATGCCTCTTGCAACTTTTTCCAAAATCTAGACGTGAATCTTGGATCTCGGTCCGATATAATAGACAAAGGCACTCCATGCAGCCTTACTATCTCTGAGACATACAAGTTTGCCAACTTGTCAAGTGAGTAGTCAACTCGTACAGGTATGAAACGGGATAACTTCGTAAGCCTATCAACTATGACCCATACAGCATCTTTCTTGCTCGGTGTCAACGGCAATCCTGTTACAAAATCCATGGTAACTTGGTCCCATTTCCACTCGGGTACCATTATAGGTTGAAGCAAACCCGAGGGTACTTCATGTTCGGCTTTTACTTGTTGACAAATTAAGCATCTTGAAACAAACTCAGAAATATCTTTCTTCATACTTGGCCACCAATACCATTTAATCATTATACATCTTGGTACTACCCGGATGCACAGATAAACATTCGCTATGTGCCTCATGCAAAACTTTACGAATGAGCTCATCGTTCCTCGGTACACATACTCGATCCCTGAACATTAAACATCCGTCTGAATTGATCTGAAAGTCGAACTCAATACCTGACTCGGATTGAACTCTTCTGGCTTGCAAGTGGCTGTCATCTTTCTGAGCCTCATAGATTTCTCGAAGTAACATCGGTCTAGCTCTCAACTCAGCTAGAATAGAACTAGCATCTGACAGTGTTACCCGTGCATTCATAGCCCTCAATACAAATAGGGATTTTCTACTCAAAGCATCAGCGACTACATTTGCCTTTCCCGGGTGGTAATAAATGACCAACTCATAATTCTTTATCAACTCTAACCATCTCCGTTGCCTTAAGTTCAATTCCTTTTGAGTCATTAAATACTTTAAACTTTTGTGGTCGGTGAATATCCGACATTTTTCACCATACAAATGGTGTCTCCAAATCTTTAATGCAAAAACAATAGCAGCCAACTCTAAATCATGCGTCGGGTAATTCTTCTCATGTGGCTTTAGCTGTCTGGAGGCATACGCTATCACCTTGCCTTCTTGCATAAGTACACAGCCCAATCCATTTAAGGATGCATCGCTGTAAATCACAAATTCTTTTCCCGGCTCAGGTTGCACTAGAACTGGAGCCTCTGTCAACAATGTCGTTAATTTCTCGAAACTCTGCTGGCACTTCTCTGTCCATTCAAACTTTACATCTTTCTATAATCTAGCCTCGTCATCGGGGTAGCTATCATGGAAAACCCCTTGACAAACCGCCTATAATAGCCACCTAGGCCCGAAAACTTCTAACCTTTGTTACGTTCCTCGGCGGTCTCCAATTGACAATAGTCGAAATCTTACTTGGGTCAACTCGGACTCCATCTCCCGAGACAAGGTGTCCCAGAAATCCAACTTCCTTGAGCCAAAATTCACTTTTGTTGAACTTGGCGTACAATTGATTATCTCGCAAAAAATCTATAAAACTTTCCTTAAGTGCTCAAAGATGCTCACTCTCATCACGAGAATATATCAGTATATCATCAATAAAAACCACAACAAACTTATCTAGAAATGGCCAGAAGATGAGGTTCATTAAATCCATGAACACCGCAGGAGCATTTGTCAAACCGAAAGGCATGACTAAAAATTCATAATGCCCATACCTCGTTCGAAAAGTAGTCTTCGGCACATCTGAATCTTATACTCTCAACTGGTAATAACCAGACCTTAAGTCTATCTTGGAAAACACAGTGGCTCCCTTCAATTGATCAAATAGATCATCGATCCTTGGCAATGGGTACTTGTTCTTCACTATTACCCTATTAAGTTGCCGGTAATCTATGCACAATCTCATGGAGCCATCTTTCGTTTTCACAAATAGCACTGGAGCACCCCATGGAGAGCAACCCGGTCTTGCAAAACCTTTATCCGTCAACTCTTGTATCTGCGCCTTCAATTCCTTCAACTCAGTTGGAGCCATTCTGTAAGGAGCAATCGATATAGGTGTTGTACCAGGAGCTAACTCGATACCAAATTCAACCTCTCTAACTGGAGGTAACCCTGGTAACTCCTCTGGGAATACATCTGAGTACTCGCATACTATCGGTGCTGATTCAATCTTTAATTTGGTTTTTTTTGGCATTCATCACAAAAGCAAGATACGCCTCATACCCTTTTCTTACATATCTCTCAGGCGACAGTGAGAGATCACTACCGACGACTGCTTGTTCATCTGATTCAACACAAAGAGTGTCCCCATTTTCACATCTCAACTCAATATATTTCTTTCCACAATTTACTGTCACATTATGAGTGGTTAACCAGTCCATACCAAGAATAATGTCAAATTCATCAAATGGAAATAGCATGAGATTTGCCTTAAAACAATGGCCTCTAATCATCAATGGGCAATCTTTACATACCTTATCAACTAGCACACTTTTGCCTAAAGGATTAGACACCTTTATCACAAATTCTGTAGACTCTACGGGCATACTCATTCTAGATACTAATTTCATGCAAATGTATGAATGGGTAGATCCCAGATCAATTAAAGCAATAACTTTAGTATCATAGAGAGAAAATGTACCCGTAATCACATCAGGAGATGATGCCTCTTTTCGGGCACGAATGGAATAGGTCCTCACAGGCGCTCTACCCTCAGATCTCGCAGCCTGCTCTTTGGGGGTACCCTTACTACTCGCCCCGCTTCCCGGTTTCTCTGTGGTCTTCCTCTAGCAGTGCCTCCCGATCTTGCATCCTGAAACTTCTCTTTCTCATCCCCCTCTGGGCAATTTCTAATAAAGTGGTCTAGAGACCCAAACCTGAAACAAGCCTTCTCATTGGCTCGACATTCACCAGAATGACATCTGCCACACTGCGGGCACTCCGATCTACTCGGTCGGGCGTTGCCAACACTAGAAACCGATGTGGTCTGGGCTTTAGACTCTGAGTACTATTTGCTCTTGTTTTTGCCTGAAAACCCGGCTGAAGTAGCCGATCGAGTAGGAAAATCTCTCGACTTCTTGGACGAGGACTGAAATGACTTACTCAATTGTATTTTTCTTGAGTCACGAGACTCCATCTCAGCTTTTCTTTTCTCATTCACTAATTCCTCGGCTTTACAAGCCCGGTCCACTAACACAACAAATTCCTTCAACTCGAGGACACCAACAAACAACTTGATATCTTCATTTAGTCCGTCCTCAAACCTCTTACACATGATGGCTTTAGAGGACACACATTCCCGAGCATATTTGCTGAGCCTCACAAACTCACTTCACGTACTTCGACCATCGTCATCTTTCCTTGTTTCAGTTCAAGGAATTCCTTTCTCTTTTGATCAATGAATCTTTGGCTTATGTATTTCTTTCGAAATTATTCTTGGAAGAACTCCCATGTAATTCTTTCCCTTGGTACCACCGACCCAAGGGTATTCCACCACTGATAAGCGGAATCTCTCAGAAGAGAAACCACACACTTTATGCACTCTTCAGATGTGCAAGATAATTCATCAAATACCCTAATGGTATTTTCAAGCCAAAATTCGGCACTTTCTGGATCATCATCTTTACTAGACCGGAATTCCTCGGCTCCTTATTTTTGGATTCTATCAACCGGAGGCTTTTCTCTTCTTACAACTTCTACCACTTGGGGAGCTACAGGGGTAGGTTGAGGAATAGGCGAGGGTGGAGGAGGTGGAGCATTTGGATTTGCTCGAATGTACTCTGTGTACCAATTACTCATCATACGGAGAAAGGCTTCTGGGCCTCTTCTCCCCGACCCAAAGTCTCGTGTCTACTTTCATCGGCGCGGTCCCTTGCGTGGGAGTCGGCGCGATTACTTGAAGCATCATCACCGCAACTCGATCGGATCATGATCCATTAACTATATAAAAATACAATTCAAATCATTAGAGTCGTCACACTATCGTTACACAAGTACTCTTACACGTATGGCATGTATAGCTAAACTCATACTCACGCTACGTTAGTTCAAGAATCGACTAAACCGTAGCTCGATACCACTAAATGTAACACCCTTACCCGTGTCGTTTACACCGGAATCGGATACGAGGTATTACCATGCTTGACCTCGATTGATCAAATAATTACGGTTATAAAGGTTCATTCCAACTTAAAACTTTTCTTTCTTATTTATAACTTACATTTAATGGGCCTACGAGGCCTTAAACATACATCCGGAAGGATTCAGAGTTCAACCGGAAGCTTTTACACTCTTTGAAAGTTTTTGCCTAGACAGGGGCCACACGCCCGTGTTGTCCGAGGGACACACCCGTGTGACTCTAAGACATGCCCGTGTCCTTCACCCGTGGTCGACACTGACTTATTTCACACGGCTGAGCACACGCCCGTGTCTATAACCCGTGTCCTTCACACGGCCTAGACACGACCATGTCTCTTACCCGTGGAGCTCTCTGGCTATGACATCATCAAACCTTAAATAGCACACGGCCAGGGCACACGCCCTGTGTGCTGGCCCGTGTGACAAATCACATTCTCGTAAATTAGTGCAGGGGACACACGGCCTATCAACACACCCATGGGGCTGGCCGTGTGTCTCACATGGCCTGGACACATGCCCGTGTGTCTACCCGTGTGAATATCAATAGGCTATTTTCCAAGCCTTCTTGCCACCCTGAAACATAAACTCATTCATTTCATCCTAAGGAACATGTACTATAACAATATCAAACCATGAAGAACCATTAAATTAACATACATCCCATCCACAATTCACTCGTTACCTTGCACGAACTTGCATTTCATTATGTCTATCAACCTTAAAACATAAACTTGACAATTTTGGCCAATTCATCATGACCCTTTACAAAATGAGTGTAAATCATTGATAGCCAACACTTTGGCCTTTAAATATGTCATGACACAAAATGATCAAATCCCTATACATGCCATACTCAAAATGAATTAACTTTACTATACCAAAGAACAGCTTGATAGTGTGATCCGAGCCCAACGTTCAAAGATCCCCGAGCTAACTTAGCGAAACTACAAGGAAAAAGGGAAAAGAGAGGGGTAAGCATATAACTTAGCACGCTTGCATGAAATTCTAAAGAAACTATAATTTCTCAAACTGAATTCATCCATCTTATGAAACATTAGCAACATAAGCCTCAAATGCATAATCATACTCATTCATACTTACTCATACTTATTCTTACCCATCTCATATTACACTATGGGTTCATAGCTCGTATTTTCCCATGGCACCTATATCACTTATCACATGACTTGTCACATATGCTAAAATGAGCATAAACTCAAATCTTAATCATTCATATCATGAATGAAACTCAAGGTCTTACATAAGTAGTTTTGGTTCAACACCATCTTACTTACTCGAGCCATTGTCCATGAACTAACCAGATTATCATAAGATATTCAAACTCACCTTGCACGATATATTGATGCCAATGCCATATCCCGTATATGGTCTTATACAGGAACTCAAGCCTGATGTCGATGCCATGTCCCAGACATGGTCTTATACGAGATCTTTCTTTGGTGCCAAAGCCATGTCCCAGACATGGTCTTATACGAGACCTTCCTTATCTCAATTGAATACATAAGTATCATCCTTATTCATACTAATTCCTCATCGAGGTTTCTTTACTCGAATTTCATGGAATGACATACATTAACATAATATCATTCAATTTCAAATATTGAAACATTATGGAACTTTAACTTCATACAAACTTACCTCGATTCTCAAAATGTATCTCGATGCTCGATTTAGTCTTCGATTTTATTCTTGCTTCGATTTCGATCCGGGCTTCGTGTTTCTTGATCTATAATAATAAATTCCACTTATTAAATACATGCATTGACTAAATCGACTCATAATTTATATTTTGGAAAAATTACAATTTTGCCCCTAAAATTTTACATAATTACACTTTTGCCCCTAGGCTCGTAAAATGATTTTTATTCATCTTTCTTGCATTTTAAGCTTAGCCGAATCATATTCTCAACTATAGAAACCTTCAATTTCCACTATTTCACTCATATATGACCACTTTTACAACTTTTACAATTTGATCCTTTTCATGCATTTTTCATGAAAATCACTTAGAAAAAGATGTTTATCATACATCAAACTTCCATATTCTTCCATAAAAAATCAAAATACATGCATGTCATACATGGGTAAATTTTTGAATATAAACCCTAGCTCAAAATATAGCTAGAAATAGCTAAACCGAGCTACGAGGGTTTCAAAAATACGATGAACATTAAAAACGAGGCCAGGGTGCACTTACTATCAAGCTTGGAAGATGAAGAAACCCTAACTATGGAGATCTTGAGAATTTTGGCTATGGTGAAGAAGATGAACATCAATTTTTTCTTGTTTTTCCCTTTTAATTCTTTTATTTACCAAAGGACAAAAATGCCCTTAATGATCCTTTCTTAGGATTTTTCCTTCCCATGTCCATTTTTTTCCATCATCAAATATAATGGTCTAAATTCTAAATAAGGACCTCTAGAAATTTTTATAATTCTATTTCATACTTGAATCTTCTAGAATTTCATATTTTCCTATTCTTTGCAATTTAGTCCTAATGGACAATTTAATCACAAATTTATAAAATCTCTTCATGAGACTTTTACACAATCATGAAACCACCTCATAAACCTTATAGAAATATTAAAAATAATATTTTTTACTTCGGATTTGTGGTCTCGTACTATTATTCTGACTAGGCCCTAAGTCGGGCTGTTACACACACGGCCTTGTCCCAACCCGTTTCCCAGCCCATGTAACTCACTGACTTCGGTCACACGGCCAAACCACACGCCCGTGTGCCAGGCCGTGTACCCTTCGAAATAACCTCACACTCCCGTGTGTCAAGCCATATGCTAGGCCGTGTAAAACCCGACTTGCAACCCTTTGAAAACTACAGGGAACACACGGTTGTGCTACCTAGCCGTGTGTCACACACGGCTGAGACGCACGCACGTGTCTCTGTCCGTGTGGATGAAAATAAGCTATTTTACAAGCCATTTTTCTCACCCTTTTCAACATGTACCTATAATCCCTTTTGTACATGTACATAAGCCCTCAAAAGGCACCAAAATCATGCAAAATCAAGCCAAACACATATGGTATAATAACATCCAACCAATATGCCCAAAGGTACCTCAAATGACAACATTAAAACATGTATAACCATGTACTCAATTTGGACAAAATAATTGATTAACTTCTAACTAAGTTTGCATCATTAAAAAACATGTAAATCACTTACCAAAACATACCATTTGGTACCAACTGTACCACATAATCATTAGCATCAAAATACATATATGCTTACTATGGCAAAACACCAATTCACAACAAGTTATATGTCATATCTAATGCACATTCAACTACTTTTCTATCTACCATTATTCGACCATAACAAGTCATATATCAACCATTACGAGGCTACTTATATACACCTTATAATATATATCATTTTACCAACACAAGGCCAAGATGCAAACTAACCAAATGGTCAATTCCACAACCAAAGCACATAGGCTAACATTAGTCAAAATACCTATAAATGCCATTATAACCTTAACCAAGACATCAATATCTACCGATATAATTGCTGGATAGTGTGATAAATCTCTGACGAGCTTTCAACTCGATCGAGCTTAGATAGTCCTAAAAAGTAAAGAAAAATAACTACATAAGCAATGAATGCTTAGTAAGCTCGTATGAACTTTAATCATATCTATCCATTTAAAATATGAAATTTATACAATTCAAGAATAATCATATACCGATACCATACGATTCATGAAATGAAATTCAACAATTCACAAATTGAATAATTCCATAGCATCACTTATACCTATCATCCCTAACAAAGTAGGATTTTATAAAAAAACTTTAAGTCTCTTTCAATTTTCTTCCTTTCGTTTGCATGTCATTACTTTCCATTACATTTACTTTCTTTAGCTTAATTAACATCAGCAATTCAACTCATCTTTCCCTTTTTCATCACTCATTTCATATGCATAATACACAAGACACAAGCATGTCATCAACCATAGCCACAAGCTAGTGCATTTAAACATAGCTCTTTTAGAATTAATCAAATGATAAACCATTTCATAAGAATTTGCATAAAACCATTTCATAAGAATTTGCATAATTTAAACCTTACCACTTTTTCATGAGTACAAGCATATTTTCATTTGAGCACTTACCATTTTAGTACGACTTATAAGTAAACATAATACCATTCAACCAACAAATTGGCACTTGCCTAAGCATCAAACAAAGAACACATGTTAGCATTGTAACACCCCTTACCCGTATTCAAGCCGGAACAGGGTTTGAGGCATTACCTAACTAGTCTTGCTTAAACATCTCGAATAAGGTTATAAAATTTCGTTTAAACCCATCACTTGCACATACTCGGCCTAGGAGGCCCTAACATACTTCCGAGAGGTATCAAAACTATTCGGGAACTTTTACGAGTTCGAGAAACTTTTCAACGAAGCAGGGGCCACACGCCCGTGTGGGGGGTCTTGGGACACGCCCGTGTGCCCCTAAGACATGCCCGTGTCTTTCACCCATGGTCGACACTGACTAATTTCACACGGCCTTGGCACACCCGTGGTCCTGGCCCATGTGCCAAACCTTGGCTTTCTGACTTATCCACACGGGCTGTACACATGCCCGTGTGCTTCAGCCGTGTAGCTATTCAAATTTCAAGTGCAAGGGGCAGACTTCACACGACCTGGGCACACGCCCATGTTCTAGTCATACCTCTCACACGGTCTAGACACATGCCCGTGTGTCTACCCATGTGGACAATTAGCAGGCTATCTACCAAGCCCTTTTCCACCCTACATTGCATACATTCATACACCATCACACAACACTCTCAAATCATCGATTATAACCCATTTGATTTATGAAAATGAAGTCTTTATCCCCTACACGAGGGAGAACTATTTCTAGTATAATGACAATCGACTTAAGCCATCATCTATGGCTATGCACCACCTAACAGTAAACTCTCTTAGACCAACACATTTAGCTATATCAACTATGACTTAATCAACTTTAAAAGAGATCCCTACACATGCCATAACTCATAAGGACTTGAAACCTCATACCAAGTGCCTGCTCGATAGTGTGAAATATCTCCGGCGATCTTTGACCCGAGTTAGCTAAATTAACCTATAAGAGGTGAGAAAGAAAGAGAAGTAAGCAATAATGCTTAGTAAGTTCATATGCATATAATAATCAACTACTGATAATCATTGATTATAATCAACCGCAAGGTATTATAATGAGTTTTACATCTTAAACTCATGGTTACCTACATAATCATTCTTGAAGCTTACTTATTCTGTCTCTTACCACATTCTAACCATGCCACAACCCAAATGCTCATGTTAACTAGCATACATTCCTGCACTTGTCACCACATAATCACATAAAACAACATATCGAATATTTTCAATAAGCCATTCATACTATCAATTACTCGGTGGTTTTGCACTCAGACCACCCTCAATTTCTAATAAGGTGGTATCGCACTTAGCCCACCAATCATTTATAATTACGGTGGTATCGCACTCAACCCACCAATAATAATAATATAAGCGATGGTATCGCACACAGCCCATCATTTAATAATTAATAAGGTGGTAACGCACACATCCCACCGTTATTATACATTCATGGATAGTTATCCACATGCATTTCTCTATTTCAAATGTTCCCACCAGAAACATCCTCACACACACTACCAACCTTACTTAGCTTTCTACGATAATCCTTCGCATCCATACAATGCATTAATAATTATAACTTATGCAACCAAGGTGCATCATTTACACATAACCCACTATGGGTTCACCATATACTGAATTCATCTCAATTCAGTTCTAACACATACCTGTACCTCTCGTGGCACGACCACATTCATTCTCATTTTCAACATACTTATTGAATCACTCAAATTGTTAAATAACACCTTTGAGTCTCATACACATAAAGACACACTGACATCATACCCCCGATAGGGTCTTACATGAATTAACATATCGATGCCATGTCCCTGACATGGTCTTATACGAAATCCCATACCGAGGCCATATTCTAAATATGGTCTTACACGGAACCTTAATTACCATCGTATCATGCTATTTGTATTTCCACTATTCACAATTTAATTTAAGACTTTCATTTCTTGAAATTACATCAAAACATATTTAACGTATACATGGAGGCAATAAACAATCTATACAACATTTAAATATTAAAAGTACTTCACTTAGAGTTGTACAATTTGACACATGAACTTACCTCGATACCGAAAAGGGTAGAAATTGACCCTTTTGCCCACATTTCTCTTTTCTCTCGTTCTAGGTCCAAATCTCATTTTCTTTGATCTAGAACAGTAGAATTTACTCATTTAATCACTTATAATTCATAATACAACAAAATCTATACTTAGGCAAAAATGACTATTTTGCCCTTATACATTGGCAAAATTACGATTTTTCCCCTAGGCTCGTAAATCACTTTTCATCACATTTTCCTATTAAACAAGCCTATCTGAACATTTAATCCTCTTACAACTTTCCACAATTCCAACTATTTCATGCATTAATGAACAAATTACACCATTTGCATCTTAGTCCTAATTAGGTGTTTTCATGACAACACCTTTCACAAAAGTTGTTTCTCATCTTCCTAACATTCATTTTCTTCCATAAAAACTCAGAAACCAACATAAACTCTCTCATAGAAAGTCCTAGACTTTCAACCATATTACAAATTAGTCCTCATTAGCTAGCTTAAGCTTTGGGGACTCCAAAAGTACAATTTTTATCAAGAAAGATCACCAAAATCACTTACTTGTGAGGAGAAATGTTTGCTGAAATTTTGAGCTCTCCCACCCTTGTTTGCTGCCAATTTTCGGTGGTGATGAAGAAAAGAAAAGATGATACCTTTCTTTTCTTTATTTTTCTCTTATTTTATTCATTTAGTCAACAAAAGTCACCAACTCTTGTCAACTTTTTAATTCCTTGTCCCCTTGACCGTCCATCACTCTTAGGAAGGTATAATTACACTTTAAAGACCTCCAATTTACACTCTATAGCTATTTGTCACCTCTAGCAAATAAAATAGGACTTTTGCACTTAATGCGATTTAGTCCTTTTTCGCGATTAAGCAAGAAATCGCTAAAATTAAAGCACCAAAATTTTCATGCACCCTTATAAACATGTTATAACACATAAAATAACATGAAAATATTTTTCTCTAACCTCAGATTAGTGATCCTGAGATCACTGTTTTGACTAGCCCTTAAACCGGGCTGTTACAAGCATACTTGAACATATTTCATATAAATTCAACATTGATAACCTTATTTTCTCAACATGTCACACTTGAGTTCATTACTCGTCTCAACTTACATAATTACCAAGTATCAATATATCAAAGATATTCATATATGTACATGTCATGATACATATCATTATCTTACCATTTCATTATATACATATATCATCCATTTCAATTAATCAATATATCATGTACCATCATTTCCATGTATTTCATGTATAACCTGTATTAGTTCGTATCAAACTCATATCGTCTCGTACCATCACATTTCCCATTGAACCACTTAGAATAATATCGGATACGCGGGAAATCTCGCACACTATGTGCCAACACATGGTCGAAACCATCTCTATCTCATATCTCATATAGATGCTCACTCTCGAGCTATCACTGGGTCTGCTCACACAAGCTGACGGTCAAGACGTAACTACACGGTGCTGCTCACACGAGCTGACGAGTAACTGCAACACATGTCGAAAAACTCAGCCACTTGTAGAACGTACGGGACCAGCACCCAAAACATGGTAACCCCTAATGACATGTCATTTGTATCCTAAATATTCCTAAGGTTCAAATGGGACTCGATAGTCGTTGTGTGTCGTTGAATTTCCCTCATTTCATTATAAGCCAAATTGTATAATAATAAAATATATATATCGATTCATTTTCAATAAAATTTCATATAATAACATTCAATTTAATCAACAATATGCATAGTATAGTTTATACGAACTTACCTGGCTAAATTGCAGAAATACCAAAGTTTAGGGGCATTTTTGTTATTTTCCATTTTCCTCAATTTTCCACCCGATCTTGATCTAAATTAATAATTTCATTCAATATATTAATTTAGACAATAAAATAATTCATTTCATACAATTTGGTCATTTTTGACATTTTTACAACATTGCCCAAAACATGCAAATTAACCATTTTTAATCAGAATTGAGCTTAGCCGAATGTTCATGATATCAAAAACAGCCCATTTATGCAACAATTTTACATTAAATCCTTGTACTTTTATTAATTTAACAAATTAGTCCCTAATAAAAAAATTCATCAAAATCACTTAACAAAATACTTTTTAATATAAATCAACATTCTAAATTCATCATATAACATAAAAAATCACAACATTCATCAATGGAAACATTCAAAATCTTTAACAGTTTCAAAATCGAAGGTACGGGCTAGCTGGACCTAGTTGCAACGATCTCAAAAACATAAAAAAATTATTAAAAACGGGACGCAAAATACTCACATGCAAGCACAAATAGGGATGGCCGAATGAAGCTTCATCCATGGCTGCTTTCTTACTTTTCTATTGGGTTGAAGAAACAAAAATAAAGATGCATGTGTCATTTTGTTTCTTTAATTATTAACCTTTATTAATTATTTACTTATTTAACCTTGAAAACCAACCAAAATTTCAATAATGCCAAACCATTACCATCCATTACCAACTCTAATGGTCTAATTTCCATATAAGAACTTCCACTTTAAAGTTCTATAGCTATTTAATACCTTTAACTATTAGAACTCAAATTTTGCACTTTACGCGATTTAGTCCTTTTTGCTTAATTAACTATCGAAACGATAAAAATTTTCCAACAAAACTTTAATACCACCTTAATTACACTCCGTAAATATTTTTATAAATATTTACGGCTCGATTTATAAAAAATGAGGTCCCGATACCTCAATTTCTTGACCTTAGGGTCATACCACTTGAACTTAATAAATCGCTTATAAAACAAAAATCACAATATTAAAAACCTTTTTAAAATCAAAATTAATAAATATTAAATATAATATTTACAAATTTTTTGGATTTGGTGGTCTCGAAACCACTAAAAAACGGGCTGTTACAAGTCTTGTGTTCCTATTCCTATGAATGATGTCTTGCAACACTCTCCGAATACGTTAGCCTTCCTTTAGGCCTATTTCTACCCCTAAGGTTATATAAATGGTTCAATCACTCTTTTTATTATTTATGAACTAAAATTAAAAACTAAGTAAAAAATGACTAAATTTCTCTTATACGAGCTCCACAAGTACGAAAAATGGTTTAATCTGCTACAACGGATTGCGGCAGATCAAACTCCCCCACACTTAAGTAATTGCTTGTCCTCAAGCAAGAAAATACAAAAAAAGAAAAATATAAAAGAGGACTCTTAAGCAAGTATGATGCAAAGATGAGTTTCAAAACGACATAAATAGGAATAATCATAATTACACATAATTCTAGCATGATATGTAAATGTGTAACCAATATCAAAACCTAAGTTCAGTATAGTACAAAGTATATAAGCAACAAGGTCCTCAAATATATTTATCCATCGAGAAATCATATAGGTAATTTGATTATCTTAGCAGAATACAAACAATTATTATTGCAATCACTCAATACAATGTACGTTCATAAATAGATTTGCCTAGGTTATGTGAGCTCCTAAACGAGCCTATGTATTAAGATATGTTTTTAAAGTAAAATTTTATAAACTATGTTTTTACACACTTTGGTGTGAGCAATACGAGCAAGTGTTTTCATGTAACAGCCCGATTTTGGGTCTAGTCGGAACAGTGGTTTTGGGACCACAAATTTGATGCAAAAAAAATTATTTTTATTATATTTTTATGGTCTACAGTTTTATGGAACGATTTCGTGAAAATTTCGTTCGAAAATTTTGACGTTTGGGCACTCAATTTAGTTAAAGGGATTAAATTGCAAAAACTGCAAAACTTGAATTCTATATGTTAAAGGTGTCCAATTGCTATGAAATTTTAAATTGGAGGTCCTTAGATGGTAATTAGACCATTATGCTTTGGTATGGACAAAAATGGGCATGGTTAGTGAAAAATTTCAAAGTTTAGGTGAAGGGAATTTTGGTAATCTAATAAATAAAGCCAAAATAACTAAATAAAAGATGTCATCTTCCTCAAATTAGTCCCCATGGCCGAAATTCACAAGGAGAAGACATAGCTAGGGTTTTTTCATCTTTCAAGCTCGATTGTAAGTCTGTTCTAGCCCCGTTTTTAATGATTTTTATGTTTTTGAGATCATTGTAACCTAATTTAGCTATTTCAAGGACTAATTTGAAAATATGTCAAAGTCTAAAATTTTACCCATGTTAGATATTTGTGTATTTTGATGTTTAATCGTAGAAAATGTATGTTTGATGTTAGATAAACAACATTTACCAAGTGATTTTTGATGAAAATGCCTAAAAGGACCTATTTGTAAAAGTTGTAAAATATGCAGTAGAAGTGTGATTTAATGAAAAATGTGGACTGCTATGAGTATGAAAATGGTTCGGCTAGGCTTGGGTTTTGAAGAAATTGACTATATTTTATTTTACGAGCCTAGGGACTAAATTGTAAAAATGTGAAACATTAGGAGAAAAAATGTAATTTTGCCATAATATGATTTTTGGGTTGAATTGAATAATGTGATCATTAAATGAGATGGATTTGCTATTATAGATCAAGAAAAATGAAGTTCGAATCTAGATCTGGGGAAAAACAAAGTGTTTGACGATTAGGTCCAATTCTACTATTTTTGTACCGAGGTAAGTTCGTATGTAAATAATGCATTGTTATATTTATGTTTTAAATGCTTTAATATTTTATGAATTGTGATTGACTCTTTGGGCGTATTCGACAAAGTTTCGACAAACGAGAAATCTCGGTTGAACCTTAGGAATAGAATAGGATACGAGTGACATGTCACTAAGAACCCATGTGTATATGCGATTATGTGATCCGGGTGTTGGTCTTGTACGTCCTACTAGTGGCTGGGTAGTTCGGCATGTGTTGCGGATACCTGACAGCTTGTGTGAGTAGCACTGTGTTGCTACGTCCTGACTGACAGCTTGTGTGAGCAGGCCCGTGAATAGCTCGAAAGCGAGCCTATATGTATTATGAGATATGAGGTAGCTTTAGCTACATATATGGCACTTATGTGCAAGATTTCTGAGTATCCGTTAATATTCCGAGTGTTCAACGGGAATGACAAAGTTGTGAAAGGATATGGCTATGATGCGAGTTGGTACAGGTATGTACGTAAAACTCATAAGAAATGAGCTCGATATGCGATGAACCCTTGGTAAGGTGGTGATTGAATAAGTTATGATTATAAGATTTTAATAACATTCATGCTAATTTTTATCATGTAAATTATATGTTAAATGTGTGTGTAACACCCCTTACCCGTATCCAACGCCGGGACAGGGTACGAGGCGTTACCTAACTCATACGCAAACATTCATACAAAACCAAAACGTGACATTTCACTAAAATTTAAAAACTTTTCATAAGCCTTCATTTCTTCCCTTAAACAAGCATACGAGGCACAAAACACACTTCAGGAACGGTTCGGGATCAAACCAAATTCTTTAGAATATCTCTGGAAAAATTTAGAAAATTCTCATCAAACAGTCCACACGCCCGTGTGGAAGAAGGGACACGCCCGTGTGGCATATCACATGCCCATGTTCCACACTTGTTTAGATTTATCTCTCAATTCGAACCTACAGGGGTTTTCACACGGCCGAACACACACCTGTGTCCATGGCTCGTGTCCCTCACATGGCCTTGACACGCCCGTGTCTTAGCCCGTGTGTAAAAACCTTGACATTCTGTTTCTGACGTCATCATCCCCATAGGGTCACACGGCCACGGCACACACCCGTGTCCTTAGACCATATGGCAAATTAAATTCCTAAATTAAGGTGCAGACTTCACACGGCCTGGGCACATGCCCATGTCCTAAGGCCGTGTCTCTCACACGGTTGAGACACACGGCCGTGTCTCAGCCCTTGTTGTTACTACTGGGCATTCTGTTTTGCCAACTTAGAATGCAGGGGGACACACGGCCATACCACACGCCCATAGGGCATACCGTGTGTCGCACACGGCCTAGACACATGCTCGTGTGTCTACCCATGTGGACAAAAACAAGACTATTTACCAAGCCCTTTCTACCACCCCTAGTTGCACCAGCATAAGCCACCTTAAACAACCTACTCATTCATACATAAATATACTAATTTCTCAACCATACAATTGCACATTTATGATAAACACCATCATTTTTATAACTCAACAATAAATATTAGCCATCAACTGTGGCCTTATACAAAAAGAATTTATCTTCAAATCAAGCCAACACATTTGGCCAAAACCATATGACACTTGACAAATACTAAGCCCCTATACATGCCTTACTCATAAAGATGAAACTAGCTATACCAAATGATCAGTTTGATAGTGTGATCGAGCCTTCGACGTCCTTTGGATTCCCGAGCTAGCTTGGTGGATCTATAAGGAAATGGAAAAGAGAGGGAGTAAGCATAAAGCTTAGTAAGTTTACATGTAAACAATGAACACCATACCACATACTTATTCATCAAGAACATTACATACAACTCAAGAACAATTCTGAACCTTATAGTTGTACTTACTCGTTTCAAATCTTACCACATTCCAAATACTTATCATAAACATTTCTCACATTTACATACACTCATACCCTGCACTTATCACCACATAGGCACACGAAATTTTCACTTAGTCAAAGTTTCTCGATGAACACTTCGGAATAATACCGGATACACGGTGGTTTCGCACACAGCCCACCAATAATCACATATCCATGGTGGTATCGCACACAACCCACCAATAATTATAAATATGATGGTATCGCACACAACCCATCAATAATCACTTAATCATGGTGTTTATCCTTATCATTTTCCTATTCCGAAGGTTCATCCGAGAATTTCCTCACTTTCTATCATTTTAATAGATATCAACAATATTCATTCATATTGCACATAATGCATTAATATGTAAAAACATAAGTAAAAAGGATGTATCATTTACGTATAAACTTACCTCGATACAAAATATGTCAATTTGCAATTTAGTCTGAAACCTTGCCTTTTCCTCGGTCAAGGTTGATTCCTCGTTCTTCTTGATCTATAATGACATATTTAGCTAATTAAATAATCACATAAATCAAATTACTCCAAAATTTCTATTTTGGAAAAATTACCGTTTTGCCCTTAGACTTTCACATAATTACGGTTTTGCCCGTAGGCTCGTAAAATGAAATATATTCATTTTTTACACATCCAAGCCTAGCCGATTCATAATCTCTCTTATAGCAACTCACAATTTTAATTATTTCACACATTTACTATTCATTTTATAACTTTTACAAAATAGTCCTATTAAGAGTTTCCATGCAAAAATCCTTTCACAAAAGTTGTTCATTAAACCACTAAGATTCATTTTCTTCCATAAAATTTCAGCAAAAACATAAACACTCTCATGGAAAAACCCTAGACTCTCAACTATTTTGCAAAATAGTCCCCTCATTAGCTAGCTTAGGCTACAAGGGTTCCAAAAGTACAAAGATTATAAAAAATGATCATCAAAAACACTTACTTGCAAGGATTAAAGATTGCTGAAATTTTTAAGCTCCCATATCCCTTTCTTTAGTGTAAAAATCAGTGGAGAGGAGACTGGATGAAAAAGATGACAACTTTTTCTTATTTTATTCTATTTCTATAATTAAGTCACCTAATCCACTAACTTTGACAAAATTTTGAAATTTCTTGTACCCTATGGCCGGCCAACACTTTCTAAGGGCCTAATTACACTTTAAGGACCTCCAATTTAATATTCTATAGCTATTTGACACCCTTATCTTGTAAAAAAAAACTTTCACACTTTATGCGATTTAGTCCTTTTTCAAAATTAAGCATGAAATCACTAAAATTAATGCACCAAAATTTTCATGCACTCATACAATAATGTTTAACTCATAAAATAATATTAAAAATAATTTTCTCTGACCTCGGATTAGTGGTTCTGAAACCACTGTTTCGACTAGCCCTAAAATCAGGCTGTTACAGTGTGGTTATGATGCTTATTATTTGTATAGGAACTTACTAAGCTATATATATTACTCCCCTTTCTTTTCCTTGTCTTATAGTGTCGCCAAGCTAGCTCAGGGTTTCAGAGATCGTCAGAAATCCATACACACTATCAACAATTATTTTGGTATCAATGAATTCAACATTTTGAGTTATGGCATGTATAGGGGACTTGGTCATTTTGTTATGTGTCATAATTGATTTGGCCAAATGTGTTGGCTTATGTTGGTTAGAAGTTCATTTTGTATAAGGTCATTTGAAATTGGCTAATATTGGTATAAGTATATTCATATGATGATGCCTTTCATGAATGTGGAAACTTACATGATTGAGTTGATAAGTTATGTGATGTTTATGTATGATAGATGTTAGCATGTGAATGATGTGTTGATGTCTTGGTTGTGGATGATTTGGTTGTTTGTATAAGCTTGAATTGGTGCTATGTTATGTTATATAGGTGTGTGCATTAAAGGGGTGGCAAATGGCTTGGTAAATAGCCTTATTTTGTCCACACGGCAGACACACGAGCGTGTGTCTAGACCGTGTGCGACACACGGCTTGCCCCATGGGTGTGTGTATCGGTCGTGTGTCCCCTGCACCATAATTTTGAAAAATAGAATGTCCATAATATAATACACGGGCAAAGACATGGGCGTGTGTCTTAGCCGTGTGTGCTGCACGGCTTAGAACGCGGGCGTGTGTTTTGGCCGTGTGAAACCTGCACCTAATTCGAATTAATTTATTTACCACACAGCCTAGCAGACGGGCGTGTGGCATGGCTGTGTGGGACAAGTCAGAGAGCACCCTAAATCGAACACGGTCTGAAGCACGGGCTTGTCCCAGGGTCATATGGGCGTGTCCCTTGGACCACACGGGCGTGTGAGCCCTGGAGTTAGAATTTTTTTTCTAAGTTTTGTAAAAATTTCTTGAGTTCTCGGTTTAGTCCCAAACCACTTTCAATACATGTTTTGGGCCTCGTAGGCTCATATTAGGGACTTTATGATTGAGTGTGGATGGTTTTAATTTGGACGCAAATTTATGGCTCGAAATTGTGTAAATGCTTGTGTTGTAAGTTCGGTAATGCCTCGTACCCTATTCCGGCGTTGAATTCGGGTAAGGGTGTTACATTTAGTGGTATCAGAGCTACAGTTTAGTCGATTCTCGGACTAACATAGCTTGTGTAAAGAGTCTAGCTATACATGCCATATATGAACTGTGATAGTGTGATGACTCTTGATAATTTTAAACTGTATTTTTATATAGTAAATGGATCCCGACCGAGCTGTAGCTGATGAAGTAGAATGTAATGCACCGACTCCCACTCAAGGGGCAACGTCGTCTGAAAGTAGACCTCCTAAGGTTAGTCAGGGAGGAGGAGAAAGGGCTAGAGAAGCCTTCCTCCACATGATGAACGAGTGGTATTCAGAGTTTGTTCAAACAAATCCGAATGCTCAACATCCTCCACCCCCTCCTTATCCCCAACTGATTCCCGTAGCTCCTCAAGGTGTGGAATTGGTAAGATTGAATAAGCCTCCGGTTGATAAGATTCGAAAGTAAGGGGCTGAGGAATTTAGGGCTAATGTAGATGATGACCCCAAGAGAGCTTAGTTCTGGCTTGAGAATACTATCAGGGTTTTTGATGAGTTATCATGTACACCCGAAGAATGCTTGAAATGTGCTATATTATTGTTGAGGGACACAGCATATCACTGGTGGGAGACACTAGTATCTGTGGTACCGAGAGAGAGGGTTACATGTGAATTCTTTCAAGAGGAATTCAGAAAGAAATACATTAGTTAGCGGTTCATTGATCAGAAACGTAAAGAATTCCTTAAGTTGAAACAGGGTCGAATGTCAGTGACAGAGTATGAGCGAGAATTTGTCAGGCTCAGTAAGTATGTCCGAGAGTGTGTTTCCTCCGAGGCTATAATGTGTAAAAGGTTCGAAGATGGGCTGAATGAAGACATCCGATTGTTAGTTGGAATCTTGGAACTAAAAGAATTTGTTGTATTGGTTGAACGAGCTTGCAAAGCCGAAGAGCTAAGCAAAGAGAAAAGAAAGGTCGAGAGTAAGGTTAGAGATGAAAGAAAAATGCCGATGAGTAAGTCATTTCAATCACAGTCAAAGAAATCCAGAGAAATGTATTCTCGTTTGAATGTTTCAGCTGGGTATTCGCACAGAGACCGCGGGAAGCAATATTCGGGTTTTAAATCTCAAGCTACTTCAATGGCAAGCATGGGTAATGTTAGTTCTGACAGACCTGAATGTCAGCATTGTGGAAGAAGACATCCAAACGAGTGTAGGATGAATGACCGAGCTTGTTTCAAGTGTGGTTCTCAAGAGCATTTTATCCGAGATTGCCCTGAGATGGCTGAGAAAGAACAATTTCTGAGTGCAAGGCCGAGTAATACTACTATTAGGGGTAGGCCACTAAGAAATACCGGGAATTAAACTAGCAGTAAAGGTGTGACGAAGGATTCAGCTGTGAGATCCGAAGCTAGAGCACCTGCTAGAGCTTATGCCATACGTGCTCGTGAGGATGCATCATCTCCCGATGTGATTACTGGTACATTTTCTCTTTATGATACTAATATTATTGCATTGATCGATCCTGGATTGACTCATTCTTATGTTTGTGTGAATTTGGTATCTAGTAAGAGTTTGCTTGTTGAGTTGACTGAGTTTGTGATTAAAGTGTCAAACCCCTTAGGCAAATATGTGCTAGTTGATAAAGTTTGCAAGAATTGTCCTTTGATGATTCGAGGTCGCTGTTTTTTGGCTGACTTAATATTGTTGCCATTTGATGAATTCGATGTTATTTTGGGTATGGACTGGTTGACACTGCATGATGCCATAGTAAATTATTGAATTGAAATGTGAAAATGGTGAGGTTCTTCATTTTGAAACCGATGAATCAAGTGAATTGCCTATTGTGATTTCGTCTATAGCTACTCAGATATTCGTAAGAAAAGGTTGTGAAGCTTATCTTGCTTATGTGCTGAATACAAAGATGTCTGAATTGAAACTTGAATCAGTGCCGGTAGTCTGTGAATAGCCGAATGTGTTTCCAGAGGAGTTGCCTGGGTTACCTCCGATCAGAGAGGTTGAGTTTGGTATTGATTTAGTGCCAGGGACTTCACCGATATCGATTGCTCCGTATAGGATGGCTCCGACTGAATTGAAAGAATTAAAATCTCAGTTGCAAGAGTTGACAGATAAGGGTTTTACGAGACCGAGTTTTTCTCCCTGGGGTGCTCCAGTGTTATTCATAAAGAAGAAAGATGGATCTATGAGACTTTGTATCGATTATCGATAGCTCAACAAGGTGACTATAAAGAACAAGTATCCTTTGTCGAGGATTGAGGACTTGTTTGATCAGTTGAAAGGAGCAACGATATTCTCGAAGATTGATTTGAGATTTGGCTACCATCAGTTGAGAGTTAAAGAGTCGGATGTGTCGAAAACTGCTTTCAGGACAAGGTACGGGCATTATGAATTTCTTGTTATGCCTTTTGGATTAACTAATGCTCTTGCTATTTTTATGGACTTGATGAATCAAATTTTCTGACCGTATTTGGATAAGTTTGTGGTTGTGTTCATCAATGACATTCTGATTTATTCTCGAGATGAGACTAAGCATGCCGAGCACTTAAGAACTATATTGCAGACTTTGAGAGATAAGAAATTATTTTCTAAATTCAGTAAAAGTGAGTTTTGGCTCCGAGAAGTCAGATTTTTGGGACATATTGTTTCAGGAGATGGTATTTGGGTTGATTCGAGTAAGATTTCGACAATTGTTGACAGGAAGCCGCCGAGAAATGTATCAGAGGTTAGAAGCTTTTTGGGCTTAGCCGGCTATTATCGGCGATTTGTTAAGGGTTTTTCGATGATTTCTACTCCTATGACCAAGTTGTTGCAAAAAGATGTTAAATTTGAATGGTCCAAAAAATGTCAGCAAAGTTTTGAGAAATTGAAAGCATTATTGACTGAGGCGCTAGTTTTAGTGCAACCTGAACCGAGTAAGGAGTTCATGATTTATAGCGATGCGTCACTGAATTGATTAGGATGTGTATTGATGCAAGAGGGCAAAGTGATAGCCTATGCCTCGATACAGTTGAAATCACATGAGAAGAATTATCCGACGCACGATCTAGAATAGGCTGCCATAGTGTTTGCTTTGAAGATTTGGAGACATCACTTGTATGGTGAGAAGTGTCGTATCTTTACCGATCATAAGAGTTTAAAATACTTGATGACTCAAAAGGATTTGAATTTGCGACAACGGAGATGGCTCGAGTTACTGAAGGATTATGAACTAGTGATTGACTATCATCCGGGAAAGGCGAATGTAGTCTCAGATGCTTTGAGCGAAAGTCCTTGTTTGCCTTGAGAGTTATGAATACGAGGTTGACTTTATCCGATGATGGTTCGGTTTTAGCTGAGTTGAGAGCTAGACTGTTATTGCTTCAGCAAATTTGTGAAGCTCAAAAGTGTGACGAAGAACTTCAAGCTAAGAGAATTCAGTGCGAATCGACTAGTGATTCAGATTTTCAAATTGGGGATGATGATTGTTTGATGTTTCAAGGTAGGATTTGTGTACCGAGAGATGCTAAGCTTATTCAGAAAATTCTTTATGAAGCACACAGTGGTTGTCTATCTGTTCATCCGGGAAATACGAAGATGTACAATGATTTGAAGAAACTGTATTGGTGGTCAGGTATGAAACGAGATATCTCTATATTTGTATCGAAATGTTTGATTTGTCAACAAGTAAAAGCCAAACACCAAGTACCTTCGGGTTTACTTCAGCCAGTAATGGTACCCGAGTGGAAATGGGATAGAATTACGATGGATTTCGTAATGGGTTTGCCTCTGACTCCGAAAAAGAAAGATGTCGTTTGGGTCATTGTTGATAGATTTACAAAATTGACTTATTTTATTTCGGTACATACCGACTATTCACTTGATAAGCTAGCTGAATTGTACATTGCAGAAATTGTTAGATTGCACGGGGTGCCTATTTCTATTATTTTGGATAGAGATCCATGGTTTACGTCGAGATTTTGGAAGAAGTTGGAAGAAGCTTTGGGTACAAAGTTGAATTTTAGCACCGCATTTCATCTGTAAACCGACGGTCAATCTGAGAGAATGATTCAGGTACTTGAAGATATGCTTTGCTGTTGTGTATTAGAGTTTGAAGGTAGTTGGGAGAAATATCTACCATTAGTCGAATTTGCCTATAACAACAGTTTTCAGTCGAGTATTAAGATAGCACCGTATGAGGCATTGTATGGCCGCAAGTGTCGAACTCTGTTGTACTGGACCGAGCTCAGTGAGAGACAGATTCACGGGGTTGATTTGGTTAGAAAGACCGAAGAGAAAGTGAAAGTAGTTCGTTATTGTTTGAAAGCAGCTTCAAATCGACAGAAATCCTACGCGGATTTGAAAAGAAAAGAGATTGAGTTTCAAGTTGGTGATAAATTATTTCTGAAGGTATCTCTGTGGAAGAAAATTCTGAGATTTGGTCGCAAAGGCAAGTTGAGGAGTCCGCGTTTCATTGGGCCGTATGAGGTTATTGAAAGGATAGGGCCAGTGGCATATCGGTTAGCTTTGTCGACAGAGTTAGAAAGGATTGTTAATGTATTTCATGTGTCAATGTTGCAACGTTATCGATCAGACCCTTTGCATGTGATTTCTCCAACAGAGGTTGAGATTCGACCCGATATGACTTATGGTGAAGAATCGATCAAGATTTTGGCTCGGAAAGTCAAACAGTTGAGAAATAAAGTATAGCCCTAGTGAAAGTTTTATGGAAACGACATGGGGTAGAAGAGGCTACGTGGGAACCCGAGGAAGCTATGAGAAAACAGTACCCAAACCTCTTTTCTGGTAAGATTTTTGGGGACGAAAATCCCTAAAGGGGGAGAGTTGTAACAGCCCGATTTTGGGTCTAGTCGGAACAGTGGTTTCGGGACCACAAATTTGACGCAGAACAATTTATTTTTATTATATTTTTATGGTCTACAGTTTTATGGAACAATTTCATGAAAATTTTGTTCAAAAATTTTGACGTTTGGGCACTCAATTTAGTTAAAGGGATTAAATTGCAAAAAGTGCAAAACTTGAATTCTATATGTTAAAGGTGTCCAATTGCTATGAAAATTTAAATTGGAGGTCCTTAGATGGTAATTAGACCATTATGCTTTAGTATGGACAAAAATGGGCATGGTTAGTGAAAAATTTCAAAGTTTAGGTGAAGGGCATTTAGGTAATCTAGTAAATAAAGCCAAAATAACTAAATAAAAGATGTCATCTTCCTCAAATTAGTCCCCATGGCAAAAATTCACAAGGAGAAGGCATAGCTAGGGTTTTTTCATCTTTCAAGCTCGATTATAAGTCCGTTCTAGCCCCATTTTTAATGATTTTTATGTTTTTTTAGATCATTGTAACCTAATCTAGCTATTTCAAGGACTAATTTGAAAATATGTCAAAGTCTAAAATTTTCCCCATGTTAGATATTTGAGTGTTTTGATGTTTAATGGTAGAAAATGTATGTTTGATGTTAGATAAACAACATTTACCAAGTGATTTTTGATGAAATTGCCTAAAAGGACTTATTTGTAAAAGTTGTAAAATATGACGTAGAAGTGTGATTTAATGAAACATGTGGACTGCTATGATTATGAAAATGGGTCGGCTAGGCTTGGGTTTTGAAGAAATTGACTATATTTTATTTTACGAGCCTAGGGACTAAATTGTAAAAATGTGAAACATTAGGGGCAAAAATGTAATTTTTCCATAATATGGTTTTTGGGTTGAATTGAATAATGTGATGATTAAATGAGATGAATTTACTATTATAGATCAAGAAAAACGAAGTTCGGACCTAGATCGGGGAAAAACAAAGTGTTTGACGATTAGGTCCAATTCTACTATTTTTGTACCGAGGTAAGTTCGTATGTAAAAAATGCATTGTTATATTTATGTTTTAAATGTTTTAATATTGTATGAATTGTGATTGACTCTTTGGACGTATTCAAAAAAGTTTCGAAAAACGAGAAATCCCGGTTGAACCTTAGGAATAGAATAGGATACGAGTGACATGTCACTAGGAACCCATGTGTATATGCGATTATGTGATTCATGTAACACCCCAAACCCGGCCCACAAGCCCTGACCGGATCTGGCATGTCACTGCGGAAAACGTTTGAAAATACTCTTGCTTAAAAGTAAATACCATTAAAAATTTGTTGCCTTTAATAAAACATTTCTGTAATTTAAAACATTCTTAAGTAAAAATCAAGTTGTTATAAAAATATCCGGATTAAAACTTTAATAAATATTTTCTAGTATAAAATTGCCAAAATTTAAACATTTCCAAATATTAATTTAAAAGTCATCCAAATTAAACATAATAAAATGCTCAAATACTTTAATCGGGCCTTATTACAATCATTACTTAAACCAAAGTACTTAATAATAAACTGATTGAAATAATCAAAACGTCTTCTGCATGGGGCACCTCGTATGCACTCCAACCCGGTCCGATCATCATAGCACCTGCGATGTTTAAAAGGTTGGGTGAGTCATACAGACTCAGTGTGTAATTAAACCACTGAATTCCACCCACATGTTAACCACATAATTACCCACATGTCAGATATTAATGCAACATTATTTACAAGAGTTCACTTATTGGGCTTGGCCCATATCTATATCAAAAGAGTTCACATATTGGGCTTGGCCCATAACCATATCACATTCTTATAATAGTGTAATTAACCACATGTTTCCACATACTGGGCTTGGCCCATTACCACATTGAATCCACTTCACATACTGGGCTTGGCCCATTTCACATTAATCCACATCACATATTGGGCTTGGCCCATTTCCACATATATTCACATGCAAAGTTATGCAATTATGAAGCCCAACCCACCCTAGGGTCCATCCTCTACACACCCCCTTATCCAAATTTACCACACACCAGGATTATTAAATCACCCTCTCCTTTTTACTCCAATATGGCAACAAATGCCGTCCACGCGAACTTAATTGCAAATAATCCACAACGCGACCTCAGTCAGCGCCAATCCACGATGTAGCCGGCTATCATCAAAACCACGATGAGCACAAAGCCATCATTAACCACGATATGGCACATAGCCTATATCAACCACGTGCACTCAAGTACACCCCCGTCCCTTCTTTCATATCATATCCCACCCATGCACATGCAACATGTAATAGTGACATAAAAATAAATGCATGCACATGTCATTAAGGCGCATAATCATATTTCCATAGGCATAGTTACATTCACATCGGCACTTTCACATTCTTATCAACGGATAACATTAACTCGATTATCGATATACCCCCTTTTTAGGGTAATTACCACCTAACTACCATCGCATCGGTTAGCACATAAATCACACATGCAATTATAGCAAGAACTCCGAAAGCGGTGGGTTAACCACACACCGATGACTTGGAGTTCAATACTATCGACCACGATGCTATCACTAAGTGATACTACGGCTATCTGCCTATTTTCCCCGCTTTCTTTCTTGGCCCACACCAAGTGGCCAATCCCGAACCACCGAGATGGCTCTTTTCTTAAACTTCGGGATAGGGACTTTCCCTTGTCCTCCTTGATTGGTATTGGCCTCCATCAAAACGCTTAATCGATAAATCTGTTAAACCTCCAAATCATAAATCCAAGTATTTAATCTTTACCAACTAACTTACTTACCAAACAAACTTGAGTCCCGCTTGCTCCTACCACCGTCCGAAATCCTGGAAAAATACCTCATTAATTTCGGCCCTTGTACCAATAAGTATTAGAAAGTGCCCTTAGCCGAATACTACCCTTACCTTATGCAACCGAAACTTAAAAGATCCCTAACGCTTCTTTCCTCTGGCTACACATGAGAGAACAATAAGGTCAAGGCCCTAAGTATATTCGGCCAACAAAGAGATTAGCACCAAGGCCATTCGGCTAAATAACCAAACCAAAGGGTTAACGCTTGAATCCTTACCTTTGATAACTACTCCCTCTTGTCCTAACAAAGAATCGGCCACCACAAGACTTAAGGTTTGGCTTCCGGAACTTGCAAACAAAGTAGAGAGAATGAGAGATCGAGTGATTCAAAGACCGACTCCCGTGATGGGGTTGGAATATTCGGCAATGGCAAGCAAAGTGTGAAGGAAGGGAGGGAAAATAAATACACAAAAGGCTATGCCCACCTTCGGTTTTGAAAGAAAAAGAAAGGGAGAAGGGAGAGTAGAAGATTCGGCCACCTAGCAAATTTGAGAGCAAAAAGGAAGAGAAGGTGCTTGGAGAAAAAGGTTTCGGCTACCAAAGTGGTTGAGAGAAAGCACTTGCAAATTCAAAGAAAGAGAACAAATGGTAAAAGGGTGGCCAAAGGTGAGCATCCCCTATTTATAGAATTCGCACTCCCTCCCTTGAAGACTCCAAATTCGGCCACTACCTACTAATTCAAACTAATTTGAATTAGTCCAATTCCCTAATTTACTCCTCTCAATCCATTCAAAATAGTTTGAATGGTTTCAACAATTATCTTCACTTAATCCAAATAATAATAATAATCCTATACTTAAAATAACTAAGTAGATAAATAAATAAATAAATAAAACTTTATCCAATATCACCTCTTCAATTTAAAAAAAAAAAGATAAACTAATAATTATTCCCTCATCCAAATTAATTTAAAACCAAAATTAACTTAATCTTTATCCCAATTGAAGGTCCCATGTGCCGTCCAACACCTTACCAACTCTTTGCAAAATAAGAATAAAAATAAAACTCCAATTGCAACTCCCTTGGTTCGAACCTAGAACCTCACTGCTACTGCAGACCCTCTCTTCCAACGCCCTGTGCCACTTTTCCCAATTGACTTTCTTGTCCACCAATGCCCAGAAAATGCTTTAAACCCTCCTTAACTCAGCCCATTCATTTTAACGCCAATACCCAAAAAATAAAAACGCCTTGCTGCCAACTTGATTCGAACCCAAGCCCCCTACTAGCGTTATAATCAGCCCCCTAAGTGGCGCATGGGAGCCACTTTACCAAGGCATTTCTTATGTCCAAAAACGCCTAAAATTAATCTTAAGGCCTCCCTAGCCAAACTCCCCCTTTTCACCTAAAAACCAAAAATTTTCCTAAGGCATTCTCCTATATCTTAAAGTTCTCAAGGCCCTTAAAACTCCTCCAATCACACACTGAAGCTTGCTAACACTTGAATTATGCATAAACGCATAACCCCTAAATCTGGGATATTACAGTTCTACCCTCCTTAAAAATAATTTCGTCGTCGAAATTACTTACTATCGAATAATCGTGTATCCTTAACTCCTCACACTTCCCTACTGCTGCGCACTCTAATCTTAATAAGACTAACACATTTCCTTTGTACAATCCCAAAATTCAAAATCAAGATTCCATGCACAAGAACTAACTAGCTTTATAACAATCAAGGCAATAAATAGATTCCAGGATTAGGGAACATACCTGATCCTATCTGGTCCAGCTTCCTCCTTGCTTTAACTGCCTATGCCAACCTTGGTTGCCTCACATTAGAACCTTCAGCTCCTCTGCTTGGGGTTTCACGACCTTGACCTCGAGCCCTATCCATCACTTGAGGACATTTCTTAACCAAATGAGCCTTAGATCCACACCGGAAACATTCCTTACTATTACCCCAACATTCTCCTGTGTGAGTTCTCCTACACCGAGCACAGGAACGATTCCGATTCTCGTAAAACTGCACAGTGTGCGTCATGCAATTCTCGATCCTTGGTCTTTTCCGAACATCTTCAAACGATGCTGACGGTCCAAAACTTCTCTTATTCCCGTTCCTTTCCTTATCTCGATTCTCCCTTACAGTCCTCTTAACTTCTTCAGCGATCCGAGCTTTCTCCACTAGAATGGCGAAGTCCCTTTCTCTTTGCGGAGCAATCAACATTCGCAACTCATCTCGCAATCCGTCTTCGAATCGGACACACCTTTCATAATCAGTAGCTACGATCCCTTTGGCGTACTGACTTAACCGTACAAATTCCACTTCATATTCTGCTACTGACTTGCTTCCTTGAACCAAGTTTAGAAACGCTTTTCTTTGCGAGTCTAAGTAACTGGCTCCTACGTAATTTCCTTCAAACTTAGCCTTAAAGTAATCCCAATTCAATCGATCTATCGGTACACCTTGTTTGACAGTGAGCCACCATCGATAAGCTTCGTCTCGGAGCAACGAAACAGCACCCTTCAGCTTTTCCTCATCGGTACAGTCCAAATCGTCCATAATCCTTTCGACTGCTTCCAACCAATACTCCGCTACATTCGGAGCTACTCCTGATACTCCTCTAAAAACTTCAGCCCCGTTCGACCTGAGTCTTTTCGACACTGACTTTCAAGCTCCGTTTCCTACACTAGCTCCTGCTACTCACTCGAGCACTCGCAACATAGCCCGCGATACTACGTCATCATCTCCTGACTGATCTTGATCCTCCGCGCCCACTGCTGGCGGCGGCACTTCATTTTCTGACCCTACTGGTTCCGGTACTGCCATTCTACCTCTACCGCATCCACGACGACCACGTCCCCTAGAACTCATTTCTAACGTCGCGGTTTATCTGATTAAAAAGTTTTATGCATCAGACTTTTGTTCCACTTATTAACCGCGAACAATTTTATGAAATGAAGATATTTAGAAGTAGTCCTTTCGATCACACAAAGGTTCAGTTCAAGTTCACTATTCTACTTCAGAATATCACATTCATTTCTCAATAAAGGCACATTCATTCATCAACATATTCATCCAGTGGTATCCACCACCCACACTCACTATTCGAACATTGCTGTCCGTTTCTATCCCAGGGGCATTTTCGTCATTTTTCCTATAAGGGTATTTTGGTAATAAATCGGAGTAAATTTGAAAATCTTTATAAATCATAGGCATTTCAAAATTTTCGAAACTTGTGGGTATTTTGAAAATTTCTACAAATCGAAGGTAATACAAAAATTTTAGAAATCGGGGTCATTTTGGGTAATTTTTTTTTAAGTCAGGGGCAGTTCCGTAAATTTTCCAAGTCAGAGTATTTTAATATTTCACAAAATAAGGTTTTTGGTAATTTTGTAAAGTAGAAATATTTTAGCAAACGTCGAGGGTATTTTTGAAAATCTAAAAAAAACTAAGGGTATTTCAATAATTTACAATACAGGGGCATTTTTGTAATTTTGTAAATCGGAGATATTTTGGACAAATTTTCACAATAATCTTTTACTACAATTAAGAGGGTAATTTAGGGATTTTAAAACTAGGAATTTTATAAAACTGCATGGCTAGTCCCTTTCGGGTTTTAATCATTGGTTTAGCCCGCGAATAAGTCCTCTTGGTTAGGGTGAACCGTAGCTACGCACCAGGTAGGATTCCAGCGAAGAGGAGGTGAGCCACTAGGACTTCTTAAGTACCAGGATCTTCCGGATCCAATCCTAGACATGCGCACAATGGTTGCCACACCCTAGCTCAGCGACTTAGTTCACAGGTTTGTTTAATAGTCCTTAAGTCTTATGCATGTGTTTGAGTGCACTAGCCCTAGGGTTCAATAGCCCTAATATTCTAATCTACGAGCCCAAATAAGCCCATAACATTTCACAAATCACTTCAATAATTAGAAGTACTTACCTGGTGGACTTCGGGCCGGAGATACAGGTGCCATGCCAGAAAAACCTGAAATAAAAGCCCATATTTTGAAAAGCCCATTTTGAAAATGTTTTTGGACCCCCAAATCCACAAAGCCGAGTTTTGAACCGGGCACTGATACCAAACTGTAACACCCTAAACCCGGCCCACAAGCCTTGACCGGATCTGGCATGTCACTGCGAAAAACGTTTGAAAATACTCTTGCTTAAAAGTAAATACCATTAAAAATTTGTTGCCTTTAATAAAACATTTCCGTAATTTAAAACATTCTTAAGTAAAAATCAAGTTGTTATAAAAATATCCGGATTAAAACTTTAATAAATATTTTCTAGTATAAAATTGCCGAAAATTTAAACATTCCAAATATTAATTTAAAAGTCATCCAGCTTAAACATAATAAAATGCTCAAATACTTTAACTGGGCCTTATTACAATCATTACTTAAACCAAAGTACTTAATAATAAACTGATTGAAATAATCAAAACGTCTTCTGCATGGGGCACCTCGTATGCACTCCAACCCGGTCCGATCATCATATCACCTACGATGTTTAAAAGATTGGGTGAGTCATACGCACTTCGGTGTGTAATTAAACCATCGAATTCCACCCACATGTTAACCACATAATTACCCACATGTCAGATATTAATGCAACATTATTTACAAGAGTTCACTTATTGGGCTTGGCCCATATCTATATCAAAAGAGTTCACATATTGGGCTTGGCCCATAACCATATCACATTCTTATAATAGTGTAATTAACCACATGTTTCCACATACTGGGGCTTGGCCCATTACCACATTGAATCCACTTCACATACTCGGGCTTGGCCCATTTCACATTAATCCACATCACATATTGGGCTTGGCCCATTTCCACATATACTCACATGCAAAGTTATGCAATTATGAAGCCCAACCCAGCCTAGGGTCCATCCTCTACACACCCCCTTATCCAAATTACCACACACCAGGATTATTAAATCACCCTCTCCTTTTACTCCAATATGGCAACAAATGCCGTCCACGCGAACTTAATCGCAAATAATCCACAACGCGACCTCGATCAGCGCCAATCCACGATGTAGCGAGCCGCTATCATCAAAACCACGATGAGCACAAAGCCATCATTAACCACGATATGGCACATAGCCTATATCAACCACGTACTCGAAGTATACCCCGCCTTCTTTCATATCATATCCCACCCATGCACATGCAACATGTAATAGTGACATAAAAATAAATGCATGCACATGTCATTAAAATGGCGACAATCATATTTCCATAGGCATAGTTACATTCACATCGGCACTTTCACATTCTTATCAACAGATAACACTAACTCGATTATCGATATACCCCTTTTTAGGTAATTACCACCTAACTACCATTTGCCTTTGGTTAGCACATAAATCACACATGCAATTATAGAAAGAACTCGAAAAGCGGTGGGTTAACCACACACCGATGACTTGGAGTTCAATACTATCGACCCGATGCTATCACTAAGTGATACTACGGCTATCTGCCTATTTTCCTTTCTTGTTGGCCCACAAATGGCCAATCCCGAACCATTGAGACGGCTCTTTTCTTAAACTTCGGATAGGGACTTTCCCTTGTCCTCCTTGACTGGTATTGGCCTCCATCAAAACGCTTAATCAGATAAACTGGTTAAACCTCCAAATCATAAATCCAAGTATTTAATCTTTACCAACTAACTTACTTACCGAAACAAACTTGAGTCCCGGTTGCTCCTACCACTGTCAAAATCTCGGAAAAATACCTCCTTAATTTCGGCCCTTGTACCAATAAGTATTAGAAAGTGCCTTTAGCCGAATACTACCCTTACCTTATGCAACCGAAACTTAAAAGATCCCTAACGCTTCTTTCCTCCTGGCTACACATGAGAGAACAATAAGGTCAAGGCCCTAAGTATATTCGGCCAACAAAGAGATTAGCACCAAGGCCATTCGGCTAAATAACCAAACCAAAGGGTTAACGCTTGAATCCTTACCTTTGATAACTACTCCCTCTTGTCCTAACAAAGAATCGGCCACCACAAGACTTAAGGTTTGGCTTCCTAACTTGCAAACAAAGTAGAGAGAATGAGAGACCGAGTGATTCAAAGACCGACTCCCGGATGGGGTTGGAATATTCGGCAATGGCAAGCAAAGTGTGAAGGAAGGAGGGAAAATAAATACACAAAAGGCTATGCCCACCTTCTGGTTTTGAAAGAAAAGAAAGGGAGAATGGAGAGTAGAAGATTCGGCCACCTAGCAAATTTGAGAGCAAAAGGAAGAGAAGGTGCTTGGAGAAAAAGGTTTCGACTACCAAAGTGGTTGAGAGAAAACACTTGCAAATTCGGCAAAGAGAACAAATGGTAAAAGGGTGGCCAAAGGTGAGCATCCCCTATTTATAGAATTCGGCACTCCTCCCTTGAAGACTCCAAAATTCGCCACTACCTACTAATTCAAACTAATTTGAATTAGTCCAATTCCCTAATTTACTCCTCTCAATCCATTCAAAATAGTTTGAATGGTTTCAACAATTATTTTCACTTAATCCAAATAATAATAATAATCCTATACTTAAAATAACTAAGTAGATAAATAAAAAAATAAATAAAACTTTATCCAATATCACCTCTTCAATTTTAAAAAAAAGAAAGATAAACTAATAATTATTCTCTCATCCAGCCGAATTTAAAACCAAAATTAACTTAATATTTATCCCAATTGAAGGTCCCATGTGCCGTCCAACACCTTACCAACCTGTTTGCAAAATAAGAATAAAAATAAAACTCCAATTGCAACTCCTTGGTTCGAACCTAGAACCTCATCACTGCTCTGACCCTCTCTTCCAACGCCCTAGGCCACTTTTCCCAATTGACTTTCTTGTCCACCAATGCCCAGAAAATGCTTTAAACCCTCCTTAACTCAGCCCCTTTATTTTAACGCCAATACCCAAAAAATAAAAACTCCTTGCTGCCAACTTGATTCGAACCCAAGCCCCCTACTAGCGTTATAATCAGCCCCCTAAGTGGCGCATGGGAGCCACTTTACCAAGGCATTTCTTATGTCCAAAAACGCCTAAAATTAATCTTAAGGCCTCCCTAGCCAAACTCCCCCTTTTCACCTAAAAACCAAAAATTTTACTAAGGCATTCTCCTATATCTTAAAGTTCTCAAGGCCCTTAAAACTCCTCCAATCACACACTGAAGCTTGCTAACACTTGAATTATGCATAAACGCATAACCCTTAAATCCGGGATATTACAATTCAGGTGTTGGTCTTGTACGTCCTACCAGAGGCTGGGTAGTCCGGCATGTGTTGCAGATACCTAACAGCTTGTGTGAGCAGCACTGTGTAGCTACGTCCTGATTGACAGCTTGTGTGAGCAGGCCCGTGAATAGCTCGAAAGTGAGCCTATATGTATTATGAGATATGAGGTAGCTTTGGCTACATATATGGCACTTATGTGCAAGATTTCCGAGTATCCGTTAATATTCCGAGTGTTCAACTGGAATGTCAAAGTTGTGAAAGGATATGGCTACGATGCGAGTTGGTACAGGTATGTACGTAAAACTAATAAGAAATGAGGTCGATATGTGATGAACCCTTGGTAAGGTGGTGATTGAGTAAGTTATGATTATAAAATTTTAATAACATTCATGCTAATTTTTATCATGTAAATTATACGTTAAATGTGTGGTTATGATGCTTATTATTTGCATAGGAACTTACTAAGCTATATAGTTTACTCCCCTTTCTTTTCCTTGTCTTATAGTGTCACCAAGCTAGCTCGGGGTTTCAGAGATCGTCGAAGATCCATACACACTATCAACAATTATTTTGGTATCAATGAATTCAACATTTTGAGTTATGGCATGTATAGGGGGCTTGGTCATTTTGTTATGTGTCACAATTGATTTGGCCAAATGTGTTGGCTTATGTTGGTTAGAAGTTCATTTTGTATAAGGTCATTTGAAATTAACTAATAGTGGTAGAAGTATATTCATATGATGATGCCTTTCATGAATGTAGAAACTTGCATGATTGAGTTGATAAGTTATGTGATGTTTATGTATGATAGATGTTAACATGTGAATGATGTGTTGATGTCTTGGTTGTGGATGATTTGGTTGTATGTATAAGCTTGAATTGGTGCTATGTTATGTTATATAGGTGTTTGCATTAAAGGGGTGGCAAATGGCTTGGTAAATAGCCTTGTTTTGTCCACATGGGCAGACATACGGGCGTGTGTCTAGACCGTGTGCGACATACGGCTTGCCCCATGGGCATGTGTATCGGCCGTGTGTTCCCTCCACCTTAATTTTGAAAAATAGAATGTCCAGAATATAATACACGGGCAGAGACACGGGTGTGTGTCTCAGCCGTGTGTGCTGCATGGCTTAGAACACGAGCGTGTGTTTTGGCCGTGTGAAACCTGCACCTAATTTGAATTAATTCATTTACCACACGGCCTAGGACACGGTCGTGTGGCACGGCCGTGTGGCACAAGTCAGAGAGCACCCTAAATCGAACACGGTCTGAAGCACGGGCATGTCCCAGGGTCACACGGGCATGTCCCTTGGACCACACAGGCGTGTGAGCCCTGCACTTAGCAAAAATTTTCTAGGTTTTGTAAAAATTTCCTGAGTTCTCAGTTTAGTCCCGAACCACTTCTGATGCATATTTTGGGCCTCGTAAGCTCGTATTAGGGACTTTATGATTGAGTGTGGATGGTTTTAATTTGGACGCAAATTTATGACTCTGAATTATGTAAATGCTTGTGTTGTAAGTCGGTAATGCCTCGTACCCTGTTCCGACGTTGAATACGGGTAAGGGGTTTTACATTTCAGGCAAGCTCCATAAGCGAGCTCTCTGTGATAAGCAAGCTCCCTATGCGAGCTCTATATGATAAGTCTTTGTTCGTGCTCCTTTGCGAGCTTTATGTTGGATATATTGGTATACCAAAGGATTGTGAGTACTAATCTATAAGCTTTTTGACTTGGGCGTTGAGGCCCTGGGACATGTGTAGAGATAAGGGAATGTTGATCTATGCTCCTTTCACTAGGACATGTTGGTGTACAGGAGAGTGTATTGCTTCACGCTACACTTATGGGACATGTTATAAGGTCTCTTTGAGTTATTCTGAGGCGTTATGAGAAGATCCACATATCCAACGAGACAAGATTCTGATAAGTATGTTAAGTGCGAGAACATATTTTATGTTTCTCAGCTATTATGTATTACAAGTATGTGAGCATGTTTCATGCTATATGAGTTTTGTTTTCAAACAAGCACAAGCTAAGTTTTTAAGCTTTATTTTCAATAAATACACGTAAATTTTTTTTTTAGGAAACTTATGTTTTTTGAAAAACAAGATCTGTGAACTAGGTCTTGCAATCTTCTCTACGAACCCAACACGTGAAAACAATTCTCAGACTAAGTCTTCATTCTGTTATAAAACTCTATGTTTTAAGGATACTCTGCTGATTCTTGATTATTCACTGAGTTCGTAATGAACTCACCCACTCCTCTCTTACTTCGCAGGTAAGTAGGTCGCAGATGGCAGTGGCGAGGAAGATGATTTAGTGAGGCTCATCCCTGAACAGATACTGGCGAACCTGAGAATTAGGCGATGGGGTTTATTATTTTATGTGGGTTTAGATTTATCATAACTTGACTCTGTTATTAAATAATTTATTTTAAAGTTCAAGTTTATTTTATCTTTGCGAACCATGACTTAGAGTATTATCTTTTATTATATATAAAGTTGATGATTATACATGAATAAGTATTACGTGTATTCCCTTTTGCCATAATACACGAGCTAGATTTATTGATAAGTATTAGTTTGTAGGACCTCAAAAATTACATCCGTACCCTCAGTAGAGATAGTCTTTCTACTAAGTGAACTCAGGAAAATTCTGCAAACCAATATAGGTATGCAGACCCATGTATTTATGCGAACCCTATAAAAGTATGAAAACCCATGCATGCATGACTGTAACAAACCCATTTTTAGTGGTGTTAGAAATAATGGTTTTAGGACCATAATTCTGACAAACGAGTCAGTGTTTTATTATTTATTTAATGTTTACGGGTATTTATTAGAGTAATACTAAAATTTGGATGACAAATTTTAACATTTAGATTGTTAATTAATTGAAAAGGGCTTAATCATAAAGGATGTAAAGTTGGTCTCTATTAAATAAATGTGTTAAATAGCTAGATAATGTAAATCAACGGACCTAGTGGGTAAATAAACCATGAAATTAGATAGCGGACAATTACGGACATGTTTTGTTAATTACTAAGTTAAAAACATAAGGGTAAAATGGTTGAAAAATGTCAAATTTTCACCGATCATAAAAGCATGAAACATTTGATGTCACAAAAAGAACTAAATTTGTGACAACATAGATGGTTAGAACTGTTAAAAGACTATAATTTGATTATCAAATATCATCCGAAAAAAGCTAATGTTGTTGCAAATGCCTTGAGTCGAAATTCATTGTTTGCTTTGAAAGCTTTGAATACTAATCTGACACTTGTTGAGACGGTTCCATTTTAATCGAATTAAAAGCTAAATCGGTATTTTTGCAACAAATTCGTGAAGCTCAGAAAAATGATTTTGATTTGGTTGTTAAATGAGAATAGATTGGAAAATTATCGGATTCAGAAATTCATATTGGTATAGATGATAGTTTGTACTTTCAAAACTGATTGTGTGTTCTGAAGAATTCTAAAGTCAAACAGAAGATCCTATAGGAAGCTCACAGCAGTAATTACTCGATTCACCCTGGTAGTAATAAAATGTACGGTGATTTGAAACAAAGGTACTGGTGGGCAATTATGAAGCATGAGATCTCAGCATTTGTATCAAAATGTTTAATTTGTTAGTAAGTTAAAGTCGAGCATCAGGTACCTTGGGGATTGCTACAACCTATTATGATTCTGGAATGGAAATGGGAACAAGTTACCATGGATTTCGTGTCAGGGTTATCGCTATCCCCGAGGAAGAAAGATGCTATTTGGGTTGTTGTTGATTGTTTGACTATATCTGCACATTTCATTCCCATGTGTACGGATTATTCACTTTAAAAGTTGGCAGAGTTATATGTTGTTGAGATTGTAAGATTACATGAGGTACCATTGTCGATTATTTTTGATCGAGACCCACGATTTACTACTAGATTATGGAGTAAATTACATGAAGCTTTGGACACCAAATTACATTTTAGTACAGTGTTTCATCTACAGGCAGATGATCAATCTGTGCGAGTTATTCATGTACTCGAGGATATACTTCGTTGTTGTATTATTGAATTCGAAGGTATATGGGAAAAATTTATTCCGTTGGTTGAGTTTGCTTATAATAATAGTTACCAGACGAGTATTAAAATGGCCCCGTATGAAGCTGTATATGGTCGAAAGTTTAGAACTCCATTATACTGGACCGAATTGAGTGAGAAAAAGATTTTGGGAACTGATTTTATCCGTGAAACCAAAGAAAAAGTGAAGGTGATATGAGATTTTCTAAAAGCTGCCTCAGACTGTAAAAAAATCATAGGTCGATTTGAAAAGAAAATACATTGAATTTCCAGTTGGCAACAAAGTGTTTTTGAAAGTATTGCCCTGGAAGAAAATTCTCCAATTTGGCCGAAAAAGGAAGCTTAGTTCGCTTTTCATTGGTCCGTATGGAATTATTGAGACAATTGGGCCGGTAGCTTATCGTCTAGCTTTATTGTCAGAATTGGAGAAAATTCATAATGTTTTCCACGTGTCGATGTTGAGATGGTACAGATTTGATCCCTCACATGTGATTTCGCTAGTTGATGGAGTTACAGCCCGATATATCATATGGTGAGGAACCGGTTAAAATTTTGGCTCGGGAAGTTAAAGAGTTGAGAAATAAATGCATAGCTCTAGTTAAGGTTTTTTTGGCACCGCCACGGAGTCGAGGAAGCCATCTGGGAACCGAAAAAAGCTATGAAATTTCAATTCTCGAACCTATTCTCTGGTAAGATTTTTGGGATGAAAATTCCTTTAGGGGGAGAGTTGTAATAACCTGTTTCCAGCGGTGTCAGAAATAGTGGTTTTGGGACCTTAATTCCGACAAGCGAGTCAGTGTTTTATTATTTATTTAATGTTTATGGGTATTTATTAAAGTCATACTAAAATTTGGATGGGAAATTTTAACGTTTAGATAATTAATTAATTGAAAATGACTAAATCGTAAAGGATGTAAAGTTTGTCTCTATTAAATAAATGTGTTAAATAGCTAGATAATGTAAATCAATGGACTTAGTGGGTAAATAAACCATGAAATTAGATAGTAGACAATTATGGACATGTTTTGTTAATTACTAAGTTAAAAATATAAGGGTAAAATGGTAAGTAAGTAATAAATTAACATAAAAAAAGATGAAAATAGATGTCATCTTCCTTATTTCACCTAGCAAAAACTGATTTTCTATAAGAGAATAAACCAAGTATTTGACCAAGCTTCAAACTCATGCATGGTATGTAATTATTGTCTGTTTTAGCTTAATCTAGCTAACTCAAGGACTAATTCATAAATCTGTTAAACATTTTGAATTATTCCATTGATTAGTTTGAAGTGATTTTGAAGTTCAATGGTAGATTAGTAAGCTTGGTTGTTAAATATGACTATTTTGTAAAGTAGTTTTTAATGATTTTAATGTTTAAGCATTAAATTGTTAAAGTAGGAAAACTTCATGGAGTTTTAGTGAAATTTTGATAAAAATAGACTGAATTGGAGCTAGGTAAAAAATCGGCTAGCATGGTTTTTCTTTAAAAGTGATTAATTTGTAAGTTTCAGGTTTTGGGTTTAATTTGCATAAAAGTTAAATTGTGAGGGTAAATTTGTAAATTTATATTGATAAGGGTTATAGGCTTGAATTAATAGTGTAAGCTATTTGAATTATTTAATTGAATGAAAATTTTTATTTAGATAAAGAAACGGGCCAATCGGACTTAAATCGTGGAAAAGCTAAAATCTCGAACTAGTCGTCGGCTTTGTCATTTCAATTGTTTTTGTCAAGGTAAGTTTGCAAGTTAATTTAGTAGTTAATTGATTGTCGTTTTGTAATTTAATGCTTATCTATATATGATTGGTTCATCAAATTCCTTGGATTGAGAAATGAGAAAGACCATGATTGAAAGATATCATGACATTTTACCCAAAATGAGAAAGACCATAGTTGAAAGATACTATAGCATTAAACCGGAATGGTTAAGACCATAGTTGAAAGATACTATGACACTAAATTGGAAATGTGTAAGACCATAGTTGAAAGATACTATTATTGTAGTAAACTCGATACGAATAAGACTATGGTTGAAAGATACTATGACATCACATCGGTAACAATCAAGACCTTAGTTGAAAGATATTATGACACTACTTCGAGAATGTATAAGATAATGGTTGGAAGATATCATGACATCCTTTGGAACGATGAATTATATGGAATGACACACCATTGGAGTGAATACTTCATTGAACTAACGAATTTTGTTGTACGACAATGAATCAAATGAACATATAAGTACTTTATGACTCAATGCATAATTAAGTTAAATAATCTTGATTTAGCAAATTATGTTACATTCTATACGAGCTTACTAAGCATAATTTGCTTATGTTGTCTGTATTTTTC